>SJYV01033428.1:15170-74719 GCA_006410875.1 Neotragus pygmaeus
TCAGTCCTTCCAATAAATACCCAGGACTAATCTCCTTTAGGATGGACTGGTTGGATCTCCTTGCAGTCCAAGGGACTCTCAAGAGTCTTCTCCAACACCACAGTTCAAAAGCATCAATTCATCTGCACTCAGCTTTCTTTATAGTCTAACTCTCACATCCATACATGACTACTGGGAAAAACCATTGCCTTGACTAGATGGACCTTTCCTGGCAAAGTAATATCTCTGCTTTTTAATATGCTATGTAGGTTGGTCATAACTTTCCTTCCAAGGAGTAAGCATCTTTTAATTTCATGGCTGCAATCATCATCTGCAGTGATTCTGGAGCCCCCCCCCCACCCGAAAATAAAGTCTGATACTATTTCCACTGTTTCCCCCTCTGTTTGCCATGAAGTGATGGGACCAGATGCCATGAACTTAGTTTTCTGTATGTTGAGCTTTAAGCCAACTTTTTCACTCTCCTCTTTCACTTTCATCAAGAGGCTTTTTAGTTCCTCTTCACTTTCTTCCATAAGGGTGGTGTCATCTGCATATCTGAGGTTATTGATATTTCTCCCAGCAATCTTGATCCCAGCTTGTGCTTCTTCCAGCCCAGCGTGTCTTATGATATACTCTGCATATAAGTTAAATAAGCAGAGTGACAATATACAGCCTTGACGTACTCCTTTTCCTATTTGGAACGTCTGTTGTTCCATGTTCAGTTCTAACTGTTGCCTCCTGACCTGCATACAGGTTTCTCAAGAGACAGGTCAGGTGGTCTGGTATTCCCATCTCTTTCAGAATTTTCCACAGTTTATTGTGATCCACACAGTCAAAGGCTTTGGCATAGTCAATAAAGCAGAAATAGATGTTTTTCTGGAACTCTCTTGATTTTTCCATGATCCAGCAGATGTTGGCAATTTGATCTCTGCTTCCTCTGCCTTTTCTAAAACCAGCTTGAACATCTTGAAGTTTGAGGTTCACATATTGCTGAAGCCTGGCTTGGAGAATTTTGAGCATTACTTTACTAGCGTGTGAGATGAGTGCAATTGTGTGGCATTTTGAGCATTCTTTCCTGTAAACTATACATCAATTAAATAGTGAAACTGTGTGCTAACAAAACTTTATTTACAAAAACAAGTGTCATATTGAATTTGACCCAAGGATTATAGTTCTCTGACTCCTGTACTAGAGAATCTTGCTGCTAGAATGTTTAAGAGAAATCTCATTGGAATTTTATCATTATTATACAAAAATTATTTTTGTTATGGAAAAACATTGCAATATATAAAAACAGGAAGGAAAATTGCTAACATACTCAATCATGATCAAATTAGTGTATTTTCTTTTAGTTATTAGTACATTGTTTTATATACTGTGAACCTGTTATTTAAACACTTTTATATTCTGCTTTTATCCTTAACATGACAGTACAGGTTATAAGCTTTTAATATGTTATTTTAAGCTTTTTATTGGCATTATTTTTAATAACTGTCTAATACGTCATTGAATAACAATGAAAAGTTGAAACTGCACAAGCAACTATTCTTCCTCTGTTCACTGTTTAGGTTGTTTTCCATTATTTACATTTGGGAAAGGATATCACAGAGGCACATTTATATAGATTTCCCTGTATTTTTAGTTATTTCCATAGGTTAGGTCTTAAGAAATGGAATTACAGGTAAAGGTTTTGAACACTTGAAGGCTCTTATTATTAATACATATTGCTAAATGTCTTTCTAAAGGGTCATTTTTATCTGTTTTCCCAATAGCAACATATACTGAAATAACAAATAATCAAGTTTATTTGTTATTTGATCACTTAGCATCACTAGGGCTTATCATTAAAAGGGAAAATGAAATTATGTTGCATCATGTAAAAAATGGCATCATTGCTTTAATTTATGTTTTTTGTTGGATATTTTTTCATGTTTATTAATCTTTTTTTTTTTTTAACTTTCCTTCTTGGAACTTGTATATTCACAATAAAACCATTTTCCAGCATGCTAATTAATGTCAGTTATAAACATAAGGTGAGAGATAGTTTCTTAATAAAAATAAAGGCTATGAATTGTTGCATGTTTACCATGTGGCAGACATTTATATAAATAATTGTGTTTGTGTGAGTAATTTTATTTCAACTTCGCAGTATGCTCTCTGGGCCTTTTATCTTAGGGTTATCAGCCTTCATTGTCCTACATGAACTGATGGCTCTGAAAACGAAGTTCAGAAAATGGATTTTGTCCACATTTGCCCTGTAGGCATCGGTTTCCCACCTGCCCCACCTCTCCAACCCTTCCCCAATAAGCACTAGACTGTATTTATTAACTACTTAAGTGCAGGGAATTGTGCAAGATACCTTACCTATATTATTTCAGCTAAATCTCACAATAACTCCATAATGTGGTTATTGTCTTCCCTGTTCTACCAATAAAACAGCCAAGGTTCTGGGCAATGAAATAGCTTTTCTTAGTCAGTATGACCAGCAAGTGGGGTGAGTGGGAACCCAGGCAGGCCCGTCTACCAAGCCCATCATTAAACACTGCTGTCATCTGACAGAGATGCCCTCTGTCATCTCCCCCATTTCCCCAGGTTCTGGTTTCCTGGTTCTGTATCCTTCTTACTCTGGATCCTTCTGGATCCTTCTTACTATATCCTATTGCTTATACTCCTTTTTGCTCTGCCATCTAGTTTGCCACAAATATGCTTTTCACACACAGACACACATGTTCATGTGTAAGAAGACAAGCATTTAGTTCTAGAATGCTTTCCAGGATAGGAGAGTCTGGTCTTCAAATTGTAAGCCCCTTTTATGCGGAACTTGATTTTTTTTTTTTTTTTTTTTTTTGCCGTATGGTGATGCAATACTTTATTTATTCTGTCCATTAGGAACTATTTTTATAGTAAAACTATAAAATTTTGTAATAAATGCTTGATATTGCTCCACATACAATTCAGTTTTTGGTATAAAGTTCTTTGACTGCAAGAAAGAACATTTGGTTTACTTCACTAATAGGAATATCTCTTAGTGCTGGAATGCCTGCCTCTTCTTGGTATTTCTTCTGTTGTTGATTTTTGGCCTAGTTACCTGTGATTGTATGAATGGAACTAAGTGGAGAGAGAGACTCATCATGTTTATTCCAATTAAGAACATGTGACCGATTCTTGAATATTCATTGGAAGGACTGAAGCTGAAGCTGAAACACCAATACTTTGGCCACCTGAGAAGAATTGACTCATTTGAAAAGACCCTGATGCTGGGAAAGATCGAAGGTGGGAGAAGAAGGGGATGATAGAGGATGAGATGGTTGGATGGCATCACCGACTCAATGGACATGGAATTTGAGTGAACTCTGGGAGTTGGTGATGGACAAGGAGGCCTGGTGTGCTACAGTCCATGGGTTCACAAAGAGTCAGACACGACTGAGTGACTGAACTGAACAGAACCCATGACTACAGTAATGAGGAGGTACTCAAGCAGTGCCACAGCTCAATACTTTTGAGGCTGATAGGTTAAGCCTAAGTAGTTTATCCAAGATGTAGGAATGAAAGCCCACACAAAATACAGTGTGAAGCCAGATTGGAAGCTTAAGAAAAGGACAAAGCCATAAATCACTCTTTCTGGCAATGTTGATGGTGAATTTTCCACCATTTTCCCTGTGACTTGAGATAATCTTGGGTCCCCTTGCTCCTAGAACTCAATTTTTAATATTTTAGTGTCTGAATTCTTTCACTGAAGGAGCTTTGGATTTTTTTTTTAAACTTCATTAAATACTACATCCTGTCAGTGTGTAGTATTATTTCTTCTAATTTACATAAGGTGAACCCGGATTTTAAGCTTACCATCACTGAGGGTTATTGTTAAAAGAAAAAAAAACAATCTGTGTTGAATCATGTTTTAAAAATGGTATCATTGTTTTAATTTACAGATCAGATCACCCAATTTTAATAAGACTGGCATTCTGCTTTACATGTGTCAGGGACTTCACAGGCAAATCTCTTTTTTCTCTATGCAAATAAGCTTCAAACAAATTGTATTGCAAATCCCTACCCTTCCTATCTCCTTTCATGTTCTTCTTAATTCCCATTTGGACCAGGTAGGGAACCACATATTTGAATATCATTTATGAGTTAGGTTTAAAATGTGGTTGTGGTTTGTACTTAGAAAAACTGCCTAATCTGGAGAGGTGCACTTTTGTAGTATGTTTACTTACTAGTTCAAAGAGGCTATTTCTTGTTTCAGTCTAGTCTCTTTTCAGAGTCTGGGTGATATTGAACTAGTACCTGTTCCTCTTCTAGAATAGGGTGTTGCTGCTGCTGCTGTTGCTAAGTTGCTTCAGTTGTGTCCAACTCTGTGCAACCCCATAGACGGCAGCCAACCAGGCTCTGCTGCCCCTGGGATTCTCCAGGCAAGAACACTGGAGTGGGTTGCCATTTCCTTCTCCAATGCATGAAAGTGAAAAGTGAAAGTGAAGTCACTCAGTCGTGTCCAACTCTTTGCAGCCCCATGGACTGCAGCCCACCAGGCTCCTCTGCCCATGGGATTCTCCAGGCAAGAGTACTGGAGTGGGCTGCCAAAATAGGGTGTAGCTGAAGGTAAATGACTTGGGTATCCCAAAAGGTTAGTGATGGATCCCTCTTATGACTCTCATCTCTCCCTGGATCCCGTGTTTCCAAACACTCAGCCTGGACTACAAGGTGCAAAGAGCCATGCACTTACCCGGTTCTCTGCAGCATGCTCTTTAAACATTTGTCCCATCTCTGATTTAATGCCATCAAAGGGGATCAGGATGCCTTAGCAAGATCATCCTATGTCTGTGTAAGGACAAGTGCTAGGAACCGCCCGTCTTTCAGTGAAAGCAGTCCCCCTTGTAGTTCTCTCTCTTGTGTGTTTCTTTTGAACTCTGCATACTGCCAGGGTAAATTAACTAATAAGAAATATTGTCAATGGCCTGTCTTAAAGAGAGGAAGCTAGAGGTGTTTGTGTAGAAGTTTTAAACGGGAACAGAAAAATGACGACCTTAAAATCACCATTCCATCTTTTGATAGGCACTTTCTAACGGAATGGTGGTGTTTCTCTTGGTTGCATGCCATCAATTGTCCAGCCATTGGGTTATATCACGGCCCCATCCAGACTAGGCTCAGGTCTCCCTAGGCTTCAGCATTAGTAGGTCTATGTCCCCAAGTTCATCTTTCTGGGCATTCTGAGAAGCCCTGCAGTGAGGGATCCCTGCCTGGAACAAGAGCACTATTCCCAGTGTATCTGCAACATAATGACGTATACCTAGAGCTGGAGAGAGCCTCCCAGGTAGTGAGATTAACATATACAAAGGCAGGGAGTCACACGGTTACTACCTTATTTTTGTAACAACACTGTGAAAGGTACCCAGGGTTTATCTCAAGTTCAAGGAGCCAGGAAGAAGGGCCACGGATTACACCAAGATTTTAAATACAAGACTCCTTAGAACATTGGAGGCAATCACTGCTGCACCTGTGTGACTTTCCTTTGCAACTCCAAATAATGTATGAATCCTCCAATTTTTCCAACGGTGGAGGACAGTAGACATCTCACTAGACTTGGAATTGAATGCCTCTAGGTTTCAGTCTTGCTTGTGCCTCTTACAAGTCTTATCTACTTGGGAAAATCCTGCAATCTGTTTAAACCTTGTTTTCCTCTTGGGAATAATAATAAATGACTGGCAGACTATTTGTGAGGCTTTAACGTTCTGAAGTATGTGAATTTTCAAAGCAGAGCTCTTAGAGCATAAAGTATATTCATAATATGTCCTTCTTGCCTGTCTTTCCTTTTTATTCCTCCCTTCCCTTCTTTCTTTCTTTTCTTCATTTTTAACCCTCGTCTATTTCTTCCATGCAAAGTCTGGTTATCAGTGAAATCCGCTCTTTTCTGCCAAGCACTGACTTGCTTCAGAAAGCTAATATGAATCCTGTGGTGTGGCAAAGTTGTGTGTCATTAGTTCAGTTCAGTTCAGTTGCTCAGTCATGTCCGACTCTTTGCGACCCCATAAATTGCAGCACGCCAGGCCTCCCTGTCCATCACCAGCTCCCAGAGTTCACCCAAACTCTTGTCCATTGAGTCGGTGATGCCATCCAGCCATCTAATCCTCAGTCGTTCCCTTCTCCTCCTGCCCCCAATCCCTCCCAGCATCAGAGTCTTTTCCAATGAGTCAACTCTTCGCATGAGGTGGCCATAGTATTGGAGTTTCAGCTTTATCATCAGTCCTTTCAAAGAACACCTAAGACTGATTTCCTTTAGAATGGACTGGTTGGATCTCCTTGCAGTCCAAGGGACTTTCAAGAGTCTTCTCCAACATCAGTGTCATGGGTTAGGGATGGGCAAAATACAGAATGGAAAGTAAATAGAAATGTCCTTTGAGATTATGAACATGCAGTGACATCTTTGGAGACCAAGAAGAAGTCGTGAGTTTGCACTGCAGATTTATAATCCAGTTCTCAGCAGAGTCCTTGGTGACCTCCACCCCTACCTTGCCCCATCCATTCATGACTCACTTCTTCTGAAGCATTTGTTCTCAAACTGATCCCTGGACCAGTACCATCAGCATCACCTGGGAATTTTAATTAGAGATGCTGATTTGGGGGCCCTGCTCTATACCCACTAAATTAGAAATTTTGGGAGTGAGTCCCAGTTATCTATGTTGTAAAGTGCCCTCTAAGTGATGCTGATGAACACTCAGATTTGAGAACCACTTCGGACACGACTGAGCGACTTCACTTTCACTTTTCACTTTCATGCATTGGAGAAGGAAATGGCAACCTACTCCAGTGTTCTTGTCTGGAGAATCCCAGGGACAGGGAGCCTGGTGGGCTGCCGTCTATGGGGTCGCACAGAGTCAGACACGACTGAAGTGACTTAGCAGCAGCAGCCCTTCACGAACCACAGCTCAGGTTTGCCCCTCCTGCATCAGAATGGGAACTGTAGCCCAGGAACTTGACTCTGGATTGTCAAAGCTTTTCAAATAGGTCTCATACCATGTGAACTACAGGTTGACTAACTATATTCACTCCCCCAGGCTATGACTCTGATATGGGTGAAGGATGTTGATTCATCTGACATGAATCTGCAAATGTTTCTCCATAAGTGCTTTTGAAGTATCTGAGTTAAATAAACATTTGCAATGAACCCACACTTTTCCACTTGGCCTCTTTCATCAAGTCCCTATCAAAATCTTCTCTTGGACAGTGCTCAAAGGAGATTATGAGGACAAGACAGGCTTACACCTCCTGTTTCCCAGGTCATAGGATTCATGAGTCCTGAGAACCATACAGCTTCATATTTTTCGTAGCGATCACACTTTTCCCAAAGCATTTAGAGCAAACATTCCTCCTTCAAAACAGAAGGACATAGGCCATGTTAATGCCACAGCTGTCCTGTAATGCATCAGAAATTTTTATTTATAACCCAGAATATCAGAATTGACATTGGTTCCTATAAAAGATACTGTTGACTTCTGACTCCACATTACCACTGAGCTCACCTGAAGCTGACAACTTCTTACTCCAGGTACTTTTCCATTCGCAGACAACAGCCTTAAAGTGCCAGGGGCATCTCTCACACAGTGAGAGAAAAGAACCTGTAGATAAATATCCCAGCTGCCCCATCTCTTGGCAGATCGTTTCTGAGCTGCACTTTAAAGGGTTACTAGGATGGTCTCCAGAAAGATTGAGCAACAAAGGCCCATAGTGGTAATGGCTCATTGGGACACACTTAATTG
Source organism: Neotragus pygmaeus (assembly GCA_006410875.1). Taxonomy (NCBI): domain Eukaryota; kingdom Metazoa; phylum Chordata; class Mammalia; order Artiodactyla; family Bovidae; genus Neotragus; species Neotragus pygmaeus. Next base: position 22,901 of record SJYV01033428.1, read on the forward strand.
CTTTGTCTTTCTTCTCCTATCTCACTTTCCACATTCTCTCTGTTATTTGGTATCAAATTCCAAATAAACTCACCGCTCCAGGTTTTTGTTATAAGATCTGTTTCAGGAACTCTTAAGAAGATGATTGGGTGATTTGTTCAAGGTTGTACATTTGTTCAAGTTAAGGCAGACCAGGATCCATTCTTCTTCTGTATTGAAAAGAAAGACCATGATCTTGTATTGAATTTAGTACTTAACTCTATTTTTGTAGCATCCCCTTAGAACTTGCTTAGCACTGTGCAAATACTGAATACGTAAGAAGTGACTGAGGCTTATTTGATCAATCAGTAGTTATTGGATTCTTTCACTGCCCAAATCTACCAGCTTTCTATGTAGCAAGTTGCTTTCACAGTGCACTTTTCATAAATCGTATTAGTATGGATTTTTTCATCATCTGAATAGCATAGGGAAGAACATAATGCCTGATATAATGTAATAAGTTCTTAATTTGTTGAATGAATAAGTAAATCATGTAGTACATTTCAGAATAGAATATAGGGACCTAAAATTTTGAATCCCATCAAAGGTCACGTTACTGGTTATTAATAACCAGGGAAGGACTAAAAGCCCGTCCCCTTCAGACTTTATCTAGTACTTTGATTACTCCACCTCATAAGGCCCACTAAGGTCAAGTGCTTTTTTAGTATTTTTTAATCACTGGAAAAAATATATCATTTATAGCAATCTGTTAATATGGGTACTATTCAAACAATGTAATTATCCAGAACAAATTTAGAGAAAGCTAGTTTGAGTTTTTGGACAAATGAGTTCTTTCGGCAGCTGAATGTAAAAGGTGTAATGATTGATACAGTGAGCACTTTGGCTGGATTGTGACCATAATACAACTCCAAGCAAGAATCTACTGGAAGGTATAGCAATCCCTAAGCTACACCATTTTGAAATGATCATAGTATCTTATGACACTCCTTCATCTATGAGTCAATAGTCATGTTTTGGAAATTTATTATGGGCAGAGCCCTAGGTGAGGTGCTACTCAGAAAATATGCAGGATGAGTCTTTTCCAATAAGGAAGTGATAAATTCCCTTATGTCTATTTTTTTTTTAACCCATCTTCTTTCACCACCCCAAACACAAGCCATCAGCCTAATGTAAGACACCAACTATGTTATGTATATAACTGAAACAACTCCTGACCTGATGTTTGCCTTACATTTTTGGTAAATACCCTTTACTGAGATATGAAACTTCTCTTTTGTGTTTTTAAGTTTTTCATGAATGGATTTTAAAACATCAGTAAGTATTCTCCATCCATTAAGATAATCATAGGATTTTTCCCTTTAATCTAGACATATGATATAGTATTTAATTAATCTAATGTTAAACCAACTTTGATTTCCCGAGGAAAAAATTAGCTCATCATGATATATTCTTATATTTATATACTATTGAATTAGGTTGACGTATTTTGTTTAGTTTTTGCACTTATATTCATGAGTGACATAGCTTGTAATTTTTCTTTATTCTTTTAGTTTTGTTGTGTCATTATCAACATTATTCTAGGCCTATTTTTTTTTAAATTCTGAAGAAACTGTTTAAGATCAGAAGTATCTGTTCCTTGAATATTTGGTAAAATTTATCCACATAAGCAACTGACCTGATGTTTTCTTTGTAATGAGGTTTTAAACTACTGGTTTGGTTTCTTTAATGTTTATAGAAATAATTAACTTTTCTGCTTGTTGCATAAGGTTTTATAAACTTTGTAGAGATATGTCTTTTTTATCTATGCATTTATAGGGATATATTATAGGAGTTTTATCTATGTATATTTAAGGATATGTATATGTAGACTGTAATGTTTATTAATATATAGCTGTTCTTAATATTCCCATTATCTTTTAAATCTCTTTAATAACTGCATTTGTGTCCTCTTGTCTTAATCCATTAGGGTTGCTATAACAAAATACTATAGATTGAGTAGCTTATAAAAAAATGAAATGTATTTCTCACACTTTTTGATGCTGGGAATTTGATCAAGGTGCCAGCAAGTTCAGGTGAGGGCCTCTTCTGGGTCACAGGCTTCTCATTGTATCCTATGTCATAGAAGGGACAAGGGAGCACTCTGAGTTCTCTTTCATAAGAGCACTAATCTCAATTATAAGGATTCTGCCCTTATGACCTGATCACTTCAAAGGTCCCACTTTTTAATGCCATCACCTTGAAAATTAGAATTTTAACATAAATTTGAGGGGACATGCATTCCCCTATTCACTTTTGACCAATTTTTGCTAGGTGTTTCTTCATTTTATTAGTTTTTTTTAATGAATCACCTTTGACTTCTTTGAGTCCTGTTATTATTTACAAATTTCCTAATTGACTGTGCCAAAATTTCCCAGGGAGTAACATAGGAAACTGTGGAAATAAACTGTGGAAAATTCTGAAAGAGATGGGAATACCAGACCACCTGACCTGCCTCTTGAGAAATCTGTATGCAGGTCAGGAAGCAACAGTTAGAACTGGACATGGAACAACAGACTGGCTCCAAATAGGAAAAGGAGTACGTCAAAGCTGTATATTGTCACCCTGCTTGCTTAACTTATATGCAGAGTACATCATGAGAAACACTGGGCTGGAAGAAACACAAGCTGGAATCAAGATTGCCAGGAGAAATATCAATAACCTCAGATATGCAGATGACACCACCTTTATGGCAGAAAGTGAAGAGGAGCTAAAAAGCCTCTTGATGAAAGTGAAAGAGGAAAGCGAAAAAGTTGGCTTAAAGCTCAACATTCNGTATGTCAAGCCTGTATATCGTCACCCTGCTTATTTAACTTATATGCAGAGTACATCATGAGAAACGGTGGGCTGGAGGAAGCACAAGCTGGAATCAAGATTGCCGGGAGAAATATCAATAAACTCAGATATGCAGATGACACCACCCTTATGGCAGAAAGTGAAGAGGAGCTAAAAAGCCTCTTGATGAAAGTGAAAGAGGAAAGCGAAAAAGTTGGCTTAAAGCTCAACATTCAGAAAATGAAGATCATGGCATCTGGTCCCATCACTTCATGGGAAATAGATGGGGAAACAGTGGAAACAGTGGGTGACCTTATTTTTGAGGCTCCAAAATCACTGCAGATGGTGACTGCAGCCATGAAATTCAAAGGCTTTTAATCCTTGGAAGGAAAGTTATGACCAACCTAGACAGCATAATAAAAAGCAGAGACATTACTTTGTCAACAAAGGTCTGTCTAGTCAAGGCTATGGTTTTTCCAGTGGTCATGTATGGATTTGGGAGTTGGGCTATAAAGAAAGCTGAGTGCCAACGAATTGATGCTTTTGAACTGTGGCGTTGGAGAAGACTCTTGAGAGTCCCTTGGACTGCAAGGAGATCCAACCAGTCCATCCTAAAGGAGATCAATCTTGGGTGTTCATTGGTAGGACTGATGTTGAAGATGAAACTCCAATACTTTGGCCACCTAATGCGAAGAGCTGACTCATTTGAAAAGACCCTGATGCTGGGGGAAATTGAGGGCAGGAGGAGAAGGGGACGACAGAGGATGAGATGGTTGGATGGCATGACTGACATAATGGACATGGGTTTGGGTAGGATCCGGGAGTTGGTGATGGACAGGGAGGCCTGGCGTGCTGCAATTCATGGGGTCACAAAGAGTCAGACATGACTGGGCAACTGAACTGAACTGAACCCCAATAAGAAAAAAAAAAGAAATCACGGTTCTCTTCCTCCTTGGGAAATGGATGTACCAGCTTCACAAAGACCTCCCAATACTGTGAGCCAGTATGGAAGGGGGCCCTGCTTATATATGGTTTCATTAGGGTGAGTTGTTCAGTCTCTCCATGCTCAACCATTTCATCCTAAAAATGAGATCAAACTAGCAGATCCTTATGGTGCTGTTGTGGAGAGCAAAGGAACTGATGCCCGGTGAGTGGTTGAACCGTGTGTGGAAATGGCAGGCACTCGGCACACGGCAGGCACTATTTTCAGTCTCTCCTTCTAGGTTCTTTCATGGGGAAGGGCCACCCCTGGTTTGTTGTATCTCCAGGGCTGGATACAGTATACGGTTTACAAAGCAGGTGCTCAAAGCAGGCAGAAAGGACCGAGGAAGGCAGGAAGGAGGGAGGGAGGGAGGGGGTATTCACAGACCCAGAGTTTAGAGCTTTTATAGAATTGTCGGCTTTGCCCTCCTCCCAGACCATGCCTTCCGCCCACGAGGTAACAGGAGTGACTAAGGCGCTGGCTGACTTTTGCCCGGGCTCTCTGCCCCTTGCTGGCTCCATCTCAGAGGGAGTGCTCTGGAGACCAGGACACTGGACTCAAGGTGAGGAGGCAGATCGGGTGGCGTTTGGCTCAGAAATAGCTGCCTGCCGTTTTCCGGATGATTCATCGACCACAGCTGGCCTCCTGCCGGATCCCTCTGATCTTCCTCCCCTGCAGGGTGGGGACCGGGAGACTGACCTCCATCAGATCTCCATCAGCACCCCGGGCAGACTCTCGTGGTGTTTGTTTCCCAGGGTGAAGCAAGGGGACTGGCCTTAGGACTCAGCTTAAAAGAGGAAAAACGTGTGGATTTGGGAAGAAGCCACCCATACTTTTTTTCCTTAAGTATGCAGCAATTAATGAGTTCCTTCATTTTGTCATTTCTGTGGGATCTTAGTTTCCCAACCAGGGATGGAACCCTTGGAAGTTCAGAGTCTTAACCACAGAGCCATTAACGAAGTTCTAAATTTCTCCACTGTTGAGTTACTGTCAGTCAGGACCCACAGGCAAGATCTCGTTCAGGGAGGACGAGGCTCCAAGAGAGGCTGATAGAGGTTCTGAAGTTCTGATGTCTCAGACTGATCAGGANTCTATGTAGGTATTCAATAATTATTTGTCAAATAATAGTGACAATAACCATCAATTATTAGATGATTACTATTTTTCCAGAAATTATGCAGAGACTAGTGTGGTCAGCAGGATATTGGTCTCCCTTAATGTCCATATTTACAACCTGTTGGGATCTTGTGTCACATGGCAAGGAAGTTTTAAGGTTACAGATGGAATTAAAGCTGTTAAATGTTTGATTTGAATGGGAAGATAGTCTTGTATTATCTGGGTGGGTCCAATATAATCACAAGGATTCTTATAAGTGAAAGAGGTAGGCAGGAGAGGCAGTGTCAGAGGGCTGGAGAAAGACTCAAACTGCCATTGCTGGCTTTGAAGATGGAAGGGGACCATAAGCCAAGGAATTACGGGCAGCCTCTAGAAACTGGAAAAGGCAAAGAGCTCAATTGGTCTCCTAAAGCTTCAAAAACTATGCATCACCATCAACATCTTGGTTTTAGCTGAATAAGACCATTTCAGATTTTTAACCTTCAGAACTATAAAATAAGAACATGTTTAATAGCAGAGTTGTGCCTTAAAGTTACATGGAAAACAAAACTTGTAAATAATTAACTTGGAAATTTAGCTGATCAAGTTTCCAAGCAAAATGTTGAAAGTTTAACTTTGCTTCATCTTGCTGCTCATATTAAAATATTGGGGAAAGGAGAGAGAGAGCGAGATTGCAGGAAGACTCTTAAGGAAACAGGTTCCAGGACTTGGTGATTTGGGACATACTCAGCCCATCTACTTATGTAAGAGAGCTTATGGAATGATCTAGTGGGTGGAAGAGTAATACAGAGAAATTCAAATTGTTGTGTAAAATTGACATAAGAATTTTTAACTTCAAGAGAGTCCAAGTAGATTGGTTAAAGGGACCCAGAAAGATGAGGAATGTGGAAACTAAGATAGAAAAGCAAAACAGTGGGAAGCCGTGCACTGAGGTGATGTAGTAGCCAGTAACAAGTTCCCCAGAGCGGGACTGACCCAGAGACAGAGAAGCTGAGGTAGCTAATAGCCTACATTAAACTGTCTGTTGAGGTCAGTTTTCATTCCAATCCTGAAGAAAAGCAATGCCAAAGAGTGTTCAAACTACTGCACAACTGTAGTCATCTCACTGGCTAGTAAAGTAATGCTCAAAATTCTCCAAGTCAGGCTTCAACAGTATGTGAACCAAGAACTTCCAGATGTTCAAGCTAGATTTAGAAAAGGCAGATAAACCAGAGATCAAACAGATCAAATCTGTTGGATCAAAGAAAATTCAAGAGAGCTCCAGAAAAACATCTCCTTCTGCTTTATTGACTATGCCAAAGCCTTTGACTGTGTGGATCATAACAAACTGTAGAAAATTCTTCAAGAGATGGAAATACCAGACCACCTGACCAGCTTCCTGAGAAATCTGTACGCAGGTCCAGATGCAACAGTTAGAACTAGACATGGAACAAATACTGGTTCCAAATAAGGAAAGGAGTATATCAAGGTTGTATATTGTCACCCTGCTTATTTAACTTCTATGCAGAGTACATCATGTGAAATGCTGGGTTGGATGAAGCACAAGCTGGAATCAAGATTTCTGGGAGAAATATCAATAACCTCAGATATGCAGATGACACCATCCTTATGGCAGAAAGTGAAGAAGACCTAAAGAGCCTCTTGATGAAAGTGAAAGAAGAGAGTGAAAAGTTGGCTTAAAGCTCAACATTCAGAAAACTAAGATCATGGCATCTGGTCCCATCACTTCATGGCAAATAGATGGGGGAAACAACAGAAACAGTGACAGACTTTATTTTCTTGGGCTCCAAAATCACTGTAGATGGTGACTGCAGCCATGAAATTAAAAGACGCTTGCTCCTTGGAAGAAAAGTAATGACCACTCTAGACAGCATATTATAAAGCAGAGACGTTACTTTGCCAACAAAGGTCCATCTAGTCAAAGCTATGGTTTTTCCAGTAGTCATGTATGGATGTGAGAGTTGGAGTATAAAGAAAGCCGATCGCTGAAGAATTAATGCTTTTGAAGTGTGATATTGGATAAGACTCTTGAACATCCCTTGGACTGCAAGGCGATCCAACCAGCCCATCCTAAAGGAAATCAGTCCTGAATATTCACTGGAAGTACTGATGCTGAAGCTGAATCTCCAATACTTTGGCCACCTCATGTGAAGAACTGACTCATTGGAAAAGACCCTGATGCTGGGAAAGGTTGAAGGCAGGAGAGGGGCATGACAGAGGATGAGATGGTTGGATGGCATCACATCGATGGGCATGAGTTTGAGTAAGCTTTGCGAGTTGGTGATGGACAGGGAAGCCCGGCATGCTGCAGTCCGTGGGCTCGCAGAGTCAGACACGACTGAGTGAGTGAACCGACTGAAACTGCCTACATTAAGTGGTCTGTTGTGGTGAACTGTGAGATGTTTCCTGCTTCCATGTCTACTGCACTAAAATGTCAGTTAAGCCTATTGAAAGGGAGAAGCATTTAAATTCTACGGGACCCAAAAGAGACATCATTAGAAAGAGGTAAGACACAGAATAGAAGAAAAAAAAATCATAGAAAATGGGACTAAAGGTGATTAGAGGTGTAACTCCTGAAGACCTAATCACCCCTTGATGGTCCAAGAAACAGTTGGGGAAGGGTGGAGAGAATTTTGACTTTCTATCTCTGTGAGATGTCAAGTCTTGAGCTGATTTTATTTAAGGCAATAAAGGACTGGAGGACCTCAGTAACCTGAAATATCGGCACTTGACCTCTGGATCCACTAAGAAAATCACATCAGAAACAAGCATTTTTTTTTCCATTTGCTTCACTATCAACAAAAATAAAACAACAATGGTGCCATCTGGAGTACTCCATTCCCATTTCACATTATTTTTCCAAGTAGAACCTTAATTTCAAGACCCTAAGTGGTGAGAAGGAAACTAATGCAATCCAGAGGTGAGGTAGCATGACATAAACAAGTAAATTCTTCAGTCGCTCTGGCCTTGACATTTGCTGCAATGAGATCACTTTACTCCAAGGTTACTGAAGGCTTGGGCTAAGATGACTCATTCAGAACCATATGGTTAGAGAAATAGTTGTCCACACTAAGTGTTTGAATTTCTGAGACAGGCAGAAGAATGTTTCCCCATCTCAATACAGAACTAATCATGCCAGAATAGAATATCACCAGCAATTACGTGACTTTTACATTGGTCAGCCATTTTCCCCCTTAGCTCTGAAAAGTTTATTTTGCTTCATATGGTGCATTTTAGGGGAGAATGAAATTTAAATTCTCCCTTCAAGACTTTGTTTCAGTCAGTATGTCTCTATTCTCCCTCTTTATGTGTCTCTAAAATATAAAACAATAGCATTAAGGAGATGTTTTTAGCAAGAAGACATTGTCTCACCATCTTAATGCTACTGTCTTTGTTTATTTGTATCTCAATATTTGAATTTAATCCCATTTTACTTATTTTCAATATATGATTTGCTATTTTAACATTGTGTTGCAAATATTTCCTCACGATTTCATAGTCTTCACAATTTCATAGTCCTCACGATTTCATAGTCGTGACTATTTTCCTTAAACTACATAGTCTACCATAATTTGTAAGCTACTTAGAGCCTTCAGTTTGTGGTATTATATATAATGCTACAACAAACTACTTAATACTCTTTTTGTTTCTTGCTGTAGAATAATGTCCTTAGCATGAATCGATTGGGATACAATAGTTGGTTCATTACTTTAATGTATCTTTTAAACTTATCACCTACTGTTCTTGACTTTAATACATAGATATTAAAATAAACAAACAAAAATAACCCACATTCTCCTCTTGCCCTCCTTCCCCCAGCATACAGATTCCTTGAAATGATCTTGGGTTTGCCAGTCTTAATGCCAATAATAATGGTAAATTTTTAATATAATATACTCAACTCAGAGGACATATTTCCTTCAATATAGGAAACACTACTCTATCCAGAGACATCTTTCTTTCCTGACCTTTACTTTTAAGATGTAATCTGGAATGATTGGTGTTTTGTCTTTGCTGATTTTGATTGGTTGTTGTCATTAGTAGTGATGTTCCTCCAGAATTCATATCATTCCCAAAATCACTGTGCCGTTGAATTTACTATTGGGAAACCCACATAACAAAATATTACAGAAAAATAACTGTTACATAATGGAGAACTTTTTAAGCTCTACCCTGGGAAACAGGATGTTTGGTGAGTGCAAAGATAACTTAAAGCTGAAGTCATCTTTCCAGTTCTGTTGGCTTTCTGAGATATACTAGTTGTCTAGAATTACATCCTTTGATGACTCTGATTAAGCTAGAGAGATCAAACAGTAAGACTAGGTATTGGAGGAATAGTTACTGAGAGATTAGAAGGGGGCCCTCTCTGCAAATGTAATGAAGTATGAGATATTTGAAGTGGTCAGTTGTTTGTCCTTTTTTTCTTTTTGATAGATTTTTTTTTCTTTTTCTATAGATTTTTAAAGGTTGACATCAACTCATCATGGTTAAACACATCTTCTGTAGTTCGCTCAGCAACATATTTTCCAAGCAATCTCATCCTCATATCTGTTCCCAGAAGACTTGGCACTATTTAAATTGCTGCTGATTTAACTTGTCCCTAATTTTCACTGTAAGCTACCTGAGGGTACATAGTTTGTACTATTATTATTATTTTTAAATCAGGGCCACAATTGGACATGGAACAACAGACTGGTTCTAAATAGGAAAAGGAGCATGTCAAGGCTGTATATTCTCACTCTTCTTGTTTAACTTATATGTAGAGTACATCATGAGAAATGCTGGGCTGGAAGAAACACAAGCTGGAATCAAGATTGCCAGGAGAAATATCAATAACCTCAGATATGCAGATGACACCACCTTTATGGCAGAAAGTGAAGAGGAACTAAAAAGCCTCTTGATGAAAGTGAAGGAGGAGAGTGAAAAAGTTGGCTTAAAGCTCAACATTCAGAAAAAGAAGATCATGGCATCTGGTCCCATCACTTCATGGCAAATAGATGAGGAAAAAGTAGAAACAGTGACAGACTTTAATTTTTCTGGGCTCCAAAATCACTGCAGATGGTGACTGCAGCCATGAAATTAAAAGACACTTAATCCTTGGAAGGAAAGTTATGACCAACATACATAGCATATTAAAACGCAGAGACATTACCTTGCCAACAAAGGTCCATCTAGTCAAGGCTACAGTTTTTCCATTGGTCATGTATGGATGTGAGAGTTGGATGGTGAAGAAAGCTGAGTGCCGAAGAATTGATGCTTTTGAAATGTGGTGTTAGAGAAGACTCTTAAGAGTCCCTTGGACTGCAAGGAGATCCAACCAGTCCATTCTGAAGGAGATCAACCCTGGGATTTCTTTGGAAGGAATGATGTTAAAGCTGAAACTCTAGTACTTTGGCCACCTCATGCGAAGAGTTGACTCATTGGAAAAGACTCTGATGCTGGAAGGGATTGGGGGCAGGAGGAGAAGTGGATGACAGAGGATGAGATGGCTGGATGGCATCACCGACTCGATGGACATGGGTTTGGGTAGACTCTGGGAGCTGATGATGGACAGCAAGGCCTGGCATGCTACGATTCATGGGGTCACAAAGAGTTGGACATGACTGAGAGACTGAACTGAACTGATGTGCCTTAGCACATAGCAAACCCTAGAAATAACTGTTGAATGTATGAATGAGAAGTTGGCAGTGACAGTATTTACCTTTATGGATTACATCATGAACTGTATATTTTCAAAATGAATTTGATAACCACCCAGGCTACAACTTTTTAATGTTTCTAAGTTAAAAACCAAAAGTAAAACAAATGCCTCCCCCCTACCCTTGTCTATTCAGGAGACATAAGAGATGTGGGTTCAATCCCTGGGTTGGGAAGACCCCCTGGAAATAGAGAACCTACTCCAGTATTCTTACCTGGAAAATTCCATGGACAGAGGAGCCTGGCTGCAGTCCATAGGGTTGCAAAGAATTGGACAAGACTAAAGCAACTTAGCACGCAAGCACAATAGGGAATAGATTTTTGTCTATTGCTTCATCCCTACAACAGTGACTGGCACAAGGCTGATGCTCAATATATATTTTTAAATACATAGAAGGATTTCATCCTAGCATTCATGTCCATTAACGCTATTAATGGCACTTTAGGTACTTTTTCCCTTCATTATCTCTTTTATTGGTTTACAGGAAAACAAAGACTTAGAGGAAGCCATAACGTATTGCTGGAGAAGGAAATGGCAACCCATTCCAGTATTCTTATCTGGAAAATCTCACGGACAGAGGAGGCTGGTGGACTACAGTCCATGGGTTGAAAAGAGTTGGACACAACTAAGCACATGCACATAACATAACATATTGTTGATTATTTTGTGGGGTGGAGTGGGGTGGTAGAAAGATGTATGGGTATGATGAAAGTCAGTATTTTACAGCTGTTAGAAGCATAGCCCTGAAATCAGACTATCCCAACAAGATTCTTGATACTACACTTATTAACTCTGTGTCTTGAGGCATATTAATTATTGTCTCATCAAGTTATTATGTATACAAGATAAACAATGGCAGCCATATATCAGAAAGTTGTCAACAGGATTCAGCTGGAAGATACTAATAAAGTGGCAGTTCACAGAACACAGCAAGTACTCAAAAGAAAAAGGTTACAAGTTTTCTGTAATGCATTAATTTACTTTTAGCATGAACAGATGTTTTCAACCATTATGTTATTCCATTTCTTGAAAACTCTGTCATGATTGTCTGTGTGGAAAATCTAAAAGAACTGACAAAAAACCCATTCTTGTAGCTAATAAGTGATTTTATAATGTGGAAGCTGCAGGATACAAGGCTAGTATACAAAAGCCGATCACTTTCCTATATGCCATTGTAAAAAGTGGAATTTGAAACTAAAAACACATTATAATTCACATTAGCAACCCCCCAAAATTGAAATATTTAGGTACTAATTTAAGAATATATGTACAAAATCCATATTAGGAAAACTACAAAACCCTGATGAGAGCTACTAAAGAAAAAATAATAAAATAAATGAAAGGATATTCCATGTTCATGGGGAGGAAGACTCAAAATGTCAAGATGTAATTTCTTCCTAAACTGAGCTATATATTTAAAGAAATCCTAATTGGAATACCAGAAAACTATTTTGTGTATATCAACTAATTGATTCCAAAGTTTACATGAAGAGGCAAAAACCCAGAATAACCTAACTAAATACTGAAGAAGAGCCCAGAAGACTGATACTCTCTGATTTCAGGACTTATTATAAAGCTATAGTAATGAAAACAGTGTGGTACTGATGAAATAGATCAATGTATCACGATAAGAACTCCAAAACAGACCTACATAAATACAGTCAACTGATCTTTGACAGGGATAAAAGGCAATACAGTGGAGTAAGGCACTGTTTTCAATAAATGGTTCTGGAACAATTTAACATCTACATTAAGTAGATAAAGAAATTTAATTTTGACAGACTTTATATATTAAAAAAAAATCAGCTCAAATGTAGACCTAAATGTAAAATTCAAAATTCAAATGTAAAATTCAATAGAAGTTCCAGAAGATTAGCTCAGACTGCTAGAACGAAATACTGTAGATTTAAAAGGCAGTTATTTATCACGGAGGCTGGAATGTCCATGACTAGCTGCCAGCATATTCAGCTCCTGGAGAGAGTCTTCTTCCTGGCTTGCAGACAGCTGCTTTCTTGCTGTTTGCTCACATGTTAGAGAGAGAAAGGGAGACATGGTTTCTTTTCTCTTCGTATAAGGACACTAATCCCATTATGGGAGTCCAGACTCTCATGACCTGATCTAAACCTAATTTCCAAAGGCCCAAACTCCAAATATATTAGGGATCAGGACTTCAATATACAAATTTTTTTAGGGTAAAGAAGTATTTGGTTTATACAGCATACAGGAGAAAACCTAATTGACCTTGAGGTATTTAGATGACTTTTCAGATACAACACTGAATAAATGACGTATGAAAAAAATAATTGATAAGCTGGAATTCATTGAAATTCAAAGCTTCTGCTCTACAAAAGACAGTCAAGCTAATCAGAAGACATCGACTGGGAGAAAATATTTGCAAAAGACACATCAATAAATAACTGTTATCCAAAATATACAGAAACTTCTAAAATTTGACAATAATAAAATAAAAACAATTTAAAAATGGGCTAAAGATCCTAATAGGCACCTCACCAAAGAAGACATACAGATGACAAGGAAGCTTATGAAAAGATGCTTAATATTGTATGTCATTAGGGTATTGTAAGTTAAAACAACAATGAGGTAACTCTACATATCTCTAAGAATGAGTGAAATGCAAAACACTGGCAACTTTGAATGCTGGCGAAGATACGAGACCACAAGAACTCTCGTTCATTTCCAATGGGAACACAATAGTTTGTGCAGCCACTCTGATAAATAGTTCTGCAGTTTCTTACACAATTACCTGTACTCTTACCATATAGCAGCGGTTCACCTTGGTATTTATCGAAAAGAATTGAATACTTCTAGCCACACAAAAATCCTCGGCTGTTTATAACAGCTTTATTCATCATTGCCAGAACCTGGAAGCAACCAAGATGCACTTCAGTAAGTAGATGGGTAAATAAACGGATATATCCAAGCAATGGAAAATTATTCAGAGCTAAAAGAGTTATCAAGCGGCGAGAAGACATGGAGGAAACGTACACGCATATTACTAAGTGAAAAGCCAATCTGAAAAGCCTATTTACTCGATGATTCCAATTAAATTACATTCTGGAAAAGGCAAAACCAGGGAGACAGTATAAAGATCAGTAGTTTCACTGGGTTAACGGGGAGGGGGGAGGGGAAGGATGAATAGGGCATAGAGGGTTTATAGAACAGCAAAACCATTCTGTGTAATATTGTAATAATGGATATATTTTATTATATATTTGTCAAAACTCATAAAATGTACAACACCAAGAGTGAAGTCTCATGTAAACTGTGGACTTTGGACGATAATGACATGTCATTGTAGGTTTATGGCTTTTAACAAATGTACTGCTCTGGTGAGAAATATTAACAGTGGTGGAAGCTGTGCGTATGTGGGAACATGAGCGTATAGGAACTCTCTGTATTTTCTTCTCAGTTTTGCCATGAACCTAATACTGCTCGAAAAAATCAAGTATTAATTTTAAAAGTCCTACTTTTAAAGAAAGCTTTGGATCTTGCCTTCTACAAAAAAAGACAAAATATTCAAAGACACCAGGGATACATAAGTTTGAGAATAGAGGGGATGTGAGTTCTAGAAGTTAGATTCTGAATTACATATTTATTGAGAGTTTTCAAGAAACTGATATTATGGAAGCATCACTATGCTTGTCAATTACTTCTAGTCACTAGCCTATCAGAGCGCACTTGTTTGTATGTCTTGTCAGTGGTTCTCAAAGTGTGGTCCTGAACCAGCCATGTCAGCACCAGAAACTTTTTGGAAGTAAAAATTCTTAGGCCTTATTTCAGATCTTTGGAATCAGAAACTTTGGAGGTGGACCCAGCTGTCAGTGTTCTGAACCCCTTCAGGTGATACTAGGGCTTGCTAACTTTTAGGAACTACTGTCTTAAGATGTAGAACTTCTGCATTCAGCCAAGTTATTATCTGCGTGCAAAGTGTCCGCCCATTAGGGACCATGGTTGCATGCACCAGAAACTGTCTTAGGCTGACTCAGGTTTTGTTATTTGCAAATTTGTACAAACACTCTAAATGGTTCTAATTTCCATATAAATGATTTTTGATGTTAAAATAAATAAATAAATAAATAAATGAAAATAGAAGTAAAATGCTTCTTGGATTGGCACTGTATTGGTAATTTCCAGATCAAAGAAACAACCAAACCTCAGGAAAAGTAACCAAGGAAACAAAATCTTAAAAGGAGTGTTAAAAGCTGATGTTCTTTCAACTGCCTTCTGTGCAAATATGACTTCACTAAAGTCCAGAATGTTAGAATAGAGAATACAAGTGGCAGAGAGAGGAGGGGTATGTCCACGCCTAGTGGCAATTCTAGGGAGATGTGTGATAGGGAAGTAAAACACCCAGCTTTTCAACTTCAAGGAGGTGGGGCACACGGATCAGGGGGCAGGAGCTTTGGCACTGGGTGTGTCTGGATCTGAGTCCCAACTCTGCTGCTTATTAACATTGTTACTTTGGAGAAATTACCTAACATGACCGAGCATCAGTTACAAGATAAGCTGGGTTGACATGAGGATTAGAGAAAATGTAGACAAAGCACCTGGCCCATAGTAGGTAGAAACTTCTATAGGACACTGTCGCCAATCACCAATCTTTGAATCATCAGCTTTTGTCGATTTCACTTCCCACAGTTTTAGGGAGGGTTCCTTGGATACTGCCTGTGGATTCCCTCAATGTTACCCAATGGTACCCTAGGGGTTAGAACAGGTTAATACTCTTCCTAACATGCCCTGTACTTCCAGAGATTAAGTTCAGCTGTAGAGGATTTAGCTGAAGGTGAGGGAAAGTAGTCTTTTAAAATAAAGTCATTAAGAGCCAGCCTCCCCGTTGTATTCCAGTGAGGGGAATGAGTCACGGTTTCCCTGCCAACATGTATGTGTAAATACGGGGCAAGGTTAAGCAACTCCCTGCTCTTGCCTTATTCTTTGTGCCATAACAGCAGCTTGTGAAATGGTGAAAAATGCAATGATTGCATGACCTAATTCAGGCCGGGAGGTTCAAGTGGGAAACATGTGTGGGCCTTTCTCTTTCATACACACACTCAACATAGAGCAATCAGCAGGGATTTTGAAACAGGCCCCTGTGGAAATGGATCCAGGCCCCTACACCTACTCATTACATAACTTGAGGTTAAGGAAACAAAGCCTGGTGGATGGGTGTGCCTGGGTATGCAAGCCAGAGAAATACACATGAGATACCAGAGCCCTACCCTATCCTTACTAAGCAGAAAAAAGGAGCTAGTAATGACCTCTTTATCATGGATGGCCAGAATATTTTCTTCTTAGAAGGGTCCAGTGGGAGAAGGGAAAAGATGAGCATCTGTGAGCAACTACTGTATATTAGAGAACAGGCTGGGTGATTTTGCTGAGGGTTTTTTCAATCTTCAGAAGAGTTCCCATTTTTTGAGCTGAGCATTATGAGGTCACAATCTTCAAATGATGATGGAGAAACAGGAACTCAGAAAAGTGAAATCAAATTGCTGGCTAATAACAGGAACAAGCTCTCAGTGGTATCTATGCAGCCACAGGTCCATATTTTAGCTCAGTATCTTACTGGAGTGGGAAAGCAACAAGGCCATGCCTCAAGTCCTGTTTGGCCCTGTCCCAGTGATAGTGTGAGATGAGAGTCAGATTGCTACTGACCTTCACTTGATAGGCATCCACCGCCCACCAGGAATGAATTTGCCTGCAGTTCTTTTTGGAGCAAGAAAAGGTGTCCATCACCTATAGTAGCTGAAAAGTAGAAGGAACTATACTCTTGATACAAAGAGATAAACATTGGAGCTTTCTAAGCTCAACTTCATCTTTGCACAGGATTCTCTATGAGAAAGAACACAGTAGACTCAAAAGCCTAAGGCTTTTGCTGTGTTATCCAGAGACAGTAAAATTGTTTCTTATTGTTAATTTTTTCAGTCTTGACAACTTGATGATCATAAAAAGGTAATTTAGCTAATGTCCTTTGAAGTCCCACATGCACCATCCAATCAAGCCAGAGAATGGAGGGTTCACATTTAAAAATATTTTTCCCTGCCTTCATGAACTTATTTATTCACTGAAGCACAATATATATTTACTGATAGATTACTGTATGTCAGACATTATGCTCTTGGCAGACACAGCAGAAATCAACAAGACATAAATCTCTCCCTAAGAGACTCTTGGTCTACTAGTGAAAACAACAAGACCTGGATGATGATACAGATACATGCAGGGCACTGGGAGAACACAGAGGGTGGGTTCTGCCAGGAGTAGAATCTGACAGTTCTGCTGAGAAGCTGAAAGGTAGGGAAGGAGCACTTGCAGAGACAGAAATAGGGAAGCACAGTGTCTCAAACAAAGACCACTACATGCAAAGAAGAGAGTCTTTACGCTTTAGGGAAAAGTAAGGAATCCAAAATTTGAAAGAGTGAAGCTTGAGGAATATATCAAAGAAAGTAAAGTTAGAGAAATAAATAGCTCAATGAAGAGGGAGCTTACGTATTTGCCCAGGATCACAGTTTACCAAGCATTAGGTCTGGAACACCAGTCTTCTGCCTTTGATTATGGGAAAATGGCAACTACACAAATCTAATTCTTCTATAAATGTGATCCCTGACCTTCAGAGAATATTGAACATCGCTTAAAGAACTGAAAGGTGCACTGCAATTCCTTGCAGTAAAGTTAGATTCAATCATATAGTTAAAGTTGGTATCTTTTATGTTAATTCTGTTATATGGTATACAATCCATATTCTAATAAGAAGCACTGAATAGCCTCTTTGTGTCTGGCTAAAGTTAAATGAAGAACTCCTGAAATCCTGAAATCATGGCTCCCTTGCCCACCTGCTATTAATATGTATCTCTTCACCTGCATGCGTGTTTGCACCGCGTGCATACCACTGCCTAGTTCCTCCTTCACCCTGCTTGTCTCTTCCTACCGGGCACTCAGACCACATGCTTTTGGAGCACTGAGTCACCGTGTGGGAAGTCCAGCTATCTGAAGCCACCCTGCTATAGAGATCATATACAAAAATAGCATACAGGTAGAAGAATATGCAGAAGGGCCCTAACTCTTCCAGTCTCTAGCTTTAAGAGTTTCTATTCCAAGCATCAGTTCAAAGAATCCTTTGAAATGACCTCTACCCAGTCACCATCTGACTGCAACCTCTTAAGCGACCTCAAGTCAGGAAAGCTCAACCAAACTGCTCCTGAGTCCTTAACCCTCAGAAACTGAGAGGTAATAGATGCTGATTGTTGTTTAAGAAAGTAAGTTATAGGATAATACATTATGCAGGAATAAGTGGTACAGATTGTCAATGGTGTTGTGAGTAGGAAGCCCAAATGATACAGAGTGGTGTTTCTTACAGTGTCTGGCTCAATGTGCCTTTGTTCTGGCTTTTTTTCCTTATCTTCATTTACCCAAAACCACCCATGCTTGAAGGTTCATTTCAGATCTCCCCACTTCTCAGTCTTTGTCTGATCACCCTGGTTCATAATGAACTCTGTCCTCATTATACATATACATATACATATATATGTATATAATTTTATTTATTTCTTGTTGGTTGCGCTTGGTCCTTGTTGTTGCACAGGCTTGTCTCTAGTTGTGGTAAGTGGGGCTACTCTCTAGTTGCGGTATGTGGGCTTCTCATCGCAGCGGCTTCTTTGGTTGTGGAGCACAGGCTGTAGGCCACTTGGATTTTAGTAGTTGCAGCTCCCAAGCTGTAGAGCACAGGCTCAATAGTTGTGGCACACAGGCTTAGCTGGTCCATAGACTGAGGAATCCTCCCAGATGATGGGTCAAACTGCATCTCCTGACTTGGCAGGAAGATTCTTCACCACTGAGCCACAAGAGAAGCCTGATGTCTGTCCTCTCTGAGGTCAAGACCAAGAGTTCAGACTTGCCTGAAAAGCAGAATCCTTGTGGAGTTTATTAAAGAAAACAAATGCCCAGGCCCACTGAATCATAATGGATAGGGTGGAGACCAACCATCTTTACTGGCCTGACATCAGCTGGTGGACTGATGTGGATCAGCTTTTAGAAACCATCTTTCTGGACCGCAGATCTGAGTACAAGGTTACTCACTGCCTTGTAATACCCACTGCCCTGCAATGAATCTTTAAATGTGTGAAGAGTAGAACTCTTCCCATTTGTGCAGTCACTTAATGAAGATTTATTGGGCATCTGCTGCTTTCTGGGCATCACACTAAATGATGCCAGTACAGAGACAGAGATGAGTAAGCACAGGATCTATCTCAAAGAGATCTCAGGTACTTCCTCCAGGGCAGAAGACGGGGCCGTGACTCAGGGAGGCAAGCAGCTGGAGGTGGGATGAAGCAGCATGTTCAGCTGGTACTAAAACTCCCTGAAGATTTTACGAGCACAGTCAGCCAGGCAAACAGGTAGGACCAGGATGAGCAGGCTGCCATGCTTTTAACCATTCTTGTTCATGCACAGACCTTTTCCCCACTTCAAGGCTTCCTTGAAGGTCAACATAATCCAAGTTTGCCTAGAAAACTGTCTTCAGAGAGGACCAAACATTGTGTTCTCTGAGATCTTTACCCACTGATGGATTGTCTTGTCCAGAGAAGAGTTAATATTCTGACCAACTATATGTTAAGCACTTACATTCCAGGTTACTGTCCTAAGCAGTTTCCCCCCATTCTCTAAGAGCATCTATTTGAGAGGAGCATTAATATTTTACCCCTGTTGTCTCCCTTACTGCTATATCTGCCTCTGTGCCTACCTAACTTGGTTCCTCCAGCCCTATGCCCACCATCACCTATGTCTAACCTGGCACCAGCTAATGCAGACATCTGATACCTGAGAACAAGTTTGCCAACATTACACTTAAACCCACTGTATTCCTTTCCTATTGCGCCTGTAAAAAATATTACCACAAGCTCAGCAGTTCAAGGCAACATAAATTTCCAAGTATACCTGTTTTTATTGTGCTTTGCTTTATTGCAACAACAATTGGTTCCTCAACTCTGGTTCCTGACCTGGTGCTGTCTCTCTAATTGTCTGCTTTCCCTTACCATCTTAATATTTTCATGCTTTTTATCACACTTCAAGGCCTAACCATTGCTTCGTCATTGAAGTATTGGCAGAAGTCGCCAGCCATAACCAGTGCCGCTCTCCTGACACTTCTTGGGACATCTGCACCTTCTTCCTGGGAACATATTGTACAGAGTTCTTAATCTTCACAGCTTTGTAAGCTGCTAAGAGAGATGGATAAAGAAGACGTAAAACATATATACACTGGAATATTACTCAGCTATAAAAAGAATGGAATAATGCCATTAGCAGTGCCATGGAGGAACCTAGAGACTGTCGTTCTAAGTGAAGTAAGTCAGACAGAGAAAGACAAATGTCATATGACATCATGTATATATGGAATCTAAAAAAGAAAGGCAAAAAGGAATCTATTTACAAAAGAGAAATAGAGTCACCGATGTAGAAAACAAACTTATGGTTACCAAGGAGGGAGAAAGAGGAAAGGTAAATTGGGAGAGCGGGATTGACATATGTACACTAAAATATACAGCCGATAAGAACCTACTGTATAGCACAGAGAGCTCTACTCAACAGTCTGTAATGACCTATATGGGAATAGAATCTAAGAAAGACATGAGCAGAACTCATTCACTTTGCTGCACAACAAAATAATGCAACATTTTAAATAACTCTACTCCAATGAAAATTATTTTAAAAAATAAATTAAAAAAAATAAAAGCAAAATTTACTTATTCTTTACTCTCTTTATTTTCTAGACAAATGCAGATCTGAACAAATGAACACAAAATATCAATGCTTTCTTCAGTAACACCACCATGATAAGTTGGAAATTGACTCAGCTGGGCTTATGAAAGTCAGTATGTTCCTTCAACAATACAGTTTTACTCAACAGGAGACTCAGAATACCAATTAGAAGAAAAATCTCCAGTCACCTGTGATTACAAGATTTCTTTCTCAAACATGCAAATGCCTGTTGTAAAAACAAACAAAAAGACCACCAGAAAATGAGAGGTACATGAGATGTGTTTATATATGGGTAGACATATCAATTTTCTCAAATCAATTGAAATTTTCTGTCTTGCCAGCACAATGTAATGACCGTCAGATTCCCCAAATTACTTTCTGTGTCTACATTCCTGTATTATAAACTTTTGGGGGGCAGAGCTAATAAGGAGTGGAAATAAAGTAGGTGGAGGAAAGAAAGAAAGGATTTAAGAAGGAGATGCTTCCAAGCTAAATCACACAAAAAAATGAAACACCCTTTCCAGCAATGAGGTTCCATGAGGCTTTTGACAATGGTTCAAAGCTATTACGCTTCTTTAATTCCTAGATGCGTCAGCCGAGAAAGGTTTCATTATTCCCACCGAAACCAGAGATACTTCAGATTTATGTGATTCCACACCCTTGGAACCAAGGCACTAACATGTTCTGCTGGAGGCAGTGAAAAGCTTAGCATCTCGCTTTCAAAAAGAAAGATTTCCTGTAAAACAACTGGAGGCGATCACTGGTGGATGCAGTCCAGGTTATTACGGCTTACACGGCTGAGGTGAGCCTGCTCCTTTTTCACTTCATTCTTCTCTATTGTGAAGATTCTTTCCATTGGCTTTGAAAGCTTCAGTGGTTGGTTAGACCATACTCTGTGTTTGTTAGAGCTTCAGGGATTTAGCAAAACACTCTCTTTGCCTTTGACTAATTTCCCTCACTCAGGGACAGATCTATGATTCAGCTTTATCAAATAGCTTGGGAATTCAGTGATGATGGGTAATTGTCCTTTAATGCCAAGTTGATGGGCTCTTGAGGCACTTAACTATCATTAACTAATTAAACTACATATAAACATTCACCTGCCCTGGCTAACGACCAAGTGGAGGCCAAGGTCATCACCAAAAAGCAGGCTCACTAAGTTTCAGCTATCATGTATTGTCATAGCTCATCATTTTGTTCCTTTGGCATAAATTTTGCTTTCATTAATGTTACCAGGGTGCAGAAGCAAATGATCAATCAAGTAAATTTCCCCACAAGAATAATTCTTAATCAGAGCATATGTCCCTTTGAGGGGTCTTAACAGATCTGTTATGGGAGTCAGGGGCACAGAGTTCAAACTGCTCTAATATACCTTCCTAAGGATGTCACATTCCCCAATCTCCATTTGAGATAGTGAGCTCATTATTTCTATTGGCCTTCTTTAGTGGCATTCTTCAAGTTTTAGGGAGAAGAAAATAATGTGACTTCATACTGATGCTGGAATATGTTTAAATTTTAATTCTTGTATATTAAAAAATCAGTCTAGACTGATTCATTTAAACTTGATACCAACTAGGTTCTCAACCATAACTCCACATGGGAATCACTTCTGGTTTCTTAAAAAAATTCTGGAGCCAAAGTCCCTTCCCTGAGGATTGTACTTTATTAACTCTGAAGGAAGCCTTTGGTGTCTGTTTGTGTGTGTATACACACATATATACATATAAATGTATATATATATATATATATATATGTCTAAAGTTTATGGTAATATTAATGCATTATGTTTATTTGATCAATAATCAAAAAAATTAGTGACCTAAAATTGCTTTTATTTAATGAATATTCACTGAATACTTGCTACAAACAGGGTGTAATGCTGAGTAAAATATGGCCTTATCCTAAAGGAATTTACAATGACTTTTAACCACTAGACAAGAAACACATCTTATTCATCTTTGTAGCATCTCCTACATCTGGAACAGACACTGGCTCATAATAGAAATTCAATTCACATTTATTCCATCCATGAGTAACTTCATGTTCTTCCTACAGCACATAGATATCTATTCTGAGGCTGATTTTTTTCTTCTCTTGAGTTGGCCATCTTTAGGGTCTGTCAATGTTCTGTTCTGTAGTTTCACATTCTTGCAGTTTTTTGAACTTGCCCTGCTCCCTCTCACCACAGAGATGTCACACCCCTTTCCATTCCTCTTCCACCTTTCTTAGCCTAGTGGACTTCTATTCGCCCCTTAAATCTCAACTCAAAGACCATTTACCCATGGATTCCTTCCTTGACATCTACTGTAGACCTTGTCCCCTATATGGACAACCCAAGTCCACTTCTT
Organism: Neotragus pygmaeus; assembly: GCA_006410875.1. NCBI lineage: Eukaryota > Metazoa > Chordata > Mammalia > Artiodactyla > Bovidae > Neotragus > Neotragus pygmaeus. Next base: position 45,603 of record SJYV01033428.1, read on the forward strand.
TCGCTCTACTCTCTTATAAGACCATGTTTCTTTCATGCAGGACTCATATAAATTTGAAATTCTATAGTCAGAAATGCAATTATTTCTTTAGTAGGTCTCTTAACCTCCTTCACCAGATAAAAAGCACCATAAGAACAGGCACAGAGTGTCTACTCTCACATCTTCAGAAGTTCACAGTGCCTGCACATAGAAAGGATGAAATAATTAATTGCATCCAAGAACTATTAGGATGAATAAGTAAATGGCAGAGAGGTCCATTTGTCAGCACAAGAGCTGACAAGCAAGGTAACAAGCAGTTGCAGGGATCAAAAAGCAAAATAGGGATAAAATAGTGAATTTTTGCCAGAAAGACTCAGGACCAAAAGAAGTGAGAATAGGAGTAAGAGGAAAGTCATTTTTGTCTGTCCTGCCCCAGAAAAATAGACAAAGCACCATTTCCGTAACATAAGCAACATTCAGGGGCCACTATTTTATCAACCGTGCACTGGTGCTTGTGAAAAACTCAGGCTTGGCAACCAAGTTCTGAAAGTACTCTTCTTGTCTTATCCCTTCACGTTCACCATTAACTATTTGAGATCTCTTGACTGACAAGCTGGGAAATCAGCTTTACAACATGCTTAGGAGAGCAGGCTCAGGAAGCAGGCTGCCTGGGATCAAATCCTTGCTCTGCTTCTAGTTACTGTGAGAATGGCAGATCTTCAGCATTATGAACCTCAGTTTCCTTGTTCATGAAGTGGGGATGCTAACAGAACCAGCTCCCTGGGAGCATGATGAGAATTAAACAAATTAGTGTAAATTACGGACCTGGTTCACATCCCAACATATAGGTTCTCACTATTTTATTATTGGTTCAATTATTAATAATGGATTAATAATGGAAAGGGAGAAATGGAAACTAGCACTTACAGAACACCTACTATGTGTCAGGAACTGCCAAAAATACTTTAGCTCAAGTTGTGCATTGTGGTCAGTCGCTCAGTCGTGTCTGACTCTGCAAACCCATGGACTGTAACCTACCAGGCTTCTCTGTCCATGGGGTTCCCCAGGCTATGGGTTGCTGTGCCCTCCTCCAGGGGATCTTCCCAACCGAGGGACCAATCCTGCATCTCCTGTGTCTCCTGCATTGGCAGGTGGATTCTTTACCACTAGCGCCACCTGGGTAGCCCAGGTAGGTCAACTTGATCCTCATTCAGTCCTTATAACAATCCCCAGAGGTGGTTAAAACTTACCTATGAGGAGGTTATAAATCTTGCCAATATTCACAAAGAGAAGAGTTATCTGCTTCTCCTGCTATGGGAATGTTGATTCTTTAAGAAGCAGAATAGATTATGTCTTGCTGGGACTATTTCTTATAGAATTTATGGTTAAAGGAAATTCCTTGCAAGACATTAAGACAATGTTTGTATCCATGGCAACCCCCTCCACTTTGAAGGCAATGACCATTATTCNGTATATATATATATATATGTCTAAAGTTTATGGTAATATTAATGCATTATGTTTATTTGATCAATAATCAAAAAAATTAGTGACCTAAAATTGCTTTTATTTAATGAATATTCACTGAATACTTGCTACAAACAGGGTGTAATGCTGAGTAAAATATGGCCTTATCCTAAAGGAATTTACAATGACTTTTAACCACTAGACAAGAAACACATCTTATTCATCTTTGTAGCATCTCCTACATCTGGAACAGACACTGGCTCATAATAGAAATTCAATTCACATTTATTCCATCCATGAGTAACTTCATGTTCTTCCTACAGCACATAGATATCTATTCTGAGGCTGATTTTTTTCTTCTCTTGAGTTGGCCATCTTTAGGGTCTGTCAATGTTCTGTTCTGTAGTTTCACATTCTTGCAGTTTTTTGAACTTGCCCTGCTCCCTCTCACCACAGAGATGTCACACCCCTTTCCATTCCTCTTCCACCTTTCTTAGCCTAGTGGACTTCTATTCGCCCCTTAAATCTCAACTCAAAGACCATTTACCCATGGATTCCTTCCTTGACATCTACTGTAGACCTTGTCCCCTATATGGACAACCCAAGTCCACTTCTTTCGCTCTACTCTCTTATAAGACCATGTTTCTTTCATGCAGGACTCATATAAATTTGAAATTCTATAGTCAGAAATGCAATTATTTCTTTAGTAGGTCTCTTAACCTCCTTCACCAGATAAAAAGCACCATAAGAACAGGCACAGAGTGTCTACTCTCACATCTTCAGAAGTTCACAGTGCCTGCACATAGAAAGGATGAAATAATTAATTGCATCCAAGAACTATTAGGATGAATAAGTAAATGGCAGAGAGGTCCATTTGTCAGCACAAGAGCTGACAAGCAAGGTAACAAGCAGTTGCAGGGATCAAAAAGCAAAATAGGGATAAAATAGTGAATTTTTGCCAGAAAGACTCAGGACCAAAAGAAGTGAGAATAGGAGTAAGAGGAAAGTCATTTTTGTCTGTCCTGCCCCAGAAAAATAGACAAAGCACCATTTCCGTAACATAAGCAACATTCAGGGGCCACTATTTTATCAACCGTGCACTGGTGCTTGTGAAAAACTCAGGCTTGGCAACCAAGTTCTGAAAGTACTCTTCTTGTCTTATCCCTTCACGTTCACCATTAACTATTTGAGATCTCTTGACTGACAAGCTGGGAAATCAGCTTTACAACATGCTTAGGAGAGCAGGCTCAGGAAGCAGGCTGCCTGGGATCAAATCCTTGCTCTGCTTCTAGTTACTGTGAGAATGGCAGATCTTCAGCATTATGAACCTCAGTTTCCTTGTTCATGAAGTGGGGATGCTAACAGAACCAGCTCCCTGGGAGCATGATGAGAATTAAACAAATTAGTGTAAATTACGGACCTGGTTCACATCCCAACATATAGGTTCTCACTATTTTATTATTGGTTCAATTATTAATAATGGATTAATAATGGAAAGGGAGAAATGGAAACTAGCACTTACAGAACACCTACTATGTGTCAGGAACTGCCAAAAACACTTTAGCTCAAGTTGTGCATTGTGGTCAGTCGCTCAGTCGTGTCTGACTCTGCAAACCCATGGACTGTAACCTACCAGGCTTCTCTGTCCATGGGGTTCCCCAGGCTATGGGTTGCTGTGCCCTCCTCCAGGGGATCTTCCCAACCGAGGGACCAATCCTGCATCTCCTGTGTCTCCTGCATTGGCAGGTGGATTCTTTACCACTAGCGCCACCTGGGTAGCCCAGGTAGGTCAACTTGATCCTCATTCAGTCCTTATAACAATCCCCAGAGGTGGTTAAAACTTACCTATGAGGAGGTTATAAATCTTGCCAATATTCACAAAGAGAAGAGTTATCTGCTTCTCCTGCTATGGGAATGTTGATTCTTTAAGAAGCAGAATAGATTATGTCTTGCTGGGACTATTTCTTATAGAATTTATGGTTAAAGGAAATTCCTTGCAAGACATTAAGACAATGTTTGTATCCATGGCAACCCCCTCCACTTTGAAGGCAATGACCATTATTCCGATTTCCCCAAGCACAACCTTGAAGAATATCAAGCTTAAATCATCCACACTGAGGAAAGCTCACAGTTTAGCATCAGAAAGTCCTGGTAGTTTTGGGACTTTAAACCAGCTTCGTAATTTCTCTGAACTTCACTTTCCCATTTTTTTAAAAATAGGAATGATAAATGGGGCACCTAATGCCAGCCTTGCCTGCCTCATAAAGTTGGACAGGTGATTGAATCACTGCCACTTAAGCATGATCTGTCCATGGGCCATCATCTACCCCATGACCCCCAGTCTCAGCCTAGACCACTGAATCAGAATTTCTGGGTGGAGCCAAGGAATATGTTTAAACACTCTTCTTTGGCATGTGAAAGTCTGAGAGGAGTGGAATTAAATAATGCAGTGGATAAACAAGCATTTTGTAAATGTTAAAACATTCATACAAACAAATGTGATCTATTTCTGTCCAACCTTCTCCCACCTCCATTCTTCCTTCTCTTCTCCTTGCTGTCTCTCTCCCAGCTCTACTTCCTTTGTTTCTCACTGTCTTTCAGCAACTTCACCTCCTGCTCTTCCCACCAAACTGAAAATATTGTCTGCAGAGAACCTGTACCCTTCTCAACTTTTGTGGTTCTGAAAGCAATATGTGAAGTGAAAATTGCTTAGACATGTCTGACTCTTGTTGACCCCATGGACTAGTCTATGGAATTCTGAGGCTAGAGTGGGTAGCCTTTCCCTTCTCCAGAGGATCTTCCTAACCCAGGTGTTGAAGCCAGGTCTCCTGCATTGCAGGCGGGTTCTTTACCAGCTGAGCCACAAGGGAAGCACAAGACATTGCAGGTGGATTCTTTACCAAGTGAGCTATCAGGGAAGCCCTATTTATGATATAATGTCTGATAAATGAATAGTCAGATTAAGAAATTGAAAAATGGTATCCAACTGTGTTAGCATTTTTCTTTTTATACACAAAAGCTTATTCTGTCTACAGAATAGTTTTCTTCCAGTAAACATCAAATGCTCTCATGGGTCACAACTCATGCATCTTTGCCTTCGTGTGATCTTTCTGAAGCAGGCAGAGGCAAGTAGCAGCCCCCAGCCCAACCCCACCCCATTTCCTACCTGGACAGATGTTGAGATAGTAACAGAAAGTTTGAGTGATTGCCTCATAACAAACAGGAAGGAGGGAAGAGTAAGCATCAGAGAATGGTATGTAGACATCCCAAGCCCTGGCCCATTGCCCTTCGTCCTCAGGNGGTAGGAAATGGGGTGGGGTTGAGATAGTAACAGAAAGTTTGAGTGATTGCCTCATAACAAACAGGAAGGAGGGAAGAGTAAGCATCAGAGAATGGTATGTAGACATCCCAAGCCCTGGCCCATTGCCCTTCGTCCTCAGGAAATTTGCAACTAGAACATCAGATGAACCCCAGCTCTCTTCTTTTCAATAGGAGGTCTGGGAAGAATCTGTAACTTCTTTCTACCTGTATGCTTTGAGATTTAAATTAGAGAGCATTTGTAAAATGCCTGGAGCATACCAAGTGCTTGGTGAATATTACATCTCTTTCCCCATATTCTTTTGGGCTGGCTCCTGCAAATATTATCAGCAAAATGTACTTGGCTGTCTGCACCAAACGTATCTTGCTTGCAGGCCACGGAGTGCAGTCTTGTCCTTTGACCTGCATTCCTTCAACAGCTGGGGCAATGAGACTGTTTAAGCTGAAAGTGAAAAATGCGACCAGCCTAGTTTTCTCAATATGCGTTTCTTGGACTACCTGAATCAAAATCTCTGGGCATCTGTTAAAAAAGCAGACTCCTGAGACCTACCCAAGATTTCCAGGGACGGATCCTAGGAAACTGTATTTTTTTGTGAGCACCCCAGGTAAACTGTATGCCCACTAAAATTTGGGAACCACTGTTCTAGCTCCTTTGGTTTCAGCTTTGATGATACACTAGAAAGAACTGGGGAACTTTTAAAAAATTTTAATTGGAGGATAATTGCTTTTGATGTTGTGTTGGTTTCTGCTCTACAACAACACGAATCAGCCAGAAGTGTACATATATCACCTCCCTCCTGATCCTTCTTCTCACCGCCCCCCCCCCACCATCCCACCTCTTTAGGTCATTAGAGAGTGCCAGACTGTTATGCAGCACCTTCCCTCTACCCATCTATTTTAGACATGATGGTGTACATATGTCAGTGCCACTCTCTTGATTTGTCCCACCCTCTCCTTCCCTCTCCTTGACTACACCAAAACTTTTGACTGTGTGGATCACAACAAATTGTGGAAAATTCTTCAAGAGATGGGCATACCGGAGCACCTGACCTGCCTCCTGAGAAATCTGTATGCAGGTCTAGAGGCAACAGTTAGAACTGGACATGGAACAACAGACTGGTTCCAAATCGGGAAAGGAGTATGTCAGGGTCGTATTTTGTTACCCTGCTTATTTAACTTATGTGCAGAATACATCATGTGAAATGCTAGGCTGGATGAAGCCCAAGCTGGAATCAAGATTATTGGGAGAAATATCAATAACCTCATATACACAGATGAAACCACCCTTATGGTGGAAAGTGAAGAAGAACTAAAGAGCCTCTTAATGAAAGTAAAAGAGGAGGGTGAAAAAGTTGGCTTAAAACTCAACATTCAGAAAACTAAGATCATGGCATCTGGTCCCAACACTTTGTGGCAAATAGATGGGGAAACAATGGGAGCAGTGACAGACTATTTTTTGGGGGGGGGAGTTCTCCAAAGTCACTGCAGATGGTGATTGCAGCCATGAAATGAAAAGACGCTTGCTCCTTGGAAGGAAAATTATGACCAACGTAGATAGCATGTTAAAAAACAGAGACATTATGAAAAAAGGTCCATCTAGTCAAACCTATGGTTTTTCCAGTAGTCATGTATGGATGTGAAAGTTGGACTATAAAGGAGGCTGAGTGCCGAAGAATTGATGCTTTTGAACTGTGGTGTTGGAGAAGACTCTGAGAGTCCCTTGAACTGCAAGGAGATCCAACTGACTCCTTCCCCCACTGTGTCCACAAAACCGTTCTCTACATCTGTGTCATCTGTGTCTTTTCCTNAATTGATGCTTTTGAACTGTGGTGTTGGAGAAGACTCTGAGAGTCCCTTGAACTGCAAGGAGATCCAACTGACTCCTTCCCCCACTGTGTCCACAAAACCGTTCTCTACATCTGTGTCATCTGTGTCTTTTCCTGCCCTGCAAATAGGTTCATCAGTACCATTTTTCCAGATTCCATGTATATGCATTAGCATGATATCTATGGGAACCTTTGAGAAATATCAAAGCCCAAGTTCCTACCTAGAAGAACTGAATAAGAATATCAGGTTAGGGGCAGACATCGGATGAGGGTTAGGACAGCTGGATGGTGGGATTGGAGGGGAAGACAGTAACCACTGAGGCCTCTTTTGCCCTCTAATTAATCCATTAGCTTTTAAATTCATCTGCCACTGGAGGACAAAGAAAATGATGGCAAGAAATGATATAAAATATTTTTAATTTTTGTTTCCTAAATCAAAAGTGTAATCTGATCTGTCAATGATATTTTGAAAGGAAGCCCTTTTCTGTTTGGGGTGTGTGTGTGTGTGTGTGTGTAGGATTTGCAGAAGGTATAAGGCCATAATGAGCTGAAAGCAAGGTTAAGTTTCTTCCCTAAGCTACCTTCCAATCAAGATGCTTGTATGACCAGTGTTCACTGTTGCACCGAGGAGCACCTACCTAGCATTTAAACAGCCTGCACTTTTAATTATTATACTAACATTTTGTCAACTGTCAAAGGCTCAGAAATAATTTAATATCCTCCCATCTGTATGCAACACATTTATTGATATTCATGAAGTGAGTTCCCCAGCAGTGTCTAGACGGAATGTCAATAGGGTCTGCTGAGGGAGATCCTTTTCACAGAGGGAGGATATTAATAATGGAATTCAGAACTTATTTTTAATTTTAGTTTAATAAAGGATTAGATGGGACAAGACCACTGTGCCCCCTTAATCGTCTGAGGCATAAATAAATGTAACCAGGCCAAGTCATTTTGAATTTCAAAGATGAGAAATGATCAAGTTAACATAATTCCCTTTTAGCTGATATCATCCTCATGATTATACAGGCTAAAGTCTAGTCTTCTGTGTTACACCAGAGGGTTATTTGCTTCTGTCCTTTGCAAAAGGAATAGTGACTTTGGGAAGGTGGCCTCCCACTTTTGGAAACCTGAATTGTGAAAAAGGTGAAAAACTGCATTTGGCAGACATCCTTGGCAGTAACCTCAAAAAAGAAACTGGGAACAACAAGGATGTATTGTCTAGCACAGGGAAATATTGCCATTATTTTGTAATAAACTTAAATGAAGTATATAAAAAATACTGAATCACTAGATTGTATACCTGGAACTAATATAATATTGTAAATCAGCTATATGTAGATATATATTTAATTTTATCTATTTATGAAATAAATAAATCCCCTAGTAACTCAGATGGCAAAGCATCTGCCTGAAATGTGGGAGACCAGGGTTCGATCCTTGGGTTGGGAAGGTCCCCTGGAGAAGGAAATGGCAATCCACTCTAGTGTTCTTGCCTGAAGAATTCCATGGACAGAGGAGCCTGGTGGGCTACAGTCCACAGGGTCATAAAAAATCAGACACGACTGAGCGACCAACACATACACACATACATTTATAAAATAGATATATAACAAGTGGATAGATAGATTAAAAAAAAATAGTCCAAGCTTCATAATGGTAAAGAAGGAAGGATTGTTACATATTAAGGATCCAACAAAGTCATCACAATCCTTGGGCATATTGTAGATACTCTACTAAACTTTCCCCATGCTTTTTTACAATTAACCTTCAAACAACCCCAGGAAATATGCCTAGTTATTACCTCTGAATTTATTGTTGGTTTGTGAAGACCTCTGCTTCAGAGGGTTGAGTTAATCATACTCCCCAGTGGATGCATTCTTTTATTATTTATCTCTACAGACCCCCTTTAACTGATTTATTTATCCCTTTTTATTCCACACCCCATTCCCATCCTTCCATTTCACAGAGGACTGTTTCATTGTATTCATCTATGTGTTTTGCTTGCATGTGGTCTTACATAGTGTGTAACCTGAGTTTCTTTTTCACTGGAGCTTTGTTTTTAGTGCCATTGGTATTTCTCTGTTTACCTCTAACACAAGGTGTATATTTACTAGCTCTATTTTACAAGATGAAAGTCAGAAAGTAATCTTAACTGCGCAACAGCATCACAAGGATATTAAACTGTAGAGATAGTCTTCAGGTATCTTTTCTTCCAGAGACAGTATTCTTGACTATTCCAGTATATTGCTTCTCTTTTTTGGTAATGCGTATTTACTCTTTTTTATTTTCATTTTATATTGGAGTATCATTGATTAACAATATTGTGTTTGTTTCAGATGAACAGCAAAGTGATTCCATTATACATATACATGTATCTACTCTTTTTCAATTGAGCAGAATTCCCTGTGCTGTACAGTAGGTCCTTGTTTGTTAGCTATTTAAATAGAGCAGCGTGTATGTGTTTATCACTTCCCTTTGAAAATATTTGTGGTTTGTTTTACACAAGAACCCTGTGAAGTGATTCTTGGTAAGTAACTTGTCCCAAGATCACTACTCTAGATAGTAACAGAATTTGGCTTACAACCCAGATCTGTCTGACCCCTGAACCTGTGTGCTTTTTATTTTTTGATCTAATGACTATCACTACTAGAGTCTCCAGATTTACCTCCTTCTTCAAACTTCCTGCTCTGTTTTATTCTTGTTTAGGGATTGGAGGAAGGGGATGGATACCTTTTATTGTCAAATAGCACCATGTGGGTGAGAAAGTGTCTTGCAGAGAGAGTCCTGCTGGGTTGTGACAGTTCCAGTATCACCATGGCAGGTACTATGGTGATTGGTCCTGTCTAAACCTATGGGGTGAAGTAAGGGTACACAGTCCCTTCTCTCAGGGTGAATTTCTGCCAAGGTCTCATGTTGGGATAATGAGAGAACTGTGGCCTTCTTTCTCCAAGGCTGACATGATGCAATAGGTCTGGTGATAGGAGGTTTTGCTTTCTGTAGTTGCCCTTGGATTCTTTATGGCTTTATCTACTGGATTATTTTAAGATCCTTTATGTTTTAGCAGGTGATTCTGGGAGATCAACTGTACTGTCCTTGCTAGTAAGCACTCAAGCAGAGTGAAACAAAGCCTCAAATCTCATGAATAACCTCTGAAGGTCAGAGTCTAGTCTTGTGGACCAAAGTTCTTGTACTTCAATTAAACTAAAGATGTGAAAAATGCATTTGTATGCTTTTACAACATTTATCTTCAGCTACTTTAAATCCAGCCAACTATTTTGGATGAATCACATTTCTTGACACCAAACAAAGGACAGAGAAGACATTGACATTTTCGAAGCATCAGATGGAGTTTTCTTATCCTAATGCAACTTTGAAGAGTTGTGTGGGGGAACAAATGTAATGGATTTTAGAGTAAAATAAGGATCTCAGACTCACTTCTTTCCAGTGTAACCTTGAATAATTTATTCAACCTTTATTTCCTCAAACATGAACTGGAGACAATGACATCCATCTCACACTGCTACTATGAAATACTAAGAGAAAATGCATATAAAACACCTGACACATTATGAGACATTCATTGAATGTTAGGTCATCATCAGAAAGAAAGGATGGGCAAATATTTCAGTGCCTCAGCTCATTTTAAAGATTTTTCTATTTGAAGATAAATTATAGATTTTTTTTTCTTTGCTCTTTCCATTCATTTTGGTAGAGGACAGCTTAGCAGGGCCATGCAGCATTTGGAAGGTCATTCTGTGCATGAATTTGTTTTGGCATTTATTTCTGCCTTCTTTATTTTATTTTATCCACTGCCAAGGGGGGCATTTTGATTGGCATGGAAGCCAAGTGAAACGAAGCACTCCCTCTGAGGGACATCCATGCAGGAGTTCTGTGGGAATCGCCTCCTTTCTCTCTGATGAGGGCTGACTTTCTTCCCCTTCTCTGTGTTTCTGAGGGATTTTTGATGTTTTCCTGGCCCTGTCAGTTTCATTCTTTGCCTGCCTCGTTCACCAACACCACAAGGCTCTATCAGCTCAGACTCAGAAACATGATGCCAACGTTGTAGAATCCATTTGGACATGGTAACATCTAGTTTGAGGCTTATAGGGGACGATGACTAAATTTATTTTAAGCCTAAATGGTTTCTCTGCCTGTCTGACACTTGATTTCACTATTCAGCTTCTTTGCTAGTGATAGGGATTTTGCTCCTTGTCCCTTGAAAGACATCAATCATTGGAGCTCACCTGTTCCCATTAGCTGTACTTTTGATCAGTGGCTTCAGAATGAATCATCTAAAAATTTCTACTGCATTAAGCAGAAGCCCTTTCAAGTTGTCTAGTGATGAAATGCATTATTCTATAAGCTCTGTCCTCTCCAGTGCCCAAAGAAATTTAGGAGAAAAAGGGACTCTGTTTTAGAAGAGACTTTGAGAAGATCATGTGTTCATAAGAAGCATGTGTTACACTTTTCACTGAAGATGAAGGATAGTGTGTGTAATAAGTGAGACAATTTAAAATAAGTTGGTGGAGGATCAAAAGCTTAGACCCAGAGGACTGTCCTTCCCCATGTGGCCCCCAACAGCAAACCACACATCATGGGACCTTGTCCCAGATACACGTGTGTGCTCCTCTCCCTAAGGGATTCTCATTTTGTATGTGGAATCCTAGAATTTACAGGTGATCCTGATGGACACTGACACTTTGAGAATCACTAATACAGAGACCATATACCTTACTTTCCTCAAAGACTATATATCAGGTTTCATTTTCATTTCAATTCAATACATTTCCAAATAAAGAAAAAAATGAAATGGTTGGTGTGGTAGAAATGGGGATAAACTTAGAATTTAAGCAGATGTGGTTTTAATTTCTAATTTTGAAACTGGGGTAGTCATTAGTATTGTCTGGAAAATAATTCTTGATTTCTTAATTCTGGGAAAAATATTAGGATTGTATTTCTCTGACCTTTTGGAGGTGGATATAGCCAGGGGGAGCTTAAGCCAAAGAAATGTGAACAGTGGTGTCTGACAACGTTTGAGAAGGGGCTGGTCAGCCTAGATCCCAGAGTGGCTATGCTGAGCAGAAAACCCTTGCTAACCCAGAGGGGACATATAGAATGAGTGAGGAAGAAGTGTTTTAGGACATTAATATTCTGGGAGTTGTTTTTCACTGCAGCAGAACTTAGTGTTGAAGTGAAAGTGTCGACTCTTTGTGACACTGTGGACTGCAGCCTGCCAGGTTCCTCTGTCCATGGAATTGTCTGGCAAGAATACTCAACTGGGTAGCCATTCCCTTCTACAGGGTATCTTCCTGATTCAGGGATCAAACCTGGGTCTCTTGAATTGCAGGCAGATTTTTTACCATCTGAGTCACAATGCAACAGAACTTAACCTAACCTTGTTTACAAGCACAAATACTATATAATCTTATGTGATGTAGTTAAGCTCCTTGAGCCTCATTATCATCTCAATTAAATGAAAAATGCAATGTCTGTAATTAAAGATTATTGGAAAAATTAAATAAAATTGTGTAAAAGAGGCCATTCTAGGTAATGAATATGTATCAGTTTTTTTCCTTATCCCCATAGTCTTTCTCACCAATGTAGAATCCCATGGACGCTGGAGCCTGTTGGGCTGCAGTCCATGGGGTCGCTAAGCATCGAACACAATTGAGCAACTTCACTTTCACTTTTCACTTTCGTGCATTGGAGAAGGAAATGGCAACCCACTCCAGTGTTCTTGCCTGGAGAATCCCAGGGACAGGGGAGCCTGGTGGGCTGCTGTCTATGGGGTCATACAGAGTTGGACACGGCTGAAGTGACTTAGCAGCAGCAGCAGGCATACTTTCATTCATAAAGAATAAACCTTTATAATATGCATGGATGTGTTCTTAGTAATATGCTATGTCCAGCTGGAACTTCCTAGAAATAAATAAGTTAAGATTTTTGTAAGGACACTTAAAAAATTGTAAGTATTTATCCTGTGACCTCAGGATAAATGATTGACAGTTCAGCCAATCATTCAGTTACATAATCTTGAAATTGGAACACTCATTGAAGACTGGGGATCATCAATGCCATACACACAGACTGACACATCCTGGGATGAATAAGACAAGACCATCTCTCTATCTTCAGGAAGCTAATGGTCTTGTTAGGGGGGCAGAAAAAAAATGAGAATTGAATGAACTTAAACAATGATGCTGGTGCAGTGATACAGAAATGCAGAGAGCAATGGGAACAAAGGAGAAAAAGTGATGAATGTACAGAGGTAGCCAATGATAACTTCGTGAAAATTGTTCTTAGTCTGAGCCTTTTTTTTTTTTTTTTTAGTCTGAGCCCTAAATGAAAAGAAGATGAAGACTGAAGTGACTTAATATAGCAAAGACAACCAGCTTGATTGATGTGATTCAACATAAGCATATAGAGGAAGGCCAAGCTTTGAAATCATAGTTCTCACAAACAGTAACATTTAACATTTGAAGGTATGAAGATTAAATGTGTTGCCTAACAGTAAGGGAATATCCTGGAGGGAGCCACAGAAAGGAAATCACTGGAGGAGACTTTAAAGAAAGTTATAGTCTACATTTTAGATAGTAGAGAACATTGGACTGGATTTGTTTATTGTAGCATCAGTGACTTAGTGAATGATAGCTCATACAAGAGGATGCATCTCTTGTATGCATATATACGTATATGCAAAGATACGTCTCTTGCATATACTCATCGAAGAGTATACTCTTTGATGCAAGTATATGCAAGATAAGGAAGTTTTACTAAGAAAGTATATTAGTTTTGAAATAAGCTTGCTTGCTAAAGAGAGATCAGATTTGGACCAGAAAGTTAAAGAGTAATGTGATTCAAGGAAATATTTTTGGAGGCATGAACATATTTAGGAATTCAGGGAATAATTTTTTTTAAAGAATCATGGGAGAAATGGAAAAACTGGTGTTGGTATGTCCTATAACAACAAAACATTAGAGAAGATACTTACTTGCTCTCCACATACACTCTTCTAAATCCCTTGCATTTAGTTTTTACAACAATCCTAGAAAGAAGAAATTTTATTATTTCCCTTTTTATTATTACTCCAGCTGTTGTGTTGACATTAGAATGGAGGAGACCAAGAGTAAAGCAAGGGAGATACTTAGAAGACTTTGCATAAATGTAGGTTCATGATAGGGCCTTCCCTAGTGCCTCAGATGGTAAAGAATCCACCTGTAATGTGGGAAACACAAGTTCTTTCTCTGGGTCAGGAAGATCCCCTGGAGAAGTGAATGGCTACCCACTCTAGTATTCTTGTCTGGAGAATCCCATGGACAGAGGAGTCTAGTGGGCTACAGGTTTAAGATGATGGTGAACTGAATGAAAAGTAAGGGGAGGTTGGATCTGAGATGGTTTTTGAAGGTAGAGCTGGACAGATTATTGATAGAGCAACCGTACACTGTGAAGGAGAGAAATTAAAGATTACTTCAAGTTTTTTGGACAGAATAGCTAAAAGAATGGAGCTGTTATTTATCAAGCTGGAGAAGACAGTGGGGAAGCAGTTTGAGGTGAAGGAAGATGGGAAATGAGGTTTTTAATATGCTAATTTTGAAATATCTATTAAACACTCAGATGGAGATGGAGAGTAGGCAACAGCTATACAAATCGAAAGCTTAGGTGCGAAGTTTAGGCTGGAGATGCAAATGTGGGAGACAGTGTATATATACTCTGAATCATGAGATCAGACAAGATCACCAAGTCCAGAGGCATAAGAGGTGAGGCCTAAAAATCGAGCCCTTGGGGTAGAGAAGATGAGGAGGAACAGCAACAAAAAAATTGACGAGGAGATGTCACCTGGTTAAGGAGTGAACAGAAAGACAAAAAGAGTGGTTCCTGGGGATAAAAATGAAGAAACTATTTCAGGGAGGAAGAAGAAATTAACAGTTTCAAAAGCTTAAGTTCACATATGCAGAAGACTGAGAAACAATCACTGAATGTAGCAGTGGCCAGTTACTAAACTGAGTGCCAGTCTCAATTTCTCCATTCTGATAAGCCCCTATAAGAAGGAAAAAAGACAATATTCAGCTCAATGGAAGCACTTTTCCCCCCCGAGTCAGAACATTTAGTTGGTTCACCGATCAGAAGAGTTGTACTTCGATAATCTTTTGATGTTCAGTTGAGTTCAGTGGCTCAGTCATGTCTGACTCTTTGTGACTCCATGGACTGCAGCATGCCAAGCTTCCCTGTCCATCATCAACTCCTGAAGCTTGCTCAAACTCATGTCCATTCAGTCAGTGATGCCATCCAACCGTTTCATCCTCTGTTGTCTCCTCTTCCTGTCTTCAATCTTGCCTAGCATCAAGGTCTTTTCCAGTGAGTCAGTTCTTCACATCAGGTAGCCAAATTATTGGAGCTTTAGCTTTAGCATCAGTCTTTCCAATGAATATTCAGAACTGATTTCCTTTAGAATTGACTGGTTGGCTCTCCTTACAGTCCAAGGATAAAAAAGATCAATATCTGGTGGATCATTGAAAAAGCAAGAGAGTTCCAGGAAAACATCTACTTTTGCTTTACAGGGAAGCCTGGCATGCTGCAGTCCATGGGGTTGCAAAGAGTTGGACATGATTGAGCGACTAAACTGAACTGCTTTATTGACTATGCCAAAAGTCTTTGACTGTGTGGATCACAACAAACTATGGAAAATTCTTCAAGAGACAGGAATACTGGACCACCTTACCTGCCTTCTGAGAAATCTGTAAGCAGCTCAAGAAGCAACAGTTAGAACTGGAAATGGAACAACAGACTGGCTCCAAATAGAGAAAGGAGTATGTCAAGGTTGTATATTGTCACCCTGCTTATTTAACTTATATGCAGAATATATCATGCAAAATGCCAGGCTGGATGAAGCACAAGCTGGAATCAAGATTGCCAGGAGAAATATCAATAACTCAGGTATGCAGGTGACACCACATTTATGGCAGGAAGTGAAAGGAACCAAAGAGCCTCTTGATGAAAGTGAAAGAGGAGAGTGAAAAAGTTGGCTTAAAATTCAACATTCAGAAAACTAAGATCATGGCATCTGGTCCCATCACTTAATGGCAAATAGATGGAGAAACAATGGAAATAGTGAGAGACTTTATTTTGGGGGGCTCCAAAATCACTGCAGATGGTAACTTCAGCCATGAAATTAAAAGACCCTTGCTCCTTGGAAGAAAAGTTATGACCAACATAGACAGCATATAAAAAGCAGAGACATTACTTTGCCAATCTTTTGATGTACATCTAGATTTTTTTTTTTATTTTTTGCATAGAAATAAGTTGCCTAAAAGCAAATATTTGAGTTTTTATTTCCTTAAGCTATGGGAGAACAAGAAGATACCTACAACTATTTTAATGCAGAGTATGCCTACAGATTTTTACAACCCTATCCAAATATTCTATAATGGTGTTACCTACATTCTTGTCAACAACAACAACAAAAAAGGAAAATCACCTTTATTGAGTTTTTTCAATAGATTCATCTTAGTTTTCACAGAAACAGTTGTGGGTTTTTTTTGTACCCATATTTTATCAATTTATAAGTAAATAAAAAGGAATACATAGGTTTGGGAACAAGCACAATTCTCTCTTGTGATGAGATTGGTGGAAGTGAAGGAGAGCTGAAAACTAGCTGTTTGCTGGTCCAGAGTATTGACTATGCCATGGGAATCAGCCTGCACGTTTAATACCAAGAGAATAGAGGGTTGCTAATTTCAAGAGAAGAAAAATAGAATCTATTAAATTGTATTCACTTATGACTTATGCACTAACATTCTGATTTATAGAAATGAAAAAGAAATCAGCAACTAATTTTATTGCTGATTTTATTTTAATTTATCCTCATCCTGACATTACCTCCTGAAACATAAATCCAGCCTTTATACAGATCTCAAGACTTCCCTCTACTCTCCTGTAAGAAGCCTCCTACTTGCCAGGCATTCACCCTCAGACATGTGGCTAATGTGTTTTTTGGTTATCATTTCCGGACGATTAGATAACTTCCAGTCTTCTCCATCTTATTCCACATTTTAAGGGTAAGCTTATGGAACACAAGGTCTAGAGTGGTCTTTTTTTCATAGTGACCATGAAGACATGGTCTCATTTATTAGTGTACATTTTATTACATGTATTTGTTACTTAAAAAAAAAAAAACTAACATGTTCACATGCATTTTATGCTTAATAGTATAAAAAGCACTCTCACTCCCCTTGTTCACTAATGTGATAAATCACTGTTGAATGATTTCTCGGTGCCCTACATGATCCTCTGCCTGGTCAGAGAAGGCAGAAAGGGCCTCTCTGAGAAGACGACTTAAAAGCCGAGATCCAAATGTGAAAAACCCACAAAACTGCAACAGAGGAGGGAAGCATTCTTCAGGTCCTCTGGTGGTGACTGAAGGGAGCATGTTGGAAACAGTAATAAGGTATGTCGACCAGACGGAGAGTGGGAAGAAGTGAAGATGAGTGGGCAAAGAGGAAGTGGGTCCGGATAATGGGGAATGCTTCAGGTGGCTTTTTTTTTTTTTTAAGATTTTTAAATTTAATTTTGTCTCCACTAGGTTTTTGTTGCTACGCACAGGCTTTCTTTAGCTGCAGTGAGCAGGAACTGCCATATAGTTGTGATGTGCAGGCTTGTTTCTCATCGTGGTGTCTGCTCTTGTTGCGAAGGAGGGGCTCCAATTTGTGTGGGCTTCAGTAATTGCAGCCCGCGGGCTCAGCAGTTGCGGTACATGGGCTTAGTTGCTCCGTGACATGTGGAATCTTCCTGAATCAGGAATTGAGCCTGTGTTCCCCGTATTGGCAGTCAGATTCTTAACCGCTAGACCACCCAGGAAAGCCCCCATTGAAGTGTTTCAAGGAAGCGAATGACATATTCTAATTTATAATTAAAAGTTCATCCTGGCTTCTGATTGGAAAATGGTGGAAGATCAGTTGGCAGACTAGTGTGCATTGATCTCACAGACCTGTTGAACAAAAGAAGCCAGACATGAAAGAGTACATCCTGTACTAGACATTGATTTCTATATGTTATAGATACATGATATTCTATGCATCGATTGTGTGGGGTTTACCAGTAACTCAAGCAGGAGTGGATGGTGGCTGGACTAGTCTGGATGAGACTTCAGGATGTATAAATTCTTACTGCAAACTGGTAAACTAGGAGAGAGGAATGTGGTTATTCCGCATGTTATAGAGATAAAGAAACAAGTCAGAAGAACCAAATGCCTTACTTAAAATCACAAGCTAGTTGTAGTGGATCTAGGTCTCAAGTTAAAAGTATTCCATTCATTTTATTAACCATAATGAATAATAAAGTAATTATTATATTTTATAATATACTTATATAAATTATTTAAAAAGTAATATACTGTATGTATATACTTTGTAAATTAATACTTTATGTATAAAAAGGTACACATATATGTTTATACAAAGGACTTTTACTCAGTAATAAAAGGGTGAAAAAATGAAAAAAGACTGGACATGTAACAGCATGGATTAAAATACATATATGACAGAACTCAATAAATTTATCTTTCTTATTTCAGAGAATATAAATGATTTACTAAATATGTAGAGTCAAACATGACAGTGCTGAGCTGAGAATCCAAGTTTCTGAAGTTGGGTAATACAGCCATAGATCTTGGGCCTGAAGCTACTGAAGAACCCTTGCTTCTGACCCCTAGTCAAATGTCATGACATACTAGTAACCAAGCCTAACCTTCTTTGGACATGTGAGTAATAAATCCTAGAAGTCAAAAACATGTCCCACATGGACAATATAGACTTCTTTCTAGAACAGGAGTAGGTGTGCTGAATATTGGATAATTTTTCAAGACCACAGAATGATTTTAGTTCCAGGACCATGCAGAAAGACTGCTTTTCTAGGACATGCTCTGAAAATCCAGAATGAGACAAAGAATCAAGACAGCTTAAAATAAACTCTGTGAAAGGACTGGGCTAGCTTATCAGAATTTAGTCATTCTAATCACACCTTTGACAGTGGTGTCCACATGATGGATGCTGCTGAGCTGTTAATAGGACACGATGCCCTTATAGGAATGGCATTTTGGCAAAATGCAATATCTTCTGACTAACAGTTCATTTTTTATAAGACTCTATTTATGGACTGCATACTTTTATACGATCTCATTAGCCTGCCATTAATCATTTCTAAGTCTGTCTATATTATATAATTTTCAATGTCTGAATGGGCATTTGTGAAAACTGTGTTGCACTTGTATAGAATTGTGCTTTATAAAGCATTTGGGGCCTGAATCCTCAGACAACCAGGAGGAGATGAGAGATGCTGGCTCCTTCACCTTCTCTATAGTTCCTTGGGTGAACTAGAGTCATGACGGGGTGCGGGGGGTGGGTGGGGGATAGTTCACACCCTGAGAAATCTCAGCTTGAGTGACCCCTGAACAACTTAAGAGATGGAAATGATCAAAGAGGCTGGCTTTAAGAATGGTTTTTGTGGGCATCTAATTTCTCTAAGGGCTTCCCAGGTAGCTCAGCTGGTAAAGAATCTGCCTGCAATTCAGGAGACACCAGTTCAATTCCTGGGTAGGGAAGATCCCCTGGAGAAGGGATAGTTTACCCACTCCAGTATTCATGGGCTTCCCCGGTGGCTCAGATGGTAAAGAATCCGTCTGCAGTGTGGGAGACCTGGGTTTGATCCCTGGATTGGGAAGATCCCCTGGATGAGGGCATGGCAACCCGCTCCAGCATTCTTGCCTGAAGAATCCCATGGACAGAGGAGCCTGGCAGGCTACAGATCAGAGGGTTGCAAAGAGTCAGACACGACTGAGCTTGCACACACGCAAACTCTCTAATTCTGTGATTTTGTTATTCCTTATAAATTAACTAGTACACAATAATGTCACATCTCATGTTAGAATACACTGGGGAGTATCCTTGATGCAGATGTGAGCAACCTACAGGCATAAAGTACACTCTTACTTTGTCCTCTGGTATTTGCCTTATGCAGAGCATTCCAAGCCAAGAAGCTCCTGCTCGCTTTAAAAGTGGATGGATGTATACCTGATTCACTTTGTTGTACCCTGAAAGTAACACAACATTATAAATCAACTTCAGTAGAATAAATAAATAAATGGATCAGAAGGAAGAAAACAGAAGAGAATTAATGAATTGTTAGACAGAAGGCATCCAACTTACCAGAAAAAGCACACTGGATCTTATTAAAACGAAGTCTTCGGGTTCTGATCTTTTAAGTTATTCAGACCCAGCATGGTAATTCACTTTATCACTCTGCATTAATCGACTACGAGTGTTGTAACAAGTGCCACAAATTCAGTGGTTTTAACAACAGTAATTTACTGTCTCATAATTTTAGAAGCCAGAAACCCAAAATTAAATTTTCTTCTTATTTTTGCTTTGAAATTGTAATTTGATTTTTCTAGCTTTATTGAAGCATAATTGACAAAAACTATGTATATTTAAGGAGTACAGGGTGAAGTTTTGTTATATTTATACACTGTAAAATGATTGTCACAAATTAACATTTCTATCACCTCCCATAGTTTTCATGTGTGTGTGTGTGTGTGTGTGTGTGTGTGTGGCGAGAGCATTTAAGATGTATCCTTTTAGCCAACTGTAAGTATTCAAATTCCCTTTGTAAAGAGAAGGGAAACTGAAACTATTTCAGGACCTACTGTGTTCAGGGCTTTTATATCCTCTGTCTGTGTGTGCCCTATATGCACATGTATATGATAAGAAAGTGTATTGTTCAGAAGGCATAAGCTGTCAATAAATGATCCCTAGGTCTTGAAGATCCTCTGGAAAAGGGAATGGCTACCCACTCCAGTATTCTTGCCTGGAAAATTCTATGGACAGAGGAGGCTGTCGTGCTACAGCCCATGAGGTCACTCAGACTCCAACACAACTTAGCACTCATGCACGGAGAAACGTATTTTAGAGATGATTAAACAGACTTGCCCAGGGTTTACAATCTTTGATTCAGGTGCTACACCCAGGTCTATTCTTTCCCAAAGCTTGTGTTACTTTTTACTAAATCAAACAATCTGAAGTATATATACCACATATTCCTTCCTTTGTATCTCTTCTTTAAATCCCAAATCATGGATACTATTACTGTCAAAGTACCTGAATTGGTCCAGTATATTGCCAAGCGATTAAATTACAAGTTATTGAGTTGAAAATGATCATTTCTCCCTCCAAAGAAATGGAATCTTACAGTTTCTCTGACAGCTTTTCCCCTTCTCTAGTGTCCTATCACTGGGGACTACCCAAAGAAGCCTTTAACTACAGATTTCTGATTAATCTATTTTCTTTAGATACTGCTTGATAATGACAGAATGGTCCATGGAGACAGTTTTGCAATGGATATTTTCAACAGTGATGGTAACACAGAACTAAACAGAGTATCAAGAGATGTTTAATGCAGTAGAAACATCTGGTCTGTTTTTGCAGCAGAATTAGCATATGATTATCATCTGATTATTATCATCTCAGAAATCATTTGAACCTATAATGATACCTCTGATTGCAGAGGTGGGGAGGGAACCCTGGTGGAGGGAAAGAAGACTTCATCCTCATAGTTTAATTTTAGAGAACAAACACTTGTGTACTCTAATCTAATCTAATCTCCACGGTATGGGAGCATTTAGGGAAATTGTGGATAGAGGCAGGAGGAGCTGAAGCACTTTGGGCTGAATCAGAGAAACCAGAGGTAAATGTTCCAGACTGATAACCTGTAGTGTCTCATTCTGAGATGGGGCCTGTGTATGTTCATGTGTGTGTGTGCTAAGTTGCTTCAGTCATATCCAACTCTTTGCGACCCTATAAACTGTAGCCATCCAGGCTCCTCTGCTTATGGGATTCTCCAGGCAAGAATACTGGAGTGGGTTGCCATGTCCTTCTCCAGAGGATCTTCCCGACCCAGGAATCAAACCATTATCTTTTATGTCACCTGCACTGACAGGTGCGTTCTTTACCTCTAGTGCCACCTGGGAAGGCCCCTCATCTTCACACACAGGGAGTTTTGCTAAAGTTTTATTCCTGGCTTCCAGCTGAACCTGCACTCTTTCATTCCCATAAGAGGTGATTTATGTGATTGAATGAATATGGAAGAAGAAATTGTGTACCCAGTCCTTTCTATTCCCCTCCCCATTTCTCTCTCTACTTCTCCTTCTCTTCCCTTCTGTCCCCTCTTCCTCCCCTCTCTCCAAAGAGACCAACATTTCTCAGCCACATGATACTTGGACAGCTCAAACTAGGCTTGACCCCTGCAGGAAGAACTGAACTGACCAGCTAAGATGGTGCCTGAAGAACCATGTCTTATGAGTTCAAGGGTGACAAGGAGAAGAATAGAGTGAGTGAAAACTGTTTCTTTTAACTGTTTGCTACTAGCAAAGTAGAAGATACAGATCTCTGGGGTTTCAGTGCATTTATTTTATTTTAGAAAACATAGAATATTAGCCTAATGTATTAGTTGCTCAGTCATGTTCAAATTTTTGGAACCACATGGACTGTAGCCCACCAGGCTTCTCTCTCCATGGAATTCTCCAGGAAAGAATACTGGACTGGGTAGCCATTTTCTTCTCTAGGGGATCTTCCTTGACCCAGGGATTGAACACTGGTCTCTGGCCTTGCAGACAGATTCTTTACCATCTGAGCCACCAGGAAAGCCCCAGATAAAAGTTTTAAGTGAGATGGTTTCAAGAACTCAGTAAGAACTATTCTTATAACTAATCCTGAAGCTATGAGAACACACCAATGAGGAAAAAAAATGAATTATAGAGCTAGAAAGAAGCTGACTCTGGGAAGAATGTTATCTATTAGTCATTGTCACCATAGTAAGAAGTAATGTATTCAAATTGTTTTCCCTTAATACCTACCTAATATTTAGTCAAAATTGACCATTTTTTCAGTAAAATCAATTAAAGAAATTTCAACATTCCTTTTACGCAATAGTTTTCGCTTTTTCTCTCCAAGAGCCAAACAAGTTGGCTTGAACTCTCTGTATTTCAATCCATGGAAATTTGAAGAGTAAATGACCATACATTCTAGTTTGCCTGAAATAGTCTCATTCAAGCCTATTGTTCTAGTGTCCTCTCTGGTCTAGTATTTGTCCCCTAGTTTTCCTATTGTGAAGTGCATTGAATTAAGTCAGGATGGGTTTGGCAGCTATCCACTCTGTTCTTCCAGTCACTGCCATCCATGGTCTCATCTCAGGGCAGCAGTCATTATATCACAGGCTGTTTGAAATCCAGACCGTTCAGATCTGCAGAACAAATGTCAGAATCTATTTCAAAAGATAAGCATTATTTCAGAAATCCCCTGCTTGAGTGAGCTGTGTTTATATATTATTATAAGAAGCATGACTTTTCATTTGGATCAAATGGTTCCATTTTCTGTTTGATTTCACTTATTGTCAATTCTGTATTTTCTTATGCACTTACAAAAAGTGAAATAATTGCTATTAATATATGTGTTTTGGTTTCATGAGTGTAGGAAAAACTTAGTGAACCAGGAAGTGATGTCAGCTTTACGTTAGTGTCATCAGAGGCTTTAATTTTTTGATCCTTTTGTGCAATATTTAGAATCAAAAGTAAAGTGTTTGGAAGTGCATTCTGCTCAAAGTGAGATATTTTACATTATTGTGACTGCTATTGCAAATTCAATAAGAGTCTAGCGTTAAAGATAAGAGTATTGGTGGTTTTTTGGCAGTAATATAAATGCAAATTTTGGTGGAGCCTAAGCTTATGGTACTAACAATATACATACTTGATCAAGAGATCTATAAAGAATTGCTATTAATTTTCTTCCTGTGATAATGACATTATGGTTATATTTTTTAAGAGAAGCCTCTATCTTTTAATATATATACTGAAATGTCTATGATTACAAGGTCACTGTGTATGAGATACATCCCAGACAGACCCGTGTTTTGCTGATCGTGCTCATGCTCAGTCACTCAGCTGTGAGTCCGCCAGGCTCCTCTGTTCATGGGATTTTCCAGGAAAGAATACTTGTGTGGGTTGCCATTTCCTCCTCCAGGGGATATTCCTGACCCAAAGATCAGCCCCATATCTACTGTGTCTTATATGCCTCCTGCATTGCAGGTGGATTCTTTACCACTGAGCCACTGGGAAAGCCCAGGTCAATCTTAGGATGAGGGAATGTGTGTGGGTACAAATGAAGCAAGAGTGGTTGTGAATTGATGAGGGGTTGTATGTGAGCAATGTGTATGTGAGGACTTACTGCTCTTATACATATTTTCTTGATTGCTTGAAATTGTCCACAGTAAAGAGGAAGGAGAGAGAGGAAGAGACAGAGACAGAGAGAAACAAAAACTTAAGTTTTAAAAGCTTTGTGATAAGGTAAATGACACAAAATATTCAGGATTGCAGTAAGAAATCAGATTTCAGAATGTTGGATCTTTTGAAGATTAATTTAGGAATCATATCAAGTATTCTACAATAGTATTAAACCTTTTTGTAAATAAATCTTCTAGATTTAATTGCATTTTGTTGGGACTCAATTGGAAATCTTGAAATAGTCAAAATGCAGTATCACTTTCTTAAGATTTTTGCAAACTGTATCTAGGATACCCTGTATGTTAAGGATCTTGAATCACCACTGTCATTATCTGATGATCATCATTCCCACTAATTAAGGACAAATATATCATTTGAATGCTTCTGGCTCCTTTTCACATGAAAAAACGGACTTATTTGAATATGAGTGATGCAGGGAGCAATTTTTAGAGAAATTACAGATATATCCTCCAGAATCCTTTTGATTTGTAATTTGTTGTTTCCATTTCCACTGCTCCAATGGTGACTGAACTTAGCACAGTCTGTGCAAGAAAACACTATTAGTATTGTTGTAATTATTGTTATTATTATAGAAGTATTAATAGTTTTCTGTAGAGAATAGATCTTTCAGTCTGATTCATTATTTTAATGGCCTTCTGAAAAGTACTTTCTTTGTCTCACTTCGAAATAGAACTTAGAAAAAATATCTTTAGTTGAAACATTCAGAAACATCTGTAATTTCACACAATGCATATAGAATAAACCCCCACAGAATTATTTCCTAAAAGTATTTGTTGAAAAATAAATGAATTTTAGTTTATCACAATATTACTTTCCACTTATTATTTTAACTCCTTTTTTGTGACAAGAAGAAAAAAATGTTTGATGGTATGAAAATTCTATCTTACATTGTTAAAAATACCACTAAATATCACAAACTGTAGTAAAATATAGTAAAGTAAAGGATCAAATATTGAAAAGTAAAATAAATGATCAAATATTGAATTATTTAACAGCACCCTCAAATATAGTACTTTGTTTTCATATTGTAGATACTGAAATGTAAATATCTTATTGATAGTAGTAGCTTCATATTGTCCTTGCTCAAGGCACCAATAACAAGTAGGGCAAATTTCAACATTAATGCTAGTAGATATAAGTTTGCATATCAAATAGCCTTCCTGATAATTTAGAACTTTTTTTACAAACTTCTTGTCATATATGATTATATCATTATTATTTTATATACCTCATAATAAGGCTGATGAATCACTAGTGCCCTTCCAAGTTCTTATTATTTACAAGTTCTTTACTTAATTAGTATAATCGTTAATCACTCTTTGTAAGAGTGTTTGAAAGATATTCATCCATTTTGAAGTTTACTTAAGATTCAGTTCAGTTCAGTCGCTCAGTTGTGTCCGACTCTTTGCAACCCATGAATTGCAGCACGCCAGGCCTCCCTGTCCATCACCAACTCCCAGAGCTCACTCAGACTCACGACCATCGAGTCGGTGATGCCATCCAGCCATCTCATCCTCGGTCGTCCCCTTCTCCTCCGGCCTCCAATCCCTCCCAGCATCAGAGTCTTTTCCAATGAGTCAACTCTTCGCATGAGATAGTGTTAGATAATATTTTATTTAAACCAAGTCACACCAGGAATGGATGAAATAGACAATGTAATAAGGTGCTGATAGTGACTGACGGACTAAATTAGGCTGATTCTGGAAACCTCTTCAGATTATGGGCCTTCTCCTGTTCCCAGCGGGTATCTTCTCTGGGGAAGATGAACTGAGAGTATGTGTAATTACATATAAACAACTCAATTTGCTTTCCTTCTTTTGGACAGCAATAACTAAAATTTTCTCTTTGACATCAAGTAATCATCTTTCACTGTTTATATTGAAGATTATAATTTAGATCAGAGATTGGTATTTTTTTCCATAAAGGACAGACAGTAAATATTTTAGGCTTCTTGAGTCACAGCCTCAACTGAAACTACTCAATTTTGCCATTACTGAATAAAGGCAGCCATAAAAGATGTGTATACAGATGAGTAGGTCTGTGTGCCAATAAAACTTTATTTGCAAGAAGAGATGCAGACCAGATTTGTTCCATGGGCCATAGTTAGTTAACCTTTGATTTAGCTGATTAATCATGGAGCCAAATTTGAATTGAGAGTTTGGATTCAAATTTGAGATTTGAAGAGACCTGATTTTCAGAGTGGACTTGAAAGTACCTGAAATTTCTCAGTGAACAAAAGATCAGGATTCAATGAGTGAGGCCTGAGAGACCTGTATGAGTTGGAAGTTGAAGTAAATAACTGTGATGCTAGTGATTGAGAACTCTAAGGAAATAATGGATGGTAACCAGGGCAAGAGTAGGCTGTTGTGAGAATGGCTGACATGAAGTGAAAGTAAGATTTGTCGAAGCTGGGAAAGTCTGAGAATGGATGGTCGATTGGAGAGTTGTGGAAGGGATGTCAAAAGTTCCATAGTGATTATCTAATCTATCCCTCTTGGATTAACAGATACTTTAAGATGTAAACATTATTAAAATTTTTGCTGTTTGAGAAGTGAAGGAGATAACTAGACAACTGGATATTTTAGCAGAAACCCTTAAGACAAACTCCCCAAAGGGTGGTCATTCTTCCTTCCTAGGTGATGGAGAAATAGTGGTAAATTATACTTGTTAAGTCTTCCTTTAAAGAACTGTGTGGTGTCTGCCTTGGGGAGTTTATATTATAGAGGAGGAAGCAAATAAGGTACAGATAAATTGTGTATCAATAAGCAAGGGCTGCCATAAAAAAATATGAAATACTGGTGATGTAAGAGACCGTTGTTTCTCACTGGAAGCTGGGAAGTCCAAGATGAAGCTGTTGGCAGCTTCAGTTCCCGGAAAGGATTCCCTTCCTGGCGTTGAGATAGGTAGCCTCTCTCTATGTTCTTACATGATATAAAGTGCTCTGGCCTTCTCTTTTCTTCTTATGTTGTTGTTATTCAGTCACTAAGTCGTGGCCAGCTCTTTGTGATCCCATGGAATGCAGCACACCAGGCTTCCCTGTCCTTTAGTATCTTCCAGAGTTGATTCAAACTCATGTCCACTGAGTTGGCGATGGATCCAACCATCTCATGCTCTGTCATCCCCTTCTCCTCCTGCCTTCAATCTTTCCCAGCATTAGAGTATATTCCAATGAGTTGGGGCTTCATATCAGGTGGTCAAAGTACTGAAGGTTCAGCATCAGTCTTCCTAATGAATATGCAGGGTAGATTGCCTTTAGGACTGACTGGTCTGGTCAATAAGTGAACTAATCCCACCATAGTGTCCCCACTCTCATGATCTTATCTAAACCTTCGTAAAGCCTCACATCCAAATTTCATCACAATGGGGGCTAAAGTTTCACCATGTGAATTTCAGAGGAGAGTAACAAGCATTTAGTTCATAACAAACTACCATATTCAAAAGTAAACATAGATTATGAAATATATTAGCAAAAGGAATAAAAATGGTGATATGATGGAGTTGAGTTTAAGGGGGCAGTCCTATCAGGGTCATCAGGGAAGTTCTTTCTGAGAAGGTGACATATTGCCCAATATTGGGAGCTCGTGTATTTTGTTATTTGCAAATTTGTACAAATACTTTAAATAGTTCTAATTTCCATATAAATGATTTTTGATGTTAAAAAAATAATAAAATAAAATATAAAAAAATAAAAAATAAATAAAGAAAAAAAAATTAACTCAAAAAAAAAAAGATGAAAAGGATCCATGCATTGACTGGGAAAACTACTCCAGGTAGAAGTAACAACAAAAGCTGTGGCTCTGAAGCAAGGAAGAGCCTGGCACATTCCAGAATCTATCAGAAGGCTGCCAGGATGACAGTAGAGGAAGCAAGGGTGGAAGTGGCGTAAGATAAGGTTTGTCCCCCAAGTTTCTTTAGACTGATTCTTCTTTTCTTTCCCAATCTGTTGTGAAATTTTCATGAGATTTCGTTTCTCCCCGCCCCTTTGAAAAACAGAATACAGTAGCAATCAGGAAGCTGAATTCGTAACCAAAATGGCCCGAGTCTGAAAAGTAGGTCTGCTCTATGCCATCTGTGTTCTCTGGGCACTAGCTTCCTAATCTATAAGATTGGGGAAGTGGTATCTACTTTTAAGTGGCTGGTGTGTTCAGAGCACTTGGAACTGTGCCTGTCACTTGTTTTAGTACAGGGTTAGCTCCTGAAAGAGCTAACTGACTCTTGAAAGAGTCACTGCTCTGACAAATCATTAAGTTTTCATCTTATCAGGCTCACCATGGAGGCTGTCCTTCACTGGACTTCCCCGGTGGCCCAGTGGTTAAGAATCTGCCTGCTAATGTGGGGGACACTGATTCATCCCTGGTCCAGAAAGATTCCCACATGCCATGAGGCAATTAAGCCCATGAGCCACAACTCCTGAGCCCACGCTTAGAGCCTGTGTTCTGCAACAAGAGAAGCCACCACAATGAGAAGCTCGAGTGCCTCAACTAGAGAGTAGCCTGCATGTAGGAACAAAGACCCAGAACAGCCCAAGATACAATCAATTAGCTTTTTCAAAAGTCTGTTTCTCATTACTCCCCAACCTCTCGCCAAACCGCTGACATCAAATGACAGCACTGATCTCTAGACATTCGCCCTTCTACAGGGCTGCTGTATGAATGCCAGTATGGGTCTGCTGTGGCCTTTGTCCAAAAAGATTTATTTTCACATATAGCATTAGGATGTCCTGTCCACAGACATGTGGCCACAGAGTGAGAGCATGGGACAGGAATCCTGAAATGGTTATGGGGGCCCCCATGGAGCAGTTCTGCCCAAAGGCTTTGCCCTAATACATGCATCTACTGAACCCTCAAGATCCAGACCTGTGAGAACCAGCTCTTTATACTTAGAGCATCTATCTTTGACTCACATCTGCTTTTCAGAGAACTGAAAGTTTGAGTGAACTTTGAAGCTAGTTCTTTCTGGCTTTGACCTTTTCACTACAGTAAAACTGAACTGTTTTTACAAGCATTCATCTCTGTCTGAAAGCCCTTCCTCTTTTTCTCCCATATTTACCTCCTTCTTCCCACTGTAACTCCCACTGTCTCCACTGGCATGTCTTACTCAGGTTCAATATACTACTAGAGATCAGTGGAGAAATAACTCCAGAAAGAATGAAGAGATGGAGCCAAAGCAAAAACAACACC
>SJYV01033434.1:0-15926 GCA_006410875.1 Neotragus pygmaeus
ACAAAAGCTTGAACTACCTTAAACAATAAAAATAAATGCCAAGGATGGGATAGTTTAGGGAGTTTGCAATGGGCATGAACACTCTGCTATATTTAAAATGGATAATCAACAGGGTCCTACTGTATAGCACATGGAAATCTGCTCAGTGTTATATGGTGGCCTGAATGTGAAGGAGGTATAGGGGAGAGTGGATACACGTATATGTATTGTTGAGTCCCTTCCCTGTTCACCTGAAACTATAACAACATTGTTTGTTAATTGGCTATACCCCAATACAAAAAATTGTCAAGGAATTAGAGGAAATATTTAAAAAAAGTTTGAGAAGAAACCTGGAAAGTTTTGTAGTTTTTGTAACTATACGATTAATATGACTCACATTTAGCTTGAGATACCTATCTGTAGTTATGTGTTTTTTGTTTGTTTTTGTGGAAGATAATGAAATTAGCCCAACTTGGATTAGAGGTTAACCTTAATTCAGTCAGCTGTGGCCTGGTATCAGGATCCTGTCACAGAAGGATAAGTCACCTTTCTCATAGAAAAACTGGTGTCCTAGGTGCCAAGGACACTTGCTAAATCTAATAATTTAAAGCACATACAACTTGATCTTTACATAAGATGAGCAGAGATAATAAATACATAAATTTGGTAGCCTTTCAAAAATATTCTAACCTTACAGTTCCTATTTCTCTAGGTAAAGCTTGAGCTGCCATCTTGGTGTAGCCAGCACTCCATCCATCTCACAATCTGAAGTCAGAAGTCTTGAGTTGGAGGTAAGCTTGATATATGAACTTAAAACCTAAGGAATCATTTTGAGCAGTCCTTGTACATGACATATACAATGTTTCATATTGGAAACTTGTTTGTGTTGTTTACTTATTGGTTTTATGATGTTTTTAAAAAAATGTTCAAATGTAGTCTTAACATCAAATACCAGTTTCAGCATTGCTTTGATTGAAGTAAGAAAAGATGCTGCTGGCAGTCCCACTGGCTTGGATTCTCTGCTTTCCCCTTATGGTGAGTGATCCTTAAAATTCCTTTCTAGAGATTCACATCACTGCAGAATATAATCTGAAACAAAATCACTAATGTAGTACAATGAGCATGCATAAGATTTGGAATCAAAGGATCAGTTTTATAAAGTTCTGATTCTAGCACATACTAACTTGGAGATGGAATAAATCACTTATTAATAAATTCTCCAAATCTTTCTTCAGCTGAGAAGTATACATAATACTTATACCATCAAACTTAGAAGGTTCATTTATTAAAGGCGATGTCAACTGTAGAAAACTCTACAATGTTATATACGGTGCTAATTGATATTGCATTTGATATATATATACCCACCTTCTGAGAAAAACATCCAAACTGCTAGGTACTTTAAGGGCACCCTGGTCCCCATTGACCACATTCTCAATTTTAAAACTTCCTTCTCCTTTACAATAATTACGTTGGCCTCCAAGGACATATGAGTAAGTGACAATATATATCCTGAAAAATATCAGCTATTTGATTGTTTTGACATCATATAGCTTACTCTAAATGTGCTAGTGGCTGTTTATCTTCTTCTTCTATCACTTTTCAATTTCATGCATTGGAGAAGGAAATGGCAACCCACTCCAGTGTTCTTGCCTGGAGAATCCCAGAGATGGGGTTGCCTGGTGGGCTGCTGTCTATGGGGTCGCACAAAGTCAGACACGACTGAAGCGACTTAGCAGCAGCAGCAGCAGGAGCTTGCACAATCAAATGTGAATAGCAAATACAGTCTCCCTCTAAGGCTCCTCTGAGGGTCCTTCATGGAGATACAGAAGAGTACCCAAGGGAGATGGAGATAAAAGCACCTTCTTGATAATATTCACTTGAGAATGATTATAAACCATGAAATGAGTGACAGACAAAAACTGCTTAAGTTGAGGCATACATTTTCACTCTCTTTTGGATGCTGGTACTCTGGCAATGTATTTTAAGCTCAGCATTTGCTTTAAAACAAAAACAAAAACAAAAAAAACCACAAAAATTCTCATTCAACTGTACGAAAGCCATTCTTCTCAAGATTGAAGCTTTTCTGTAGTGATGCTGTCTGTTTAGGTTTGAAGCCACTAGGGCCCTGGCACATACAGCTGGAATACTCTATTTTTAAAGATATATTGTGTCTGTTGATATAAAGGTCATGATGTAGACTTTTGCACTTAGAATCAGCATGAGAATGTGGGACTGTTCTTGCAGATCTTGGCTCCATCAGCAAAATAAATTAAAATAAACTGGAGGCTTGAAATAGAAATAACCCTCCTTCCAAGTGTTTCATTTAGAGAATGACATCCTGTTTTCTTCAGAATATCATGGGTAATTCTGCATATGAATGAATTTTGCAACAGAAAAGGCCCAGCAAATGAAATACACAAAATAACTTTTAGAATTTCAGGAGTCAGTAATAAAAATAAATGATGATGCTTTTCCGCTCAAAGTGTGAAGGGAATTGGAAACCCGAAATTTAGTTAAAGTTTTAAGATTTTTATAACAATTTGTGATAGCATGGTAAGCTGAGTTCTCCTTATAAGAGAATGTAGTATGTCTTTAGTACAATTTACCATTTATCTTATAAAGAAATTTTGACACAGTTTGCCTATTAGCTATTGAAGTCAGACCAATTTTCCAATTATAGTCATAAGTAGAAAGGTGTATTTCAGAAATAACTGCACCCAAAGCATCATTCACCTGGAAATACTTTGATTTGGCTCCTAACTGAGCCTGGAGAGGTTTTACCTAAAGTACAAAGTAACTACAATCAAAGTTGTAGAAATTTCTAGTTTTGTCAATAAAACCCCATTGCTGTATTGAAAAAAGGCACAGTGACATAATATGTTAATAATATAATAATATATTACATTTAAAAAATAAATTTAAATTAATAATCTTACATATACATTTTCCATTATGTTGCTGCTAAAACTCACCCAGTAACTGGCCCCTGTCCAGCTCCAGTGCCTTTATATTGGATTTTACTACTCTTTTCTATTTGAAAGGAATTGGTACCCTAGCTGACTTCCTGTCTTGAGTATAGAAAAGATCAGTAGGGTTCTTTTATGCATTTGTATTGCCTACAATAAAAGGATTTTTTTCAGACTTAATATCTTTTTTAGGAAGAAGTGAAAGCTTACACTGGAAGTGTCGTGGCAGCTTTTGTGTTAAGATGATAATGATAAAAAAATAATTATTTGGTACAATTTGAGTCTATAAGATTCATGTTTATGTGAAATTTGTGTCAGAGATTGGCCAGATGTTTATTTGGCTTTTCCTTTTTCTTGAGTATAAATTGTTTTCTAGCTCTTTTGATTCTAAGTAGAGTCATAAGGCTGGTTGCCACCAATGAAATGAGAGCAGATATGACGTGTCACTTCTGGCAAAGGCAGTTAAGAATTGCCCCATGATCTCGTTCTTTCCTTGTTCTGTTGACTAGATGTGAATTTGAAGCTGTGTATTAGAAATAGCCAAGTGTCATTTTTATAGGCTCTCTGAAATTCTGCACACTTTATAAAGAAAAGATTTATTAGAACCTTTTCTTCCCACACTTGGGGGACCATTTTATACCTTGGCATAAGCCAACAGCCACCAATTAACATTTATATTGTCAATCATCGAATATTTTAAGGTTGTTGGTTACACAGCTAACATTACTTACCTGACTAATAATACTCAGAAAGAGGTAATAGTACTTGTGATTACAGAAGGCAATTGTGACGCAAAAAACATAGGATGTAGGCAGGAACCAGGAATGACTGGGAACTGAGTATAACAGGATCAATATTTCAGAAGCAGTAACAACTGTTTCAGTTAAGTAGTGGTATTATCAATTAAGACAAATTATACTGGAGCCAAAGTTAATTGCTTTGGTTGTCACAGTGAGCAAATACAAAAAAATTTGAATATTGAGATCAAAGTGTTTCCTTGATCAAATGTTTCAAAAAAGGAAAACTGATAAGACACAAAGTCCTCATCTCCTAGGAGATGAGTTTTTTAAATGATACTGATGTCCGGTGACCTTGACCTGCAACAGCTTGGAGCAGGATTTTGTTCCTAGCCAGAGACTGAAGTCCAACCGAGGCTGTGAGAGCACTCAGTCCTAGCCACGAAGCCAAGAGGGACCGGTAGTCAGTGACAAGGCCCTGACCTATTTGCTGTGTAGAAATAAATTTCCACATTGAGACGGAAAGCAGAGAAACAAGCAAAGTACATATTAGGATGAAAAAGGATATGCGTGGATAGAGACCCGGATGGGCTCAGAGAGTCACACCCTCGTGGTAATTTGAATCACTTTTATGGGGCATTTCTTCCAGGTTTCATTTGGCCAGTCATCCTGCTTTGCCTGGTTCTGAGTTCATATTTGGCATTACTCTGAGTCCTCCTAAGTGTCCATGTGCATTTCTTAGCCAAGATGGATTCTAGCAAAGAGGCTTATGGGTAGGTTGACATCACTTACTATGAAGTGATGCCACCTCTCTTTTGACTTCCAAGGAGCCTTTCTGTACATGTGTAGTTAAAAAGGACGGTCTCCTTGACTTTGAGGAATATGTGGTCTTTTATCTCTTATCTGGGCAGAACTAAACTCCTCTCTCGCTCCTGTTATTTTGGGGGTATCTGTCCACAGGGGACTAATTCTGGCTGCTTAGCTTGGGGCCCTTCTATATCCTGCCTCAATACTGTTAATTATCATAAAATGATAATGAGGTATGCTTAAAATTTTAATAGTGCTAGCAGAACAGGTCAACATATGATATTAGGGCAATGATTGTGAAATAAAGGTAAAACAAAATTGGGAATGGAAGGGATAGGTATATTTTGAAATTCAAACTAGGTTTCAAAAAGCAAAACTTGTTGAACAAAAGCTAATTATTAATAACAATTTAACAAATACTTGCTATTGAAAACTCACTGATCTTTAGACTTTCTTCTCTGTGTTTGGGATATGGGTGCCTACACCATACATTTTAATCAGTTTAAACATTAAAAAAAATGTCAGCCTGATGTCAAAAGAGTATTTAGTTTGAATCTCCAAAGGAAAAGAATCCTAATCCTGTTTTTTTATCAAAAATTAGTAGATGGATAATTTAGGTCCTTGGCTAGTTGGATTTGGTATTCTTTTAACTTCTATTAAGAATACTGCAAGCATCTTATAAAGTATGTAACTCATATTGCTAGAACCATGCTGTTGCTAAATCATGTCCAACTCTTTTGTGACCCATGGATTATAGCCCGTTAGCTCCTCTGTCCATGGGATTTCCAAGGTGAGAAAATTGGAGTGGGTTACCATTTCCTTCTCCAGGGGATCTTCATGACCCAGGGATTGAACCTACATCTCCTGCATTGGCAAGGGGTGTCTTTACCACTGAGCCACCAGGGAAGCCCTACTAGAACCATAAATGATACTAAAATAAAGCTATAAGCAAAATTATAAACTATTATATATGCTTCCCTGATAGCTCAGTTGGTAAAGAATCTGCCTGTAATGCTGGACATCCCATTTCAATTCCTAGGTTGGGAAGATCCACTGGAGAAGGGATAGGCTACCCACTCCACTATTCTTGGGCTTCCCTTGTGGCACAGATAGTCAAGAATCTGCCTGCAATGTGGGAGACCTAGGTTTGATCCTTGGATTAGGAAGATCCCCTGGAGAAGGGAAAGGCTACCCACTCCAGTATTCTGGCATGGAGAATTATGGACTGTATAGTCCTTGGGGTCACAAAGAGTCAGATGTGACTTTCACTTCACTTCACTTGTATATAATGAAGACATATACTTACATTATGGTTATATGTGATTTATATATTTAAATATTTTTTGTATTGTTAATTCAGTATGTTTTATTTGCTGTTTAGGATGTTTGAAATGTTAAAAAGTACTCAGAATAAAAAGTTTGTATTCAATTTAAACTTGTCTAGGAATTTAAATTAATAAAAATCTGTAGATAGTGCTTAAATACTATCTACAGATTTTTACTTAGTGATTTTTTATTTAGTAGATAGTGATTTGTTATGTAAGTAAATGTTGAAACACCCATGTTTGAGTAAATATCAACTTTTTTTTTGTATTTAAGGCATTTATTTGAAACTTTGTAAATGTCTTGCTGAAACATTCTAATATTAGAGTGTGATAGGCCATATAGCAGCCACTTCTGTGCAGGGGAACAGAGGTCTATTACAAATGTTGTATTTCACTGTGCTTTCTCTTGGAAGAGCAGACTGCAGGTACTGGCTGCTTTTTTTTGTTTTTTTAGTCCTATGGGTATTGTTTCCTCTCAAATATATTATTTTCTTTTACCTGATAGTCAACAAGTTGGATCTTTGTGGGAGGGGGGCACTTTCATATTTTAAACTAATTTTTATTGGAGTATAGCTGCTTTACAACAGTGTGTTAGTTTTTGCTTACAGCAAAATGAATCAGCTATACATATACATATTATATCTTCTCTTTTGGATTTCCTTCCCATTTAGTCACCATGAAAAGAGAAAGTGTTAGTTGCTCAGTTGTGTCCAACTCTCCGGGAGCCCACCAGGCTTCTCCGTCCATGGGATTCTCCAGGCAACAATACTGGAGTGGGTTGCCATTCCCTTCTCCAGGGGGTCTTCCTGACCCAGGGATTAAACCCAGGTCTCCCACATTGCAGGCAGATTCTTTACCTTCTGAGCCAGCAGGGAAGCCCTTAGTCACTATAGACCCCTGAGTAGAGTTCCCTGGTGCTTTAGAATAGGTTCTTTAAGTTATCTACTTTATACATAGTATCAATAGTGTGTATACCTAAATCCTAATCTCCCAATTTGTCCCACCCTCCTTTCCTCTTTGGTATCCATGTGTTCTATACCTCTGTGCCTCTTTCTGCTTTGCATAAGAGATCATCTATACCATTTTCCTAGATTCCACATATATGCATCAATATATGATATTTGTTTTCTTCTTTGTCACTCCCTTCACTCTGTATGACACTCTCTAGGTCCACCCATGTCTCTTCAAATGACCAAATGCCATTGCTTTTTATGGCTGAGTAATATTCCATTATGTGTATGTACCATATCTTCTTTATCCATTCCTCTGTTGAGGGACGTTTAGGTTGCTTCCATGCTTGGCTATTGTAAGTAGCACTGCAATAAACATTGGGGTGCATGTGTATTTTTGACTATGTTTTTCTCTGGGTATATGTCCAGTAGTGGCATTCCGGGGTCACTGATAGTTCTATTTTTAGCTTTTAAAGGAACCTCCATACTGTTCTCCATACTGACTATATCAATTTACCTTCTCACAAGCAGTGTAGGTTCCCTTTCCTCCATACCCTCTCCAGCATTTATTGTCTATAGACTTTGATAATGGCCATTCTGACCAGTGTGAGGTGGTGCCTCACTGTAGTTTTAATTCACATTTCTCTAATAATTAGCAGAAGTGATGGAATTCCAGTTGAGCTATTTCAAATCCTAAAGGTGATGCTGTGAAAGTGTTGCACTCAATATGCCAGCAAATTTGGAAAACTCAACAGTGGCCACAGGACTGGAAAAGGTCAGTTTTCATTCCAATCCCAAATAAAGGCAACGCCAAAGAATGCTCAAAAGTGAAAGTGAAGTCGCTCAGTCATGTCCGACTCTTTGCGACCCGTGGACTATAGCCCACCAAGCTCCTCCGTCCATGGCATTCTCCAGGCAAGAATATTAGAGTGGGTTGCCATTTCCTTCTCCAGGGGATCTTCCTGACCCAGGGATTGAACCCAGGTCTCCCACATTGCAGGCAGACACTTTAACCTCTGCACCACCAGGGAAGCCCCTAACTACCACACAATTGCACTCATCTCACACACTAGTAAATTAATACTCAAAATTCTACAAGCCAGGCTTCAGCAATACGTGAACCATGAACTTCCAGATGTTCAAGCTGGTTTTAGAAAAGGNCTTTTGCTGCGGATCGCGAGTTGTTGGGCGCAAAGATCCAGAAAGATGAGGGTGAGTGCGCGGCACTGCCGGGTGGCAGTCCTTGAGTACGTGCGTCGCGGTAGCACACGAGCAAAAAAGAAGGAAACCGCCTCCAATCCCACTCCTCCACCCCCATCCCGAGGGCTAGACTGTCGTTGGGAATATTTCTTACTGCCCGCTCGTCTCCTAGTTTAAAAAAGTTTTTTTTTTTTTTTTGCTTCTTTAAGCGGTTTTCTTGAAGTGATATCGATTCAGAAAAAAGAAAGACAAAAGCTACAGAAAATATCTTTCCCCAGCTTCCAACCAAAACCTTCATTTCTCCTTGCTACCTTCTCTTGCTTCTCCACGGCGCTTCGCTCCTAGGCCTACCCTAAGCTCATGCCCCAAATCCGTATCTTGGAACCCAAGGCCCGGGGTGCCGGGAACACCGAGACACGCCCACACAGCCGCTGCTGCCGCCGAGTCCACAGAGTCGCCTTCTCCCTTAGCACACGAAAGGCTGCCTCCTTCTCACCTGCAGGCCCACGCCGTTCGATCTCCTCCAAACCCACTACCACTGCTACCCCGCTAGATATCCTTGGCCCCGGTCTGAAAAATTCTCTCC
Organism: Neotragus pygmaeus; assembly: GCA_006410875.1. NCBI lineage: Eukaryota > Metazoa > Chordata > Mammalia > Artiodactyla > Bovidae > Neotragus > Neotragus pygmaeus. The sequence continues at coordinate 8,554 of SJYV01033434.1, forward strand.
TGAGGTCCTTGATCAGATTGCACCTCGCAGGACGCCCTGAGGGACTGGAGACCCTTGAGGAGCCGGAGCGTGGGAGCACAGGCGAAGGGGCCTAGCAAAGGATTTGTACGCCGCGTCCATTTCTCTCCCCAACCGTAGCTCCGCGCAGGGCTTGTCTAGCTGGTGGGAGACTTAGATCGCAGCCTTAAGTCCTGAGCAGGGGCTGGGATCATCTGATTGTTCAGGTTCCCATTTGGTTCCCCAGCGGCGGAGCTTCCCTGCAGGGATACCCGCCAGGCCAATCACGTCTAGGGAGCCTGCCTGGCCTGCGCCCGCACCCCGACGAGGAGAAGCTTGGGCGCAGCCAACTGTGCGGGGCTGTCCGAAATGAAAACGCCAGAATGGTAGTTACACTGCAGCGGCGGTCGGTTCTCCAGTCACTTATCAGAATGTGGAATCTGGTTCCAGCGCCTATCCAGTTACAATCTCATGCTAGCACATTTGCATTCTTTTGTCGGAAAAGAGGATCTTTGAAATCCCGGAGCTGTGCTCGACTAATAATAGGTTTTTGTTCCAGATAGATTAGCTAATTACTGTCAGATAAAGTACACATCGTTGCATCCATGGCAGCGTTTGATTTTATTTTAATCGAGTGTATCTGCCTATATTCCGTTTTGTCACATTATACATTTATACAAGTCTTTCTCCTCCCATACGTGATTACAGGGCACAGTAAAATGATAGATTCTCTGAGGGAAAGTGTCATAATAGATGCATAAAAAGGTGATAAATAAAATTATACCTTTTGTGGAGAAGAACAACATGCTAATCATTACAGCAAACTTTACCAAAGAAAAATGTGACGGTGCTTTAAAAGCTGTAAAGTGTTTCCATAAGTTTTTATCGTATACACAAAAACTGCTTAATTAATATACATATAAATATAGGCAGAAAATTGATCACTTTAATTATATATGCTACAGCTTATTCTGTTATCCTTCACTTGTTTAAATAGCCATTTATTTATGTAGCCATGGCTACAAAAAAAAAAAAATTGAAGGTTTTAGTGGCTTTCTAATCTAAATGTATACTATAGTCAGGAGTAGTTTTCTTTCAAGGCATGAGAAACCATCATGGGGTGAACTCTGCTAGCTAAAACTGTGTGATAACATTTTAGGCGATTTTTTTCTTTGAAAAATTTCCTTCTTCCTGTCTTTCTTTTCTTTCTTTCTTTCTTTTTTTTTTACTGCTCTCCCAGAAACTTCATTTTAAATGACATCTTTGGGGGAAAAATACGAGACAGGAAAAGTAAAAAAATTCCTCTTTTGCAGGAGCGTTAAGTAGGTTTTTGTTATTTTGCTGTAGTTGCTGCTGGTGGTGCATATATGTGCATGTGTTTTGATTTGGTTTTTAGTTGAGAGATGCTAGAACATATCCAGATTTGTGAGCATTCTAGAGGCTAGTGTTTTGTGAAAGGGGGAATACATTATCTACTTTTAAAGAAATGTCAACTAGGTACATCAGTCCCATAAAGTATTAAGCTGATCTAATTCCTTAAGAGGAACTTTCCCCCCAAGTTTCAGCAATTTGCTAAGAGAGATTTTAAAATGGCATTTTGAGAATTCTAGCTTGTTTTCCATATGTTTGTATAAATGCCAGATTTCCCCAGATTGTGTATAGAATTGAGCTTTCTAAACAACCCACCACTTCCCTTCTCTGGGAGAAAATTTGTCCAAGTTCAGTAATCCCTGTAGTTCTTTGTTAATTACAGGCCCTTGCCAATGAAGCAAGTTTCGATTTCTCAGGATGAAGACCTTTCATATCTATGTGTATCTACTTCACTCCAAAAAATTTTAAGTTAACAATATAAATAAAGCTTTTGTTATCAAAAAAGTTGTTTTGCCAATAAAACACAGAAATCAGAAAAGCTAACTTTGTTGAGTGAAAGTCGATATTTTTTCAAACAAAAACACGTAAATAAAAGATGCCTATACACAGACATTTATTTGTTCTATTTGCGTGTGTTATTTGGGAGTGCAAGTGAGCAGTTTTAACTTGGGGATTAAATTGGAATTCTGGGTGCATTCCTTAACTTTTTTTTTTTAAGTGTGTTTAACTTCCTGTATCGAAATTTCGGTGTCTTTAGACAGTTTAAAATACAATCTGACTTCAGAAGGGCGGCTTCAGTCTTAGAGAATTAATTCACTTAAACTCGAGTACCTCCTTGCTCGAAGCACTAGTTTCGGGGAGGGATGTGGTTTTCATGTGCAAGAAGTAGAGGTTTTTTTTCGTGACTCTTCCTAGCGCGATCTTTTTTTACTCTCAACCGCAAACCGAGGAATCTCGGCCTCCTCGGACGAAGAACTCTTCTCCCTTATCTCCCTGGGGGTCAAGTTGGAGCGAATAACTTCAAAACGTTTGAGAAGAGGAACAACAGCAACACAGCCTTTCTCACTTGGAAAGAAACTCTTGCTGAAGCCTTGTTTTAAGTAACGCCTTATCCCGCCCCCGTCGTATCCAGCCTGGAGTTCCCTCTCTCTGGTCGGCACCGGGAGAGCGATTCCGAAGGTGCTCTGGGACCTTCGCTCCGTTATTGGGCGATCTTATCTGCGGGCTTAGGGGCCCACTTGCCCTTGGTTCCCTGAAGCTCTGGGGGCACCCAACAATTACCACTACCTTGGGATAGTCCCATCTTGCGTGACCCTGCAGGGAATTGGGGGTGGAATAGCGTGGACTACTGACTTTGCTCCGAACGGCCGGGGACCCGACCTGGAAAGGACCGAGGCCCCAGGCGGCTGGGGCGCGCCAGAGCGCACAGCCACAGGGAGCGTGACGCGCGCGGGGAGCCAGGTCCAGTCCCGCAACTCCAGGTCTCGGAACTTGGCGGCCTCGCCCTGCAGAGACGCAGGTGAGTCGGGACGGAGGTCAAGAGTTCGGCTACCTCAAGGCTGGGGTGTCTGTCAGGTTGCCAGGCCTCGCTCAGCCCTGCAGCCAAGGGCGCCGCGTCTCTCTGAAGCCCGAGCACTTCGGCCGCGCTGGTTAGGACCCGGATCCCGGGCTCCTCGGCGCATCTCTTTGCGGCTGCTGGCCAAAAGCCCGGGGCCCTAGCGAGGAGCCCCGGGGAGACGCCGGCTGGATCTCTGTCCTTGAAGAGTAGGTTCTCGGATTCCGCTGGACCTTTCCTCACTCCTGCCAACCCAAGAAGGACCTCTTTACCTCTTGCAGCTTGCGGCACCCAGGGGCTTAGGAGAGATGCCGAGGCCAGGACCCCAGAACTTCAGTGGTCATCCTCCTCCCTCTCACAGCCAGTCTGTTTTCCCCTTTCCACCCCTTTCTCTTTCTTTGGGCCCATCTCTTACTCCCCTGCTCCGCTCCTTTCCTTCCTCACTCCACGCTTTTCCTGACCACCCTTCCCCCACCTCCTTTCTCTTTCTCCTTCTCCTCTCCCTGGCCTCCTCCTTATCCCCCACCTGTTTCACTCTCCCTTATTTCCTCACGCCCTCCTCCCTTCCCCCATTTTATTTCATTCGCTTTCCCCCTTTTCAACTCCACGATTTTCTTGCTTTTTGTCCCTGGACCTTGCAGGTGTTTGGTATGGAGGGCCACAGACCCTTGCACCAGAGGTCCCCATTCCTGAGCCCTCTCCCCCTTTCCACCCCTGTGGAATGTCCACTTTGTCTCAGGAGCTGCAGGTAAAAATGCCCAGGCACCCTTGGGTGTGTGATAGGGATGCTCCTCTTTACCCTTGGAACCTGTGGGACTTTTCCTACTTCCCAGTCCCCAACCCCCAGCAGCCTCAGCCATGGGCCCTGATGAGCCTGTGGGGCTCCAGATGGCGAGCTTGGCCACCCTCCCCGTGGAAATTCCCACTGCAGGCAGATCCTGCAGAGCCTCCGTTTCCTTCTATTGTGGCAGCCTGGAGAGGATCACAGCAGAGTTGAAGATGGCCATAAGGCCTGGGCCCCAAGCATCCCTTGAGAGCACAGATGGGGGCTCCCAGACCAGGGCTGACCCCCTCCCCCACTCCACACAGGCTAGAGCCCGTCGGACTGACCTTCTCTCCTCTTTTCTTCCTGCCAGTCCTACTAGATTAAGGGGCCATTTAGCCTTGAGATCACCTCAGCTGGGAAGTGTTTCAGGGACTGCCTTAAAACACAGGGGGCTAAATCTGGGAGAGCACAGGAGGGCCCTGGCTCTCACACTAGCCAGCAGGGGCACCCTGAGCACTCCTGGCCTACCTCGCTGCTTTGGGGCCAGTGGGATAACCGAGACACTGCCTTTTGGAGAAGAGACAGGGTCCCCAGCTGCAAGGTAGGGCAGCTGGCCAACTTCTTCCCTTTTACCTCCCATCTGCAACTGCATTTCTGAGGGTGCATTACTCTAATAAATATGGGTTTCCAACAGATAGATGCAGACCTCCCTCACATATATATTTCTATGGATGTATCTTTCTCCTTAAATGAAAAGGAAGGTGACTTCCTGTGTGAAGACAACAGTATGTGCACAGGTGGATAGGCAGGGGGAAGAAGGTATGCAGGACTCCCCATAAATGTAGCTTCCACAGTAGAGTGTAGTCAAAACAGGAGGACTGGGCTAACACTCATTCTGAATTCCCCTCCCTCGTTTTCCCCTCACAATGTGAATTACTGGCAGTGACATGAGATTTGGAGAGAAATATTTATATGATCCAAGATGAGAACTAGCTTCCATGACAATCAGATGCACTATTTCCATACAGGCAATTTATGGTATCATTACAATTAGTCTTGTACAAAGTGGTCCCATAAGGACCTGTCTAATTTGCAGTTAGAGAAGAGGGAATAGATTTTATTACCAGAATTGTAATGACTGTGTGTGTTCTTGAAAGTAATAAAAACCACATTGAAATTATACTGCAATTTATACTTAAAAAAATACACACCCATTCACCCATTAGTATAATAGGGTGGCCTGTGTTTGTGTGTGTGTGTAATTATGTCCACACACAAAGCAAGTGAGCATGGATGTGGGCACATATGAGCATTTTATACCTCCTACAGCCAGTAAGCTTGTAGGTACTCAAACCACACAAGCATGTTTGTGTGAGAGTTGGCACCAGTGAAACTCTTCTCTGCAGGAGAGAGCCCACAGAGTGAGGAGACTGCCTTTGGGATTGGATCCGAAGAAGACGGGGCTTTCTTTAAATCATAATCACACCTATCTTGGGCCAAAGCATTGACCCTGGAGTCCACCAGAGAGGCTTGGGGACATGTTCTACCTCTCTGTAGTCTTGTGACCTCGGGCAGTCCTTCAGCCTTGCTAAGCAGCAGTTGTCTCACCTATAAAAGGAGATAATAATGGTGTAGACTTTACAGGCCTGCAGTCAGGATTAAAGAAACGATAGAAGGGAAGCACTTACAGAGCCCTCTTGTGTAGTAAATGTTCCTGTGCTGGTGGCTGAGGGTGAGTGTGAGGGGTGATTGCCAAACCCAAGAGGGAGGCTATGAATCTTTCCTCCACTGAGTTGAGATCAGACAGCAGCATTCTTGGGTGTCCCTTTTTTCACTTGGGGGAAAAAAAAGCATTATTTATCCATCAAATTTTGCAAGTTGTTTTTTTTTGGGGGGGGGTCCCCAAACAAGGATACTAGTTCTCTTAATCATTTAAGTTTTAGGATATACCTTCAGAACCACCAANTCACTTGGGGGAAAAAAAAGCATTATTTATCCATCAAATTTTGCAAGTTGTTTTTTTTTGGGGGGGGGGTCCCCAAACAAGGATACTAGTTCTCTTAATCATTTAAGTTTTAGGATATACCTTCAGAACCACCAACAGCCTCCCCCTCTCCCACTCTCTTGAGCCACAGCAAACAAATCCCACACCCAGGCCAAGCTTCCCTCTCCCACAAATGCATCATTTTTTAGCTGCAGTAAACAAATCCCCAAAGTCTCATGTCATTGTTATCATGTTTAGATAAAGATCTGGCCAATTAGTGTCCTTGCTGGAATGTAAATAAATCTGTTGCCCCGGACCTACCCCAGGGGTGGGCGTCCTTCTCAACCAAGCAATACCAGCACTTTTTCTCCCCTTTTCCTTCTGGCGTGGGCAAGAAAGTCTGGCCTTCAAATTCACATGGTCTCTAATCTCTGTGTGTGGACTAGATCTGCTGTGTTACCTTCTCTGAACCTATTTTCTTTTTCATAAAGAGGAGTTCATGAAGACTACCTCACAGTTGGGAGGGAGCAGCNGGCGTGGGCAAGAAAGTCTGGCCTTCAAATTCACATGGTCTCTAATCTCTGTGTGTGGACTAGATCTGCTGTGTTACCTTCTCTGAACCTATTTTCTTTTTCATAAAGAGGAGTTCATGAAGACTACCTCACAGTTGGGAGGGAGCAGCAGTAATAATCAGAATAATACTGCTGATAATAATAACTGTAGCACTCTTACCAGCAATGGTCATATTAATAACATTAGCTACTGTTCATGGATGGCTTTTCTACAAGCACTGTGGTATGGCTCAATGATTAAGAAAAACTTCCCCACTCATCAACTCTCACATAAATTGTCAACCCATAGGTAAGCCACATGGGTAGGGCTGGGAGACTCATGGGTATGGAGATCAGAGAAGAGCACCAGGCATTTTGTGAAGGCTCCTTAACTGTTCACCATTGTTATTGTTTCTACTTCTTCTAACAGAATCCTTGACTATGGCTCTATTAATGTAACCATTTTACAGAGGAGGAAACTGAGGCCGAGAGGTGAGGTAACTAGCCCAAGGTTGTTAAGTTCCTTGCCTTCCATACTCAACTCCCTTTCTCTACCCTTTTCCCTTTCCTGGGCAGCCCCAGGGTTACCAGCCTGAGAACCGTTGTATGGGCTGCACTGCTCAGGCACTTCTCTCTGCTTTTGCCAATTCCTGCTCGGTACTGGACAGTCCTACTTCTCCCCTCCTCAAATGTTTCTGCAAGGCCTAAGTCCACAGGCCCAAGAAGAATGTGCCCAGGTGGTGGGATTGACTGGAAACTGTCTGGAAGATAAACTGGCTGGGGATGGGGCAGGGACGCGTGGACCTCCTCCCTGCCTCTCCTCTGGCTACCAGCAACCCTTCTGAGCTGCTTTCTTTCTCACCATCTCCCTCTGTCTTGCTTTCTCTTCAAAAAGAGGAGCTGCTGCCTTCTTCTTTGCCTTCTGAGGCTCCTGCCCTGGAGTTAATGCTAATTGTGATTATAAGTTTCCCACCCGGTAAACAAAAAAAATCACAGGCATGATCGTTACAACATTCCTATGAAACAGATTTTTGTTCCTCTCCCTTCAATTTGCTGCTGCTGCTAAGTCACTTCAGTCGCGTCTGACTCTGTGCAACCCCACAGATGGCAGCCCACTAGGCTCCCCCGTCCCTGGGATTCTCCAGGCAA
>SJYV01033440.1:0-12615 GCA_006410875.1 Neotragus pygmaeus
CATCATCACCCTCACGTTCTGTTTCTCTGGATTAGAAAGCCTCAATGCAGCCAGTGTTTCCCCATGGTGATTCTGTGATCCAACAGTCAGGTCATTTCTCCAATTCCTTTTCATGCCTCTTCAGAGTGGCAGACCAAAGATGCAAGCCGAGTCTGGAGGAGGGATCCCTGGCTGGTATGTCTACATTCTTATCGCTTGGCTCGGCCTGTTCATCTTCTTTCTGGGCACGTTTCTGGCTCATTCCACTTGCTGCCCATTGTGGTCCCTGGGGGCTTTTATTCTCTCTCTCTCTCTTTTTTTTTTTTTGCAAGTCATTGACCCGCTTGTATCTGTGGCTTTTCTTTGTTTTGGTTACAGTCTGATACTGTAAGCCTCTTAAAAGGCATCCTTTGATTTCGTGGTTTGTTGAATTCCAGGTTTACTTGACAAATTATATTGCGGAATTTTAGCAAGTCTGCCCAGATCTTCACAAACTATGCTAATTGCTGCTAGTAAGTGATTGTTACACATTTGTTTGAGGCATTATTCTAGGGCTGCTTTCTCTGACACAGTAGCCACTACCCACATGTAGCTATTTAAAACTAAATCATTAAGGTTAAATAAAACTTAAAATTAGGTTTCTTTAGCCGCATTTCAAGTGCCCAGTTGTCACGTGGGGCTAGGGGCTGCCATAGTGGGCACACAGACACACATTTTCCTTATTGCAGAGCGTTTTGCTGGATGGCGTGGTCCAGGAGGCATTCCAGCAGTTTTGGTAGCAGGAAGTGGCCGCATTTATGACCCCAAATCCTGCAGTGAGAGACACTGAAGTCCTGCAATTCATAGTGTTCTTACTTTTTGGATTGCCTTCCCATTTAAGTCACCACAGAGACTTGAGAGTTTCCTGTGTTTTTACACTTGTTTCTCATTAATTACTAATTATACATAGTATTGATGGTGTATCTAAGTCAATCCCAGTCTTCCAGTTCATCTCATCCCCCCCACCCACATATGAATCTATCTATACATTTGTTCTCTGTGTCTCTATTTCTGCTTTTAAAATAAGACNGTACACGTCCGTTATGACTATGATTTATTACATGAGTCTCTGTTTTACAGGGTCAGACTCACCCAGAGAGGGGGCATCTCCGCTCCTTGTCCTGTACCTTTTCACTGCCTTGCTTTCTCCCTTCTCCTGACCTCCTGGTAGTCCTCTGTGAATCTATGGTCCCTCGAACCTGTAAATAGAAGCCAACATGGTTTGATCTGGGGCTTCCCTGGAGGCTCAGTGGTAAGAATCCTCCAGCAACGCAGAAGACAGGAGACACGGGTTTGACTCCGGGGTCGGGGAGATCCCCTGGAGGAGGGCATGGCTACCCACTCCAGTGTTCTTGTCTGGAGAAGGCCGTGGACAGAGGAGCCTGGCGGGCTTCAGCCCATGGGGTCGCAAGAGTCAGACACGGCTGGAGCCACTGAGCAGGCACACTTGACTCAGTGAGCGGTGCACCGGTGTGCACCAGAACACCTGGGGCGGCCTCCCTTGTTCCCTCCTGTGCGCCTTGCTTGATCTCAGCAGCTTCTGCTTGCTCACTCTGAGAGGGGGATGCTAATGCTCGCCTCTCAGTGTTGCTCTGAAGACAGAGTCATCAAAGGGATCCACTCATTCACCGATTCACTCATTCACCCCCCCTTCATTCAACAATTATCAAACACCTGTGGGTGCCAGCACTGAGGATACAGTTGGACACGCTTATTCGCGTCCCTCTGGCGTGTTCATGCCGTGGTGGCAGAAAGACAAGAAGCAGTAATTAATTAGTGACCACAAGTAGCAGATAACTCTGTAAAAAAAAAAGTGAGCAGGACACACAACAGGGAAAGACGTACAAGCCAACCAATGTAGGTGGTAAGGTCAGAAAAGGGCTGTTTAAGGGGATGATTGTGCTTCTAGGGGACAACATGTCCAAAGACCCTGTGGCAGAAGTCCTCTTCAAAGGTTCCTCCTTGCCCTGAGCAGCTAAATCGCTTGGCACCTTAATGACAGTGCTTGGCACCTTTCACTGTAAAATCACATGGTACATCTAGTCATTGACCGCAGACAGTCTGCCTTACTCCTCCAAGATTAGAAATCCCATTAAAAGCAGCATGGGACAGTGTGGAAAAACATCACTTCCTAACCAAATAGATGTGACTCAAAATCATATCAGTCACATCCCAGCCACATAAGGGATTACAGAAATGGGGCATCGGCATAAACTGGAGATTAATAACACCCATACAGTGAGCGGTGCTTTTTGAGGGTGAGATCACTTGAATATATGGACAAGCACACAGTAGGTACCCAACATGTTGGTTGACTCTGTGACTTTTAAGCATTGGCTGGTGTTCCAGGTCACCCCAGCCTACACCTACCTCACAGGTTGAGAATTACACAAGGCTTGTGATGGTGACGCACTGGTGCTTAGTAGGTGCTTGGTAGATGCCACCGGGTGATCTGATAGGAGAGGGTGGCAGAGCCGCAGGCAGGCTATTGCAGCGGTTGCTGGGAAGTCTGGGGTAGAAGAGACTTTGTGGGAAAACACGAAAGCAAGCAGTTTTGGGATTTTATTAGTCTGTCACCCACGTCTTCCCTCTTGAAACACTCCGCAATCAAAAGAGTTTGGAGTGGACTATTTTCAGCCCTCAGCCTTCACCCTGAGCTGCTCTAAGAGGAAAAGCTGATTAGGGAAGCTGTGCGGCGTGCACATAAGTCAGAATCACCAATATCCATCCTCTGCAGGATTAGACCGTTAATTTTTCCCCCAGAAACATTACAATCATGTTTTCAATACCTGGTGTCACTCTTCGCAAGATTCATTATGGCAAAGACCCTGAAATCTACGACTCCTTTTAGCCAACTTAAAACTTCTCTCAAGACCTGGATCAAAACTTCTTGGCTAAGACGCCTGCTCTCACTAACCCCTGCCTCCCTGGAAAGTTCTCCTCACTTTTCTGCCGCCCAGAACTTCCAGCTTGTCCTTACAGCTTATGCCATGATGATTGTGCATGCGACTAAATGTTTCCTCTTGGGTTTTCTCTGTAAGTGAAAGAAGCCTGGGTTTGGAATGAGACTGCCTGTCACTGTTTCATCTCACTGACACTTCATTTCTTCATCAGAAAAAAAATCGTGTAAAACAGGACCTGTTTTTTAGGGTTGTTGTGTTGATTACATGTAAGAGTGGATGTCAGTCTCCTCAGGGAACCAGTGAGCACTCTGTAAGTTGGCCAATATGCTTTTTTTTTTCATATGGATATATGTTGGATATGACTTGTCTTCCTAAATGACATTGTTGGATTCGTGAGATCCGGGACCAACTGTTCTGTCACTGGCTTTCTCTGTGGTATTGTGGAAGTTTCCTCATTATACAATTATAATTTCAAATTTCACAGTTTTCAAATTTTAGTGCCTACTAAAGTAGACTAGAGGGATTGGTGAAAAATATGCATGTTCCTAGGCACCCAGGCAGAGATTCTGGTTCAATAGTACTGAGATGCAGCCCAGGAATGTGCATTTTTTTATGCTTCTTGGGAGATTCTGACACACGCTGTCTCCAGACATAAATGCCATTTAAAAAATTAATTAACTTATTGGCTTTCCAGGAAGCGCAGTGGTAAAGAATCGCCTGCCACTGTAGGAGACACAAGAGACACGGGTTCGATTCCTGGGTCAGGAAGATCCCCTGGAGAGGGAAAGAGCAGCCCACTCCAGTATTTCTGCCTGGAAAATCCCATGGACAGAGGAGTCTGGCAGGCTACCGTCCACGGAGTCGCAAAGAGTGGACACAGCAGGGCACACACACGGTTATTTATTTGACGCTGCACCTCGCTGTATGTGGGCTGTTAATTTCCTGACCAGGGACTGAACCCGAGCCCCCTGCACTGGAAGCTCAGAATCCTAACCACTGGACGGCCAGGGAAGTCCTGAGTGCCGTTTCAATGGATGGTATCTCAGCTCTATCTACCCTTCTCCATATCTGAGGGGAAGTATGACTGGTTCAAGCCTGGCCCCTGGCAGGCTGGCTGCCTAGAAAAGGAGTTGGCAAAATTCCCTGGAAACCAGAGATAGCTCAGTGCCTAATCAATCAATTCAGGTAAACCACGGGAGACTCCCAATCATGAGAGAGGCTGGCCCTTCCTCAGCCACAAATGCAGAATTGACTCGTATGTCTCAGCCATTATTATACCAATGTGTGGACCTTAACCACAGAGCTTCAAGAACCATTAGGGAAATGCAAATCAAAACCACAGTGAGAGATCTCTGCATACCTGATAGGATGGCTATTCTAAAAGCAAGACAAATCAAAAGACAACAGGTGTTGGCAAGGCTGTGAAGAACTGCAGCCTTTGTACACTGTTGCTGGGAATGCAAAATGGTGCAGCCATTTGGAAAACAGCACGAAGGTTCCTCGAAAAATTAAAACTAAAACCACCCATGACCCAGGGGGCAGCAGTGAAGGACCTGCCTGTCGATGCAGGAGACGTAAGAGACACGGGCTCGATCCCTGGGTCAGGAAAATCCCCTGGTGGAGAGCATGGCAGCCCACTCTGGTATTCTTGCCTGGAGAGTTCCATGGACAGAGGAGCCTGGTGGGCTACAGTCCACAGGGTCAGAAAGAGTCAGGCATGGAAGGAAACGATTTAGCGTACACACAACTCAGCAATCCCACTTCCGGCAATTTATCTCAATGTGTTTAAGTCCGGATCACAAATAGATAATAGCATCCCCATGCTCACTGTGATATTCATCACAATGGTTAAGGTATGGAAACAATTAAGTATTACCGACGGATGAACAGATAAAAGAATGTTGCATACACATACAACGGAATGTTAGTCTCAAAAAGAGGAGCTGGTGAACTACTACGTCGAGCTCCCTGAATCTCTTTCCTGATGAATATTATCAGCAAGTCTGGGAGGAGCTGCCTGGGCACGTGCCTTAGTGTGCATAGATGTGTCTTCACACTTGACCTTCCCTGGGTGATACACATAATATCACACTCTGAACTCTGACGGTGAATTTTGAATTACTCTCCATTTCCTTTAGGTCTGGGACCTGGTTCTGAGTGTGTTATTCTTAAGATTTTTCCTGTCCTCAAACTCAGTCCTTAACCCTTCACTGCATTATTAATAGTTTTCTATTGTTATTGTAAGAAATCACCACAAATTATATGGCACAAAATAGCAAAAATTTATTATTTTACTCTTCCAGAAGTCAGAAATCTGGATCCCTGGGGTTAAACCCGAGGTGTTGGCAGAACTGTGTTTTTTCTGCAGGTTCTCCGAAAGAATTTATTTCCTAGTCTCTCAAGTTTCTAGAGGTTACCTGGCTCATGGCTCCTCCACCATCCTCAAAGTGCATCCCCCTCACCTCTACTTCCATCGTCTCATCTCCTTCTCTAATTCTGATCCTCCTTATATAAAATAAGATCATGTTGGTTACACTGGGTTTGTCTGGATAATCTAGAAGAATCTTTCATCTCAAGACCCTTAACTCAGTCACATCTGGGAAGTCCCTTTTGCCACGTGGAGTAATCTATTCACAGGATCTGAGATTTGGGAGGCCATTACTAAGTCTACCACATTAATCCAATACCTAACGGGCTATTGCTGTGTGTCAGGTGAGTGAGACAGGCAGACAATGTGATAAACAAGGTCCTTGCCTTGAAGAGCTGCAGTGTCTAGCTGGGACGACAGAATAACAAACAGGTAATGAGAGTAAGGGGTGAGGAAGGTTTAAAAGGGAGGATAGATAAGGAGATCTACTGAGTACTGAAAGGACTTCCTGACGCTCACCACACGCCTGAGCTGAGTTGTACTGGGCCTGCGTTTCCCAGGTCTGTACTCTGCGTGCCTGGTCTACTATCCCCTGTCAAATATGAAAAGCTGCCAGTTGACTTGCACTGCCATCTATTTGCCAGTCTGCCAGTGGGACCTCATGCCCATTGGTCAGATTGGACAGGCAATGCTGAGTTTCCGATACCTACCTGGTACCAGAGTTTCTTTTGGGGATCTGCTCTTATCCTCCTCCAGGAAACTGGGTCATGTCTAGTCCCAAGCCACAGCACAGCTAAAATAAGACAATCAGTGCAGAATAGTTACAAAACGGGCACATAGTTACCAGGAGATCCTTGTCATTTCATAGAAGTGTGATTATGTCTCCCTCTTGCTTCCCACCTCATCATGGCTCCATCTTGGCCACCATCAATCTTAGCTTCTTACCGCCATACTCAAGGACTCTTATGTTTTGACACCTGGCTCCCTTCCAGCTTCATTCTCTTGCCACATACACTTCAAAAACAAATGTCCTCACAATGCATTCATGGCTCATCACACCCTAAAACACTAGGCTCTTTCATGCCTCTATATCTCCTATTGGAACAGCTTAAGCCTCATTGTCGGCTCTGCCAATATCATCTACCTAAAGAACTCCTACCCACTTTTTCAAAACCCACGTCAGACATCCCTACTATCAAGATGCCTCCCTCAACCTCTCAGACACGGCTTTGCATGCTTTCGGGATATCTGTCTACTCTGAATATGCTTGTATTTCACTCCTGCCACATGGTTGGTAATTTATGTGCTTCCAATATCGCTGCCCTACTTGACCACGAAATTCTTGAGAGAAAGAGCTCGTATCTTACTCATTTCTGCCTCTTTCTCTTGTAGGGCTGCCACATCAGGAAGTTTGGTCCCCGGGTGGTGCACCACCAACTTATAGACTATACGAACAATGCCTCTGGACTCGGGCAGCACGGATGTTCTGAACACAGAGGATAGATTCTTGGCAGGTATTTGTTGGATGCAGGAATGGAGGACTGGCTAGACACCTCCCTGGTAAGTGTCCAGTTGGGTCCAAAACCGCATCTGTCTGACTGATGATGATAGTGACAAACTCTCAGCACCAACGTCATCTCCACAGTCAGTATAAAAAGTCGACACCTCCTGGGTGCCCTTCTGAACACAGCGTGCCTTGCCTGTGCCATTCGGCTCCAGTTCCCAAGCACACGTTGCTTGGAGAGGTGCGCCCGTCTCCACTGACACCATTAGTGCAGACAAAGAAGCATCTCAAAGAGTCACGTTGGCTNCCCTTTTGAACACAGCGTGCCTTGCCTGTGCCATTCGGCTCCAGTTCCCAAGCACACGTTGCTTGGAGAGGTGCGCCCGTCTCCACTGACACCATTAGTGCAGACAAAGAAGCATCTCAAAGAGTCACGTTGGCTCCTGCTTCATGAGAAACTCAAAGGGAAGGGGGAGGAAACCAGCAGTGCTTGCTACTCAGCGATCACGTCAAGAGAGGAAAGACTTTTCAATTTCATGTGTTAGTGAGAGTTTATTAAAGCAGCACAAGGTAGATACGAAGTTGGGTGTTACTGAGACGCAGGGTCTCTCCTGACTCAGAGCGACATCCAGGGAACACTTCACTCGGATGCTTCCAAACTGGGGTGAGCCGCCAGCAGCAGAGGACGCCAGAAAACAACTCTCCTGACTTAGGGGGCTTCAAACGGTTTTATTCATTCATTTAGTCATCCATTAAATATTCATGAGCATCTATGCAACCCACGCTGCATTAGGTGGGTAGGGAATTCAGAGACGACTAAGATCAAACCCCAGAGCTCGAGAAACTCACAATTCGGTGTAGAAGACAGGGGGATACACTATTGTCATTACACAATTTCAAGTGTAGATGATAACAAACACTGACTGAGTACTAAAACTGGGTGTGGAACCACTTTCTGCATTTTTAGCCCATGAGCTCAAATAACCCTGTGAGATAGGAACTATCTTTCTCTCAACTTTGCAGCTGAGGAAATGGATGCGCAGAAAGGCTGAACAGCGTGTCCAACATCACACAGCTGCTGAGTAGCAGAGGAGAGATTTGCAGCCAGACTGCCTGTCTGTAGTTAGCGCCCTTCCGGCTGTATCGCTGGAATAATAATTTATGCATCAGCTCTGGGATTCATTCATACCAGGATTCATACTAGAATTCATATGAAATCTGGGATTCATGCTAGGGAAGTGGGCTTCCTTAGTAGCTCAGTTGGTAAAAGAATCCGCCTGCAATGCAGGAGACCCCGGTTTGATACCTGGGTTGGGAAGATCCCCTGGAGAAGGGAACGGCTACCAACTCCAGTATTCTGGCCTGGAGAATTCCTTGGACTGTATGGAGTCACAAAGAGTGACTCCACAAAGAGTCATCAGACACGACTGAGTGACTTTCACTTTCAGAGGGTTGGATACAACTTCTCAAAGGCTATGACTCTGGAGTCAGGCTTTGATGGTTAAATCAAGGTGCATGCGGGCATGGAAATGGGATGCAGGGAGCCATGAGAGTAATCCAGAGTACCAATGTAGGTGTGTGTAGAATGTGCTCGCCCAGCAGCTGACAAGACTGTGACCAAAGCAGGAATCGTAACCAAAGCAACCTGTCTCTCTACACTGTCATTTCCAGGGCAGACCTTACCAATCACACGCAATGCCCTTTTTAAAGCAGTATTCTGGGCAGAGAAGAAAAGGTGCTGGCGGTTAACGGCCCATGAGCGATGTGCTGGGACGGGCTGCTAGTCAGAGGCACCATCCCGGGTGCATTTGCCTTTCCCAGTCTAGGCTGTGGGGAGCCTGGGAGAGACTGGCGAAGAATAAGACTGGGACATGGGCCGAGAGGACTGTAGCGAGTGCTAATGACCGTGTTCAGAATTGGAGGCTCTGTCCTGCAGGTGATGGGGATTCAGGGAAGGTTTGCAAAAGTTGGGAGGAGACTGGATCCACGCATGGAGGGATCAGAGATGTCAGTCATTGCTTCTCTGTCTATTCTCCCCACACTGAGCTGTGACCAGGGGCAAAGTCACAGATCAAGGATTCCCAGGGGTGACAGTCCAAAGAAGGGGTGTGGAACCCTCATAGAGAGACTCAGACTCACCCAAATGCCCCAGAGTTCACTAATTGTATGAACAGGTAATCCTGTTCGGGGAAGATCAGTAGAACAATATCCCAACTTGTGACAGGGAGAGAAACAAAAGCTGGGAAAAAGAATGAAGGGATCATAACTTTCTAAAATTGACCAGGAATTTTTGATCAAAGATCTTTAAGGGTTAGGGGAGTTTTCTTCTTTATCATTGAGATGAGAATTGCTTGCTGCCAACATAAGTGGCCTTCTTGAAACCATTGGCTCCTTGATCCTGCCGATATGCCTTACTTACCCTCCTGCACAGTTCCTCCATCATGGAAAGAGCACTTGGCTAGAAGTCATGAGGAGTACATCCTAGTCTTGATCGTGTGACCTTGGAAGAGTCATTCACTTTCTACGACCTCAGTGTCTACAGCTGTAAAATGAAGGGGTTGAATAATAACATGGAGGCACAGCGCTGGCATGTATGCCCCTATGCTGCTAACCAAACCCATGGCAGACATTCTTAATCAATCACGGCATTCTTTTACCCAGTGGGCCTGGAACAGATTTCAGAATCCTTCTAAACCCAGTGATGCCAATCAGAGTTTGCAGATGATTCCAAGTCTAGTTGCCAGTCCTGGCATAGATAATCACAAAATTCCCTTCCACTGCTGGTATTCTTGGATTCCTTGAAAGATAAAGCATGGGAGTAGAAGAAGAAAGTTCTGGGAAGATATACTGGTGCCAGGCATTTCAGGAAGGCCTTGAATGCTAGCCTGAGTGTCAACAGCTTTGGCGTGACAAGCAGAGCCACTCTTCATCAGGGGACGCGACAAATGACAGCCCAGTGGCTTCATTTTAATCAGCCAGGGCATCAGAGGCCATGCTTCTATTACAAGGAGATCTATAAGAAATCACACCCATTAATGGTTCCCATTAAATTCAGCGCATGTGGGGAAAATTGTAGTTTGATTTAGTTTAGCAACATGAAGATATTGGCAAGATAATCACATAAAAACGATACCTTTTATGACTGGGCTATTTGATTTTATGTCAGCAGGTTTCAATTTCCCTCATTTTTATGATGGCAGAAAGGCTACCCCACCTCATGTATGCATTAGCCCGAGCAAAGGTTACACGGACTGTTTTCACATTCAGGATTCAGACCTGATAATATGGACAGAATAGTAACACCCCTAGTTCTAGAATTCATCCCCCCTTAAAACACACACTGTATCTCTCACCCACCCCTAAGCCATCCTCAGACTGAAGGATGGGGGTGCAGGGGAGGGACTAGCCAATCAGGGCAGAGAAAGAAAGGAAGAACCTGGGGTGTACAGTCAGAGGCCTGCGTTCCGGTCAAGCAGGGTGACCATGGTTTGGGTGTTTTCCTCTCATCCGTAAAGTGGAGAGTGTCAGAGCTCACCCAAGAGCTCCTGTGAGGCTTAGCTGGCGGTCAATGCGCACGGGAGGGTGCGGGGTACAGAAGAAACCCAGCCAGACCCACACTCACTCATCTCCTGTGAGACAGAGGGCAGGGCAGAAGTGGGAAAAACAGCTTCTCAAATTAAATTTCTTATTAAAAGAGAGAGAGAGATAAAAGGGTCATTATCTCTCCTTTGGACCATAGTTCTAAAGGCCCTGGTGACTTCCTGCCATGTACTGGGAGATAACAGCTGGGCCGGGTCACCGACCTCTTGGGGATGCTAGAAATTAGCTCCTTGGTGACGGGGACCGAAGCGGTGAAGTTCTTTAATGGGTATTGTTTTGAGGCCTGAAAGGAGGGAAAGCGAAGGGGAGACATGCAGAGCTATCCTCTTTTCATATCCCGCCAAGTCCTTGGGTACATTTAGGCCCTAATTCACCTTCATGCCTCTTCTTTTCCCTGGAAGTTTTGTGAAGAGTCTTTAAGAGAAAGATTGATCTCACCCAGGCTGGATGTAGTTGGCAGCCCCCGCCCCCTCCCCTCACCATTGTCGCCACCGGCTCCTTTCAGAAGCTTGGACTCTACCGAGGGCTGAATCTCCAGCATTTGCTGGACTGGCTCCAAGAGGACGAGTTGAGCTGTCCCTTTAAAATCCATTCCTCTGACTCTCAGTTTGGGTCTATTTAAATATTCCAGACAATTTCAAGACTTAATAATGATGAATACGATTAAGATTAGGGTTTAATAAGAGTGTTAAGAAAAGATTTTTCATGCCGATGGAGGTGGGTTGCTGTGAAAATTAAATTGGCACCAGGCTTCCCAGGCCACACTGACCGGGATGGTTCCTCACCTCTCCCAGCAGCTTTAACCCTCTCGGCCCAGAATCCTAGAAGGAACCCCAGGCAAGAGCTCACATCCCTTGTAGATGAGATGCTCTGCCTCACCGAATCGGCCACCGGTCATCCCTTCATGCTGAGCGGCAGTGAGGTCATCCTGAAACACAGCCTCCCCTGGGCGCTCCTGACCTTAGAGTGCTTTGTTATGATTTAGGGGGACGCTTGAATGGAGAGGGGCTGCGCTGGGGGCTCGGATGGTAAAGAATCAGCCTGCAATGCAGGCCACCTGGGTTCGATCCCAGGATTAGGAAGATCCTCTGGAGAAAGGAATGGCTACACATTCTAGTATTCTTGCCTGGAGAATCCCCATGGACAGAGGAGCTTGGCAGGCTATAGTCCGTGGGGTTGCAAAGAGTCAGACACAGCTGAGTGACTAACACTTTCACTTTTGGTTAGAGAAGCCTGGAAAACCTGGACACCATGAATCTCTGTCTCAAACCAGACCCACTCTCTCCGCTACAAGGGGTCTAGCTGAGATGTACGCAGTTAGCAGTGCTGAATGGGGAAGTCAGATCATCAGAGTCCTGCTATATCAAGCTCCCTCTTAGCCCAAACATAAACTTGGAGATTGTCATATACCTGGATCTGGCCACCTGAGAGAAGCAGAGGCAAGTGCTGAGTTCAAGAGAAAGCCTAGATCAGGGTGAGCAGTTTTTTTCCTAAAGTTTCAGGGCATAGATGGTAGGCTTAGGGAGCCGCAGAGTCTCTGAGGCAGCCCCTCAACTCTGACTTGTACCTGGAAATCCACTGCAGACCACAGCTAACCTCCTGGGCATGGCTGTGAGCCAGTAAGACTATTTGTAGACTCCTAAATCTAAATTTCATATGTTACAGAAAGTTTAAAAAAGAAGTTTCCCCCTCAATCATTCAAAAATATGAAATCTACCCTTAGTGGGCTGGATTTGGTCTGTGGGCTATAGTCTACAGACCTCTCTCATCTAGACTTCTTGAATGCAGAACCTGGAATCTGAACCATCCAATTAGAGACTATTTTCAATGCTTTGAGGCTGGAGTGAGTGACTAACATACTAGGACTCTCTGACCTGGTTTTCAGCTGGGAGTTTTAGTGAGTTTCCTAGGAGAAGCTCTGCCCTTTCTGACCTATCTGTGGTTCCCTTGGCATCCACTTAGCGGGCAATAGTCACTTCTTGCTGGCTTCTTACTTCTCTGTATTCCTAATATCCAGCCCACCGCTTCCTAAACACCATGCTCCTCGGGGTTCTTCCTCTCTCGAATTCTATGAAGTGTGTGTGTGCTCAGTCATGTCCCAACTCTTTGTGACCCTGTGGACTGTAGCGTGCCAGGCTCCTCGTCCACGGAATTTTCCAGCCAAGAATACTGGAGGGGGTTGCCTTACCCTCCTCCATGGGATCTTCCCAACCCAAGGAATC
>SJYV01033448.1:0-23982 GCA_006410875.1 Neotragus pygmaeus
CAGGCTCCTCCATCCATGGGATTTTCCAGGCAAGAGTACTGGAGTGGGGTGCCATTGCCTTCTCCTCCAAACCCTTGAGGAGGAACTAAAAGTCCTTGACCTTGCTTGATGATTAAACTATTATTATTTGGTCTCATTTGACTGCCTTTGTTTCTGCCTTTTCCTCACTTCTCTGATTAAACTTATTCTTTGGCTAAACTTTTCCCACAGACAAAAAGCAGGTGGAGAATGTGCAGGGAAGAGACCACAGGCTCCTGCTCCATTTCAGTAGGTCTATGAGATGGAAAGGAAAGCTTCCTCTTCAGTAGAAACCATGTCAGGATATCCTTCTCCTTGGTCCTTTTGTTCTCTCTTCCACCGTGACTCCACCATAATTCTCCATCCAAAAGGCTTTTACCGAGAACCTCTGCCATGCCCAACATGCTGTCAGGAGTGGTGGAGGGTTCTAAGAGAGGCAGAGACGATGCTAGGACTGGGCTGGGCTGTCCATGAGTGAAAAGTGAACCAACAGAGTTTCCTTCACATGGGAACAAATCTTTGGAGAAATTGAAGAACGCATCTTAGATATCCAGATTTAGCTGCAAGCTCATGGGAGAGAAATTCTATTTCTGAACAATACAGTCTAACTCTACTATGACACCTCATTTCATTCAGAAAAAAATAATAATAATAACCACACACACAAAAAAACTTGCCAAACTCCTCTGCCCTCTTGAAAGCTTGCTCAGACTTCCCCTTTACTCCAGCATTCCTGATCCCCAAGTCAGTCTGTATATTTTTCCCCACAGCACTTACTGAGACCACCAGCCCACGCATCTACTCTCTCATCTCCCTTTTGTCGTGATGGTTTTATTGTTCTTCTTCCCTAGTAGAGCACAAGTTCAAGAGCATGGATTTTTGCCTGTTCTAGATGTATCTAAGCATGGAGAACAGAGCCTGGTATACAATAGTCACTAAATAAGCTTGTGTCAAATGAACAGAGAAGTGGAAAGGTAAGTTTGAGAGTCATTGGGCCTATTGTGGATGTTAAAATCCAAGGCTCAGAATGAAATTTCCCAAGAGGGAAAAAAGATAGAAAACACAATGGGGAAAAAAAAAAAGAAGGGAGGACCCGGTGGGAGGGAGGCTGGGAGCACTTCAATGGTGAGCGACGGGCAAGGAGGTGGAGCCTGCCAAGGATGAGAGAAGCAGCACCCAGGGATAGAGGGGAGGGCAGAGGGCACGGATCTGGGTGGGAATGCTTCAAAATGGATTGACTATTAGGTGCCACTTCCTGATTTTTGACCACTGGCCCGAACAAGCCAAAGTCAGGGGCCGCTCTGGAAAATGGTTTGAGTCAGTAATGGAAGTGGGCTCCCTAGTGGCTCAGTGGTAAAGAATNGGATCTGGGTGGGAATGCTTCAAAATGGATTGACTATTAGGTGCCACTTCCTGATTTTTGACCACTGGCCCGAACAAGCCAAAGTCAGGGGCCGCTCTGGAAAATGGTTTGAGTCAGTAATGGAAGTGGGCTCCCTAGTGGCTCAGTGGTAAAGAATCTGCCTGCCAGCACAGGAGCCGTGGGTTCGATCCCTGGGTCCAGACAATCCCCTAGAGAAGGAAATGGCAATCCACTCCAGTATTCCTGCCTAGGAAATCCCACAGACGGAGGAACCTGGGGGCTACAGTCCATGGGGTCGCCAAAGAGTCCTACTACTTAGCAACTGAGCGAGAACAGCAGCAAATAACGGGAGGACAAGTTTCGTTTTGTTGTTTTTTGTCTCCGCTCTGAAAGAAAGACTGGGCTGGAAGCTGGAGGTGTGACCAGAGGCCACGGGAACCGATTTTGCTTTTGAACCAAGGACGAGGGCTGTTAGGGCCTGCGGTCTGCCCCTGAGGGAGGTCCAGCAGAAGCCATTTATGGACTGTGCAGGAGGAAAGGGAAACAGGCAGGAATGAGGTCCTTGGAGAGGCAGAGAGAAACGGCGTCCAGGACCCCGTGGACAGGAACCCAGGTTCCACAGGTGCCTCAGCACGGCTGACCCCGGGGCAGGGACGCCGACCCAGGTCCCGAGCACAGAGCATCTGAAGCGGCTCGTTCACGGCTGAGGGCATGCGCGCGGGCTCCCTGACTGCGGAGCCTCCGACGCATGATGCTCGCACTTTAGCCCCTTCCGGGCTGTAGTTGCCATGGGCACCGTCCTCATTTTCATACAAGCCTCTTGTTTCTACAAATGGCTTAAAGAGGTGAGGTCATCTGATCCCAACCACAGAGCTCCTGGAAGGCAGAGTAGATCTGAACTCAGTTCTGCCAGCTTCCCATCTCAGGGCCTTGCTACCTCTAGCACCAGATTGCTTGGATCAGCTCAGCGCATGGGTGGCTGAGGCCATAATGGAGAGACCCTCCATGGCTGCCCTGAGGGGTCCTGAGACAGGGGGGCTCTCGGACATTGCTGTGGATGAGGGCTCGGGTAGTTTGATAGGAAAATAAGAACGCAGGTCAGAGAGCCTGGATGTTTTAACAACCGATCCCAGGAGACTTCTCTGGTGGTCCTGTGGTTAAGGCTGAGCTCCCCTTGTAGGAGGCCCCAGTTCAATCCCTGGTCAGGGAAGTAGACCCCACCTGGCACAACTAAATTTTTTTTTTTTTTTAAGTCCAGGCTTAAGGAGTCTCTCTTTATTCTGTGGATGGAGAGAAATGCTGAGACCTCAGGGGCTGGGAGGACAGATGCCTCATCACCATCCTAAAGCCTGCCTGGAAAAATGGCAGGGCCCCGCTGTTCACCTTTGACACTTTCTCCTCCCTAGGGTGGCAGATGTGTTTGTGCCCAGGTTGACCATCACCAGTAACTACGACCTGAAGAAGATGCTTTCCCACCTGGGTATCAGCAAAATCTTTGAGGAACATGGTGACCTCACCAGAATCTCCCCTCATCGAAATCTGAAAGTGGGTGAGGTAAGCCTGCCTGGACGGGATGCTACCCTCCTCCAGCTCAGGGAGCCTTCGTACCACCCCGGGCCAGACACACTATCACAGCAGCTGTACGAGCCAAGAGTGCCTCCACCAGTCAGGCCAAGCCTAACTGCCCCAAACCACCTATGGTCCTGGGCAAATCACGTACCCTCCCAAGCCTCGTGTCTCTAGTCTTCAAAATTGGACCTGTCGATCTCCTATTTCTACTTTGGAAGTTGATTCAATGCAACAGTGGATGGAGGCTTGGAGCAGTCGTCAGGCCTAGAAGTGTCCCAGGCTTGTGAGGAGTAAGTTGTGAACATTTTTCTACATAATGTAAAAATAAGCAAGCTAAGGACCCGTCAATCTCCAGCAAGGCTGAGCCCCGGCCTGCTGGTGACAGTCAGAAGGAACCAGATGGCGGAGGTGCCCAGATGTAGAGACACACCGCAATACACCAGGGACTGCCCTGGGGGTCCAGTGGCTAAGACTTCGCCTTCCAATGCAGGGTGTTAGGCTTCATTCCCTGGTCAGGGGATCTATGATCCCACATGCCTCATGACCCCAGAAACCGAAACATAGAACAGAAGCAATGTTGTAACAAACTCAGTAAAGACTTTAAAAATGGTCCACTTTTAAAAAAACCCTTAAATTAATAAAACACAGGACATCAGCAAAATTCAAATTTCATATAAGTGATGAATGAATGTTTTTTTTTGTATAGCCTAAATATTTCATGGGATATACTTATGCTGAAAATTTCATCATTTATTTGAAACTCAAATTTAACTGGAAATTCAAATTTATCCGTACTTTATCTGGCAATCGTACTTTGAGGTTCAAAGGGCACTGAGATCGGGTAAGATTTCAGCAAGCAGAGACAGGTGGGAGGAAGATCTTCCAGGAGGAAAGCACCCCAGCCTGAGGCTGGGAGGTGAGAAGGCGTGGAGTCTAGGGTGTGGAATTGACAGCTGTGATTCTATGTGTAGACATCAACTATTGACCTGCCAGTAAAACAATTAGCATTCTGTAGGATAGAGTGAGATGACGCTCATGGTAAAGAACCCACCTGCCAATGCAGGAGATGTAAGAGACTCGGGTTCTATTCCTGAGTTAGGAAGATCCCCTAGAAGAGGGCCTGGCAACCCACTCCAGTGTTCTTGCCTGGAGAATCCCACGGACAGAGGAGTCTGGCGAATTACAGCTAAAGTTCAGCCTTTCTGTGATTATTACCATTGATGAATCCCTGCAAGTCTTGGGAAACATAGAAAATCCCACTCCGTCTCCCCTCCCAGTAACTGATGCTCTCCTGCATCATTTTTTCTTTCAAGCTGCGTCTGCTTGTTGAGCATCCTTAGCTTATGACAACAGCACAGCCGTGAGCCCTGGGGTCACTGGCACCAGTCAAGTTACTGGGTGACACAGGCAGAGGCCTCTTCTTCTCTGAGCCTTGTTGACTTAAAAAAATAGTCACAGTCTCGAAGTTGAGAGTTATGTTTTATTCGGTGGGGATTTTTAGAACTGCAAGGTTGGGAGACAGCATTTCAAGTAATCTTGAGAAAACTGTTCAGAGGATGAAGTGGGGTGGGGGGTGAAGGACCTAGGTTATATAGAAGTTGGTGACAAGGGTCAGGTAGTCTGAACATCAAAAGATTATTGTTAATTAAGGAAAACCAGAGATTTCAAGTTAAAGAGTTTACTGTTTTTCTATGTCTGTGAAGATGCAAGAGTCTGGCTTCACTGAAATCCTTCTTTTCATATGTATCTCAGCTATCTGGGGCCAGCATCCTGTGATTTGATTTTTCACATCCTTAGTTCCTTGACCATTGTTGGATCCTAGGCACTGTTCTTTCTGAATGCCCTCCAGGCTCAGAAAATCCCATCTGGAGGGCCGGAATAGCTGATGGCTCTGACATTCTTGTTTATTGATATGGCAGGAAATACTTCATTTCAAGGGTTTCCTTGGTGGTGCTAGTGGTAAAGAACCTGCCTGTCAAAGCAGGAGAAGAGAAGAGGATTTGATCCCTTGGTTGGGAAGATATCCAGGAGGAGGGCCTGGCAACCCGCTCCAGCACTCTTCCCGGGAGAATCTCACGGACAGGGGAGCCTGGCAGGCTACCATCCGTAGGGTCACAAAGAGTCGGATACAACTGAAGCAACTTAGCATGCATGCACGCACTCTGTTTCACAGCCTCTTGTTAACTTTTGCCCATCCAGAGCCTCCAAGTGGCTTCCCAAGCACTGACCCTACTCCTGTTTCCCGCAGGCGGTACACAAGGCTACCCTGAAGGTGGATGAGAAGGGTACAGAGGGAGCTGCGGGCTCTGGAGCGCAGACACTGCCCATGGAGACACCGATTCGGGTCAAGATAAACCACCGCTTCCTGCTGATGATCTGGGAGACTAAAATGAATAACCTGCTCTTCTTTGGAAAGATTGTTAATCCTTCTGGGAGATAAGGCAGAAACCCGAGCTCCTGCAGACCCCACCTATGTCCTGCGGTTGGATACTTTTTGTCTCCTTGAGACCACAGGGACTTTCTCATCTCATCTCACATTATCCTGAGCTCTCCACACCACCATCCAAAGAGGCAGCACCGTTGGCTTCTGGGCACCATTTCCTCCCCCACTTAGTCCCCTCACCGCCTATTCAAACTTCGGGATTAGATGCACCATCCCCACCCAGTTGATAGTAACCTTCTCCCCTGCCCCTGGTAGGCAGAGGGGTTTTGTGATTGAATAAACGACAGTCCCAAGATCTGCTGACTGTTGGTGGATAATATGGGAATGCTGTGAGCCAAGGAGAGTACCCGCCTGGGGTTCAGAGTGAAGGAGACCTGGGTTCAAATCTCAGAAACAGAGTCTTTGGGAAAGTCATATGCTTTCCACACTTCTGTTTCCCCGTAGTACTAGACCAAGACTGAGGACAATGATACTTCTCCAGGGCTCCGAGGAAGCTACCACACCACTTGAGTAAAGTTAGTTCCTCTTCACGAGCCCTTGGCTTGGGGCGTTTGGCATGTGAGCTACACAGATAGCCTCTGCACAGGGTCCCCTTGGGAGCTTTGGGCTCAGCCAAGCATCCAGGCAGATGACAAAACAGGAGTGGGGCTGGTCCAGCATTAGGCGGATGAAGCCCAGAGTAGCAGTAGCCAGGAGACCCAGAACAAGGTTTGTCTGGCTCCAGANGAGCTTTGGGCTCAGCCAAGCATCCAAGGCAGATGACAAAACAGGAGTGGGGCTGGTCCAGCATTAGGCGGATGAAGCCCAGAGTAGCAGTAGCCAGGAGACCCAGAACAAGGTTTGTCTGGCTCCAGAGCCGCTGTTTCAGGCACAGCGTGGAGAGCATGGGGTGTGAACCTGTCGGCGAGCTCAGCTGAAGTAATCGTTGCGGTGCACCTGCCCAGAAAGCATGGCCGTGCAGGGTCTGCCTACAACCACTAGAGGGCACCAGTGTTCGCAGCACTAACTGCCTGTGGGGTTTCTTTAAGCACCTGATTGCTTGGTGAATACCCAAAGCCAGTGCTGAAGGTGTTTAAGGAGGAAGGATCCTCACTGGCTTGGCACTAAGAAGTCTGAGCTGGCACCAGTTGCCGTCCTCTGGCAATTCACAGCTCACCATGCCTCTCTGTCCTGATTACAGCTACCCTGTCCGCAGCCAGAATGGACATTCGTATGAGAGATGTGGGAAGTGAGGCTCAGAGAGGCGAAGTGACTTCCCTGTGCTTTTGTGGTCAGTGACAGGCAGCAAATGGCCGTGTCATCTGGTCTGGGGTGGGAAGGGAGGGGTTCCACATAGACTTGGGGGCCCAGCTAGTCATTGCATTTCTCAGATCCAGTCCCAGGTGAAAGCTGCCCTATCCCATTTGGCGTGTGCGTGCACGCACGTGTGTGTGTGTGTGTGTGTGTGTGTGTGTGCGCGCGCGCGCACGGGGGCGCACGCTTGTGTGTTCAGTAAANTTCTCAGATCCAGTCCCAGGTGAAAGCTGCCCTATCCCATCTGGCGTGTGCGTGCACGCACGTGTGTGTGTGTGTGTGTGTGTGTGTGTGTGTGCGCGCGCGCACGGGGGCGCACGCTTGTGTGTTCAGTAAACACCTCCTCCTCTGTCCTGGGCCCTTGCCGGACCCTGGAGACCCAACTGCCACACAAGCTGGTGGGGAAGTTAGCCTAGAGAGGGAGAAGACTAGTTTAGGATGCTAAGTGCTAAGATCAGGAGGCACCAGAGTAAGCAGCCTCTGTCTGAGAAGGTGGGAAGGGTGAGAAGGTTGAGATTCTGCATCCAAGACACAGATCTGGGGGGCAAAAGCACTCCCTGGAGCACTTTGCTGATGATCACCATTTCCCAGGCACCAGCCTGGGGGCTAGGTGGTGGGAGGACACCAGGGGAACACCAGAATCCCCAGGAACTCACTCAGGTCCATGACATGTGCCACTGGGGACAGGGGACAAGAAGGTAAGCCATTTAGTAACTGGGTGACTTGGGTATGTCATTTAAAGCCTCTGAGCCTGAGCACCTCCTCATGTGTTGAAAGTTGCTATCTCCTCTACCGGTCCCACTCACCTCCTGCCTAATGAGCTCCTACTCATCCTCCAATGCCCAATCCATAATAATCTCTTTATGGAATTTTGTCTACCAAGCAGTTGTCCCATAAAGTACTCGCCTCCCATGCACTGTGATGGTTCCTGGATCTGAATTTCCCCACCACTCCCACGTGGGTTACAATCAATCCTGCATGAAATGATGACTCATGGAGCAGCAACCCCTGGGCTAGCTGTTGATACAAACAGACCTGGCCCCTGCCTTCATGAAAGAAACAAGCATGAATCAAATAATGACATGACCATGAGCTCTAGTGAACATGATGGCAACTGGTCACGGGTGCTTTGAGAGTTTGTAACAGGTCGGTCTGACCCAGCCTGGGGACTCAGACACTGAGAACATGACAATTGGGAAAAGCTCTGAATGTGGAGAGCATGTCTGTTTTGAATCATAGCTATTAATTAAAACTGCGTAAGGGTCTGTTTTTCCTCATATAGTTAATAATATGTAAAACCCTGACTGGTCTTCCAAATA
The DNA here is from genome assembly GCA_006410875.1 of Neotragus pygmaeus. Lineage (NCBI taxonomy): Eukaryota > Metazoa > Chordata > Mammalia > Artiodactyla > Bovidae > Neotragus > Neotragus pygmaeus. Next base: position 8,006 of record SJYV01033448.1, read on the forward strand.
TTAATAGAAATGGAGGTCAATGTCTCGTGCCTCATTCATCTTTATTTTAACCAGCTTTATTCTAAATAGGACTGGTGTTGCTGTTCAGTCACTAAGTTGTCTGACTCTGTGACANTCACGGGTGCTTTGAGAGTTTGTAACAGGTCGGTCTGACCCAGCCTGGGGACTCAGACACTGAGAACATGACAATTGGGAAAAGCTCTGAATGTGGAGAGCATGTCTGTTTTGAATCATAGCTATTAATTAAAACTGCGTAAGGGTCTGTTTTTCCTCATATAGTTAATAATATGTAAAACCCTGACTGGTCTTCCAAATATTAATAGAAATGGAGGTCAATGTCTCGTGCCTCATTCATCTTTATTTTAACCAGCTTTATTCTAAATAGGACTGGTGTTGCTGTTCAGTCACTAAGTTGTCTGACTCTGTGACCCCATGGACTGCAGCACACCAAAGCCTCTTTCAGTGTCTCCCAGAGCTTGTTCAAACTCACGGCCATTGAGTCAGTGATGCTACCCAACCATCTCATCCTCTGCCTTCTCCTCCTGCCCTCAAACTTTCCCAGCTTCAGGGTCTTTTCCAATGAGTTGGCTCTTTGCATCAGGTGGCCAAAGTATTGGAGTTTAACTTCACCACCAGTCGTTCCAATGAACAATCAGGGTTGATTTCCTTTAGGATTGAAGGGTTTGATCTCCTTGCAGTCCAAGGGACTCTCAAGATTCTTCTCCAACACCACCACAGTTCAAAAGCATCACTTCTTCGGCACTCAGGCTTCTTTAGGGCCCAAGTCATACAGCTGTACATGACTACTGGAAAAACAAAAGCTTTGACTATACGGACCGTTGTTGGCAAAGTGATGTCTCTGCTTTTTGATATACTGTCTAGGTTTGTCTTAGCTTTTCTTCCAAGGAGCAAGTGTCTCTTAATTTCATGGCTGCAGTCACTGTCCCAGTTTTTCTGTAAGATTTCTTACTTATTTGTTGTTCAGCCATTCAGTCATACCTAACTCTTTGCAACCCCCTGAACAACAGCACACCGGCTTCTCTGTCCTTCACTATCTCCCAGAGTTCCTCCAACTCATGTCCATTGAGTCAGTGATGCCATGAAACCATCTCATCCTCTGTCATCCCCTGCTCCTCCTGCCTTCAATCCTTCCCAGGATCAGGGTCTTTTCCAGTGAGTTGGCTTTTTGCATCAGGTAGCCAAAGTATTGGAGCTTCAGCTTCAGCATCAGTCCTTCTAATGAATATTCAGGGTTGATTTCCTTTAGGATTAACTGGTTTGATCTCCTTTCAGTCCAAGGGACTGTCAACAGTCTTCTCAACACCACAGTTCAAAACATCAGTTCTTCATTGCCCAGCCTTCTTTATAGTCCAACTCTCCCATCCATACATGACTACTGGAAAAATCACGGTTTTAACTATATCGACCTTTGTCAGCAAAGTGATGTCTCTGCTTTTTAATACACTCTCTAGATTTATCATAGCTTTCCATCCAAGGAGCAAATGTCTTTTAATTTCATGACTGTAGTCACAGTTTGCAGTGATTTTGGAGCCCGGGATGTTAAAGTCTCTCACTGTTTCCATTTTTTTTCCCCATCTTTTTGCCATGAAGTGATAGGAATATATGCCATGATCTTAGTTTTTTGAATGCTGAGTTTTAAGCCAGCTTTTTCACTTTCCTCTTTCACCTTCATCAAGAGTCTCTTTAACGCCTCTTTGCTTTCTGCCATTAGGGTAGAATGCATCTGCATATCTGAGGTTATTGATATTTCTCTTAGCAATCTTGATTCCAACTTGTGCTCTTCCAGCCCAAAATTTCACATGACATACTCTGCATATAAGTTAAATAAGCAGAGTGAGGAAATACAGATTTGATGCACTCCTTCCCAATTTAGAGCCTGTCTGCTNGTTATTGATATTTCTCTTAGCAATCTTGATTCCAACTTGTGCTCTTCCAGCCCAAAATTTCACATGACATACTCTGCATATAAGTTAAATAAGCAGAGTGAGGAAATACAGATTTGATGCACTCCTTCCCAATTTAGAGCCTGTCTGCTATTCCATGTCTGGTTCTAACTGTTGCTTCTTTACCTGCACATAGGTTTCTCAGGAAGCAGGTAAAGTGATCTGGTATTCCTATCTCTTTAAGAATTTTCCAGTGTGTTGTGATCCACATAGTCAAAGGCTTTAGCGTAGTCAATGAAGCAGAAGTAGATGCTTTTCTGGAATTCCTTTGCTTTTTCTATGATCCAAAAGATGTTGGCAATTTAATCTCTGGTTCCTTTGCCTTTTCTAAAGGCCTATACCTGGAAGCTCTTGGTTCACATACTATTGAAGCCTAGTTTGAAGGATTTTGAGCATTATTTTGCTAGCATGTGAGATGAGCACAGCCATATTTTCATTCTTCACTACAGAAATAAATACTATCTGGGTAAACAAGAGAGGGAAGGCTGTGGTGGGGAGCAGAGGGAAACTGTCCCAAGCAGAGAGGATGGTGTGTGCAAAGGTCCTGAGGTCAGGTGGTGTGGACAAAAAACTGAAATGAGATGAATATACCAGAGTAACAGAATAAAGCAGGAAGAAGTGGGCAGTGAGGCTGGAGAGGTAGACTGGGTCCTCCTGGGCCACAGGGAGAATGGTGATCTTGAATTGAAGGACTATGGGGAATTTCAGCAGGCGTTTAGTTAGAGGGTGACCTAGACAGACTCTGTGTTGTAAGTGTCCCTAAGGCCACAGACTGGGCATCTCCGAGTCCCCTGGGGCCCAGGTGCCAATGCATGAAATGGAGAAGATGCCCAGCACATGTGTGCTGAAAAGAAAGAATGCCCCAGTCATCACCTGTGTTCCAGGCACGGCCAGCCCCTGCCCCAGCTCTCCCCTGCTCAGGGAGAGAAAGCCACGTGCCTTAGCCTGCCTGGCAGGCCCAACATGGGGCTCGCCCATGCCTCTTCTTCGGATGGATCTGCAGAACATGCCCTCTGCGTCACCCCCTCCAGCCTCTGTTCCTGCCATCCCACCCCTCCCAGATACTCCCCATGTTTCCCATACTCTCTGCCTCCCACAGTTCCTCTCAGCGTGTTACTCATCTTTCTAGAAAAGACTGACTCCTATGTCTTCTAAGAAAAATGTAGGAGTCAGATGCAGGCCTCACCAGGCCACGTGNTTTCCCATACTCTCCGCCTCCCACAGTTCCTCTCAGCGTGTTACTCATCTTTCTAGAAAAGACTGACTCCTATGTCTTCTAAGAAAAATGTAGGAGTCAGATGCAGGCCTCACCAGGCCACGTGTTTGTGGACTGACAGACCTCATGAGCAAATGAATACGTTTAAATGCCTCTTAGGAGCCTGGCACTGAATAGGACCTGCCCCCAAGCCCCTCTCAGCTCAACTCTTCAAGTTAGTATGGCCATTCCATTTTACAGATGAGAAAACTAGGCTCAAAATCACTTAATTTGCCCAAATCCGCACAGCCAGAAAGCTATAGAGTTGGAACTCTGGAACATTTGTCCAGCCAGCCAGCCATCCAACAAATATTTGCCGTGTCTACACGGTGCCAGGGACTGTTCTAGGGGCTGGGACATATCAATAAACAAAATGTGCCAAACTCCTTGCCCTTGCAGGAGTTCCAGGCTTGGAGGCAGAGGCAGATCATAAACAGTATGAGTAATAAATACATAAGAACATTGTGTAGAGCAGGTCATGGTGACTGGAGGGGCAGTGGTGGTCAGTGTGCCTCCTTTGAGAAGGTGGCACCACTGAGATGCTCCTTTCCTCAGTCCGTGAGGCAGTGCCTGGAGCCTTCTGAGCCAGGAGATGCCCACGGATGGGTGTACTCCTCGAGAGGAAAGGGGTTAGTCTCCATCCTCCACCCAGGATGGAAGTGCCCGACATCACAATCCCAGAGTAGCAAGGACCCTGGGATGTGATCCAACCTCACCTTCCAAGTAATGCAGGACGCCTTCGGGCAGCTTCCGAGCAGATGGCTTTTCATGTTCCCGGCAGGTGCCAGGAGGCTGGCTTCCTGTCTGCCCAGGCGGAGGTCATTCCTGTGGTCACACACTGGAAGTGACAGGCTGGCGTGCTGGCGAGGATAATCACAGGTGAGAAGCTCCTTCCCAGCCCTGCTCTTCTCCACACTGTGTGGTTCGAGCAAACACCTCCTTCTTCCCGGGCCTGTGTTTCCCATTTGTGCCATGATGGGGTGTCCCTGGATGGTCCCCCAAAGCCCTGCTATCTTGGACAATATTTTGACATTCGTACTGGAAATCCACAGAACTAAGTCCAGAGCCTTATCTGCATTTTCATTCTTCAACGCCTTTAGTCAACAAATAGTTTTTGAGCATCTGAGTCTGTGCCAGGCTTCCCAGGTGACCCCAATGGTAAAGAACCGGCCTGCCAATGCAGGAGACATGAGAGATGCGGGTTTGATCCCTGGGTAGGGAAGATGCCCTGGAGGAGAGCATAGCAACCCACTCCAGTATTCTTGCCTGGAGAATCCCATGAACAGAGGAGCCTGGAGGGCTACAGTCCATAGGGTTGCAAAGAATCAGACATGACTGAAGCGACTTAACATGCACCCACGCAGGCAGGGTACCAGTGCGGAAAAGCCAGGTGAGAGTTTAGGGTCCCGTGACTGACTTCCCCTAGCTCAGGCCCAGCCAGGAGAGCATTTCCCACCCCGCCTGGGTCACCAGGTCAGTGATCAGATGTAACCTTAAGCTGTCAAGGCCAACACATCCTCTATGTGAAATGTTTCTTCCATTTCCACTTAATTTCCCAACTTACATCCATTCCTAAAGCCCTTTTCTGATTGTGGCTGAGTCCTCATCTCTTTCCTTTGGTTATTTACCTAGATTGACCTTTAAATCAATAAAAAATATGTTGCAACAGGAAAATTAATATCACAGTCATATATAGAAAAACCCCCAAAACTTGACATAAATAAAAATTAATTATAAAAATATACAGCAAAACCAAGCCAGTGATTAAATTCCACTGAGACTATTGTTTCCTAAAGCCTCTGAGCATGAAGCCTGATCTACTTTGTTGAAAAGGAAAGTCAGCAACCATCCAATGGCTGTAAAGACATGCTGGAACCAAGGAGAGACTGTCTCCTTGAGGAGATCAGGAAGCAGAGCTGGTAAGGGAAGGATACAGCCACTTCGTGGGTCCATGTCAGGGGCAAAAAGCACAGATGTTTAATGTGTGACTGCAAGGAAGTTACCTTCCCCACCCCACGCCCCACCACCCAGAGATCAACATTGGAATATGTTCATAGCTTACATACCTGATTCTCTTTAAGATAAATTTTAAATTTTTGAATAATTTTAGACTTACAAAAATGGTGTGAACATAGTATAGAGTTTCTGCATTCTCTGGCCCCAATATCCTCAATACTAATATCTTATATAACCTGTAAAGTGAAAATCACTAAGCTGTGTCCGACTCTTTGCAACCCCATGGACTACACAGTCCATGGCATTTTCCAGACCAGGAAACTGGAGTGGGTATCCTTTCCCCTCTCCAGGGGATCTTCCCAACCCAGGGATCAAATCCAGATCTCCTACATTGAAGGCAGATTCCTTACCAGCTGAGCCACAAGGGAAGCCCAGGAATACTGGAGTGGGTAGCCTGTCCCTTCGCCAGGGGATCTTCCCCACCCAGGAATCGAACTGGGGTCTCCTACATTGCAGGAAGATTCTTTACCAACTGAGCTATCAGGGAAGCCCTCATATAATCAGGAGACATTTGACACAAAGAGCTAAAGCTGGTACAGTACTACTAACTGAACTTTATTTGGATTTCAACAGCTTTTTTCACTAAAGTTTCTTCATCTGTTCCAGGCTAAAACCCAGAGCATTGTGTTGCAAATTAATGACCTTTCACTTTAAGGACTTTGGCAGGGGCTTCAAAGGGCTGGAGATTGGGGCAGGAGGCCCTGGTGTCAGACAGGCTGAAGTTCATGTTCAAAGCTCTGCCTTGCATTTGGTTTGTGACATTAGGCAAGGCACTTAATTGGGCCCGACCCTTAGTTTTCCTCTCTGTGAAGTGGAGATCTGGAGAAGGGAATGGTAATTCACGCCAGTATATTCTTGCCTGGAGAATCATCATATCCATCTCACAGGGCATTTGAGGGGGATTAGGTGATGAAAGCTCCAGTACTTTGGCCACCTCATGAGAAGAGTTGACTCACTGGAAAAGACTTTGATGCTGGGAGCGATTGGAGGCAGGAGGAGAAAGGGACAACCGAGGATGAGATGGCTGGATGGCATCACGGACTCAATGGACGTGNCTCCAGTACTTTGGCCACCTCATGCGAAGAGTTGACTCACTGGAAAAGACTTTGATGCTGGGAGCAATTGGGGGCAGGAGCAGAAGGGGACAACAGAGGATGAGATGGCTGGATAGCATCACGGACTCAATGGACGTGAGTCTGAGTGAACTCCGAGAGATGGTAATGAACAGGGAGGCCTGGCGTGCTGCGATTCATGGGGTCGCAAAGAGTCGGACACGACTGAGCGACTGAACTGAACTGAACTGAACTGATGTGCTAGGCAGTGAAGAATGCAGTGATAAGCAAAGCAGCCAGGATCCATGTTATCATGGAGTTTATAGCTTAGTCTTAGAGGCAGCCACTAGTCACACAGTGACACAGAAAGATACGGGCATGAATGAAAGGTGGAGACGTTAGTGGTAAATGTTTGGGGATTCACAATTGGAAGCCTCACCAGCATGGTCACCAGTAACTGAGTGTTGTCGGTGAGGAAGTAACCTGGTTAAGCTGTGTGCTTGGGCAGGGGTTGTAGAAAGGCATCGTTCTTTCCAAGACTTTGGATTAAAATGGTAGGGCTAGTCTCAGAGGACTGATAATGCAGAGGTTTCCGGAGCTTGAATTTCATGTCCATGGCAGCTGTTGGTGTGAGCACTTCAGGGTCCTTACTCACCCCTAGAACTCTGTAAGCCTGTCACCCCTACATAGGCACCCCTGAACTTCATCCCTGGATCTAAGGGTCCTTGATACCAGTCCTCCACTGTCCCTTTGTGTGGAGGGAGTGCCAGGTTGGGAGTTTCAGGTATCAAGAGGAGTAGCTGAAAATCCCTGGATCTCTCATTCCTGCTGTCACTCTCTGAAGTTTGGGAAATGATCACACTAATCCCACTTGGTTAGAATTCTTTTAACATAAAAGAACTTTGGTTTACAGCCAGAGCAGTTGATCCAAAGGAAGAAGCTGAAAAAGCATTCAAGGAAAACATTTTTTCCTTGATTTTAATCTCATACTGGGGAATAGGGAGATACTACACAACAAAGGAAATGAACATTGTACCCTTTAACAAGTCTCCTCAACCTATGAGTCTGAGTCAAAAGAGAATATTCACATCAAATGTTCCTTGGCACAGATCTTCTTAATCTGAATTGTATCTGCTGTTTCCCAGGATAAAAAAAAAAATTTTATCAATGGCTGAAATTGCTAGAGAACTGATTGTGGAATTTCACAACTTCTGCTCAGGGTTTAAAGGACACTTGACAGCCACTACCAATGGGATATACTAGACAACTTCAGTGCTCATTTCCAGGATAGGAGCCCATCTCATTGACATCCTTATGAAGATTGGATGGGTTGGTCAATGTTGAACATGTAGCTGCAACTCAGTGATTTAGATTAGAATTTTTAATGGCTTCCTCCATTAAAAAATTAAGAATATTTTTCATTTCCATTTTGACTTATATTCTTTCATCTTGATAAATCAAAGGAATATGATAAGGAATATTTACAATGGACTAAATGTTTATATTTCCCCTACAAATTCATATGTTGAAATTCTAACCCCCAAGGTGGTTGTATTGGTGGGTGTAGCCTTTGGGGGTAATTAGGTCATGAGAGCAGATGAATAGGATTAGTGCCCTTATAAAATAGATCCCAGAAAGATACATGGTTATAACAAAAAGACAGTCATCTATGACTCAGGAAGCAAACCTTCACAAGACACCAAATCTGCTGGTGCTTTGACCTTGAGCTTCTTAATCTCCAGAACTGTGAGAAATACATTTGTTAATTTATAAGCCACTTAATTCATGCTATTTTTGTTATAGAAACCTGAGTGGACTAAAATAATATGACTAAAGATTTTGTTCTTTATGCATAAACCTAAGTCCTCTCTCCATAGTTCTCTTTTCTTCTTTAAGTGTAAATTACAGTATTTTTCCTGGTAAATTATATTCAGATATATAATCCCTCTTTCCCCATAACATGAATGAAGAAAAAAATGTCCTGTTAATAAACCAAACAACATCTTGTATTAGAGTTGCAGAAACCACTGGCCATTTGATGTTTCAAGTCTGAGGTATTTGAAGTATCCCTCCACACAGACACATATACACAAACAAGGTGTATAAACATCACACACACACACACACCCCCGACCTTGTATTTGTAAGCCAAAGTAGCAATTGACTGAGAGTAAGACACACACTCAAGCATTCTTTGGTACCTTTGTTTTGTGAGAAACAAAAAGGCTTTCATATTGAAGTTTGGTCAATTAAAAATAGGACTGGAATTTTCACATCTAAGGTCCTCTTCATTTGAATAGCATTCACTATTTCCCAGTATAAAAAATTATACTCTTACGGGACTGAATTACCTGAGAACTCATTTAGGAATTTCACAATTTCTGCTTAGGGCCTAAATGCTGCTTGAGAGCCACTACCAGTGGCATGGACTGGAGAACTTTGGTGTTAAATTCTGGGACAGGAACTCCACTCCATATTTTAGACCCAAGATCATATTCTTGGTGATTTCTTGAGCACACATCCCAAATCAAGTCTACAATGAATGTGTATAGTGGCAGTCTTTATGACTTGGTAATGGTCATAAAGTCAGGTGGGCGAGTTCACTGGCTCTCAGTCATTGGGAATTGCCCTTTGTTCTTATATACATCCTGATTTTCTGGGCAAAGCATGAGTCCATAAATACTCGAGTGAACTGAGTTAACCCTACCTAGTGGGAATTTTTGCAGCTTGATGTTAGAAGACTCAGATTTAGAATTTTAATTTAATTTTTATTTTATATAAGAGTATAATTGATTTTTAGTGTTGTATTAGTTTCAGGTACATATGTGGTACATATATACAATGGAATACTACTCAGCCACAAAAAAGAATGAAATAAGTCCATTTGCAGCAACATGGATGGACCTAGGGATTATCATAGGAAGTGAAGTCAGACAGAGAAAGACAAATATCATGAGATATCAGTTATATGTGGAATCTTAAAAAAAAAGATACAAACTAACTTATTTACAAAAGAGAAGTGATTCAGTTATATATATACATATATCCTTTTTTTTCAGGTTCTTTTCCCTATAGATTATTACAGAATATTGAGTAGATTTCCCTATGCTATACAGTAGGTCCTTGTTGGTTACCTACTTTATGTATAGTAGTGTATATATGTTAATACCAGACTCCTAATTTATCCCCTTCCCCCACCTTTCCCCTTTGGTAATCATGCATTTGTTCTCAAAGTCTTTGAATCTGCTTCCAATGTACATTCCCACCAATAGTATAAGAGTTCCCTCTTCCCTTTTCTCTACATCCTCCTCAGCATTTTTTTTTTTTTNTCTCCAGAACTGTGAGAAATACATTTGTTAATTTATAAGCCACTTAATTCATGCTATTTTTGTTATAGAAACCTGAGTGGACTAAAATAATATGACTAAAGATTTTGTTCTTTATGCATAAACCTAAGTCCTCTCTCCATAGTTCTCTTTTCTTCTTTAAGTGTAAATTACAGTATTTTTCCTGGTAAATTATATTCAGATATATAATCCCTCTTTCCCCATAACATGAATGAAGAAAAAAATGTCCTGTTAATAAACCAAACAACATCTTGTATTAGAGTTGCAGAAACCACTGGCCATTTGATGTTTCAAGTCTGAGGTATTTGAAGTATCCCTCCACACAGACACATATACACAAACAAGGTGTATAAACATCACACACACACACACACCCCCGACCTTGTATTTGTAAGCCAAAGTAGCAATTGACTGAGAGTAAGACACACACTCAAGCATTCTTTGGTACCTTTGTTTTGTGAGAAACAAAAAGGCTTTCATATTGAAGTTTGGTCAATTAAAAATAGGACTGGAATTTTCACATCTAAGGTCCTCTTCATTTGAATAGCATTCACTATTTCCCAGTATAAAAAATTATACTCTTACGGGACTGAATTACCTGAGAACTCATTTAGGAATTTCACAATTTCTGCTTAGGGCCTAAATGCTGCTTGAGAGCCACTACCAGTGGCATGGACTGGAGAACTTTGGTGTTAAATTCTGGGACAGGAACTCCACTCCATATTTTAGACCCAAGATCATATTCTTGGTGATTTCTTGAGCACACATCCCAAATCAAGTCTACAATGAATGTGTATAGTGGCAGTCTTTATGACTTGGTAATGGTCATAAAGTCAGGTGGGCGAGTTCACTGGCTCTCAGTCATTGGGAATTGCCCTTTGTTCTTATATACATCCTGATTTTCTGGGCAAAGCATGAGTCCATAAATACTCGAGTGAACTGAGTTAACCCTACCTAGTGGGAATTTTTGCAGCTTGATGTTAGAAGACTCAGATTTAGAATTTTAATTTAATTTTTATTTTATATAAGAGTATAATTGATTTTTAGTGTTGTATTAGTTTCAGGTACATATGTGGTACATATATACAATGGAATACTACTCAGCCACAAAAAAGAATGAAATAAGTCCATTTGCAGCAACATGGATGGACCTAGGGATTATCATAGGAAGTGAAGTCAGACAGAGAAAGACAAATATCATGAGATATCAGTTATATGTGGAATCTTAAAAAAAAAGATACAAACTAACTTATTTACAAAAGAGAAGTGATTCAGTTATATATATACATATATCCTTTTTTTTCAGGTTCTTTTCCCTATAGATTATTACAGAATATTGAGTAGATTTCCCTATGCTATACAGTAGGTCCTTGTTGGTTACCTACTTTATGTATAGTAGTGTATATATGTTAATACCAGACTCCTAATTTATCCCCTTCCCCCACCTTTCCCCTTTGGTAATCATGCATTTGTTCTCAAAGTCTTTGAATCTGCTTCCAATGTACATTCCCACCAATAGTATAAGAGTTCCCTCTTCCCTTTTCTCTACATCCTCCTCAGCATTTTTTTTTTTTTTGGTAGACTTTTAGATGATGGCCATGCTTACCAGTGTGAGGTGACACCTCACTAGTTTTGATTTGCATTCTTCTAATAATTAGCAATACTGAGCATCTTTTCATGTGCTTTCTGGCCATCTGTATGTCATCTTTGGAGAAATGTCTATTTAGATCTAGAAAACTCAGATTTGAGTTCTGGTGCTTATGCTTGCACATTACTGCTCTGATTCTCAGTCTCCTCCAATGTTAAATGGGGGCAATGATAATAGAAGTTTAGTAAAGCTGAAAGATGTTGAATGTAGGAACTGAGCTTGGAGCTGACATATAAGCATACCTGGAGATTGTAGACAGTGGGCTTTGCCACATCAGCATCCCTTTCCTAGACTTGGGTGATACCCATTAGGTGAGTTGTGATGTAAAGCAGATTCACACCTTCCTCTGTGGAGGCTAAAGGCACAGATCTTTTTTCTCCTGCCCCATCATGAGCATAGTAAGGCCATGTGACCTAGACTCAACTAGTCAGATTCTTCTGCCTGAGCTGTTCCCTTGAGTGAGTGATGGAGAGACAAAGGCCTGGAGATGACTAGCAGGCTGAGGGGCACCGGGTCCCATGGCAGTGACATTGCACAGGCACTGTGGCAGTGTCAGGTATCTAGGATAGTTTCGTTACATAGCTTCCTTTCATTCTTGTGCATTTTCAAGCTTGACTTGAAAACAGTGATATTCTTCCAATATATTGCAATATATTCTTTTTATAAAGTCAGAGTCAGGTTTCTGTTGCTTGCAACCAAGAATTCTGGCAGATACCCAGACATACATTTTGTTTGATACACTTTCAAGTGCCTCATTAATGTGAGGTATTGCTTTTATTATTGTGATATGTCATTATCTAAGGAAAATCCCATGGACAGAGAAGCCTGATAGGCTGCAGCCCATGGGGTCGCAAAGAGTCGGACATGACTGAGCGACTTCACTTCACTTCAAGGAATAAATTAGAAATACTTTTGAAGGATTCAAAATTAGCCTTTTAAAAAGTATCAGTTGCATTTTAATGTTGTAGCAAAATGTCTAGTAATAGGGAATATTTATGATATAAATATTTCCAGGTTTTTAAAAAATCTTTAATTACCTTTTGGACTCACTACATTTATATCCTTGCTCAGCAACCTCCACCCACCCCAAACAACCCAATATACACCACACTACTATGACCAGCAAAACCACATGGTGGTTGTAGATTCTTTTCAGTCTTTATGATCTTTGTATTTTTTCTACTCTATTGGACATATGTTCTTGGTTTCTTTCAAATGCTTTCATTCTGTGGTGGTTCCTCAGATATTGCTCAGAGTTGTTCTGTTCTCAATGTTGACACTCTCCCTGGACCTCTTTATCAGCCGCCATGGTTGACTGTGGTTTCTGTCAACATTTATGGTTGGTAAAACCTGTACTGTCCTGAAAACTCCAAAAGGGAAGGGATTCCTTCATATTCACCTCTACATATCTGTAGAGACTAACAGAGTACCCGGCACATAGTAGAGATCTTAACGAATCTTTCTGGAGTTAACTTTGTTTCTTATATTCTGATGGTATCAAGTCTCTACTTTCAGCAAAGATGGCTTCTGAGTTCCCGACCAGTAACATTCACAGCATATCTCTACTTGGATTCTCCAGAGGTCTCAAACTCAACATGTTTTTTAAAATTTAATTACAGTGCTTACTCTGGACCATAAGTGATCTGTCCCTCTGTGTCCCTGGCATCTGATCTCTTGAGGCAGACATCTAAGACTGACCTTCTTTTCAGGATTCTTTACTCTCACATTATTCATCACATCCTCTTGATTCTCTCTCTATCCAGCTCTACTTCCTCTTCCTAGCATCAAGCGTGTACCAGTTCTCTTTTGGGTAGGTCCAAAAGCTTCCCACATAATGGGACTCCTTCCGACGGACCCTCCTCCCATCTAGTGCTTTGTCACTCCCACAGCCCTCCCCCAAACCCTACTAACTCCTACTTGTCCTTTAGAACTTAACCTCCACCCGTTCCTCACAGTCTGTGGGGTTTGTCCCTCTCTGTAGCAGATGCTCTGAGTGCCCCTGAGCATTTGCCATACTTCCTCACTGTGACCTGTTGCCTTCCATCTACCAGCACATGTTCTCTGCCTCTTTGGACACTGCAGTCTGCCTGGCCTCATGATGGGGCCAACTGGAAGTGCCAAGCAGTTCGCATCTGCCAGGATCAACCCTTAGTCTATTGACAAATGGATATTAGTACATACACACACCAACTTCCTGAGCTTTGTTGGAATAACTCTGAGGCATATTCTACACTGTCTCCTAGAAGTCCCAGCGGGATCAAACCCAAGTTGCCAAAATTGCTAATTTGCACTACTGAACACCTTCCCTTTGCTGTCTCACTTCATACGCTACTAGTTTCCTGGGAACACCTCCAAAATAAATTATATGCACTCACATGCTTGCTCACTACCTATAACTCAGATCAATCCTAACAGAAGCCTTTGGGAGACTGTAGAACATCCCTCAGAATCATCCCAACTGGGAGCCCAGGAGATCAATGTATTAGTATTTGCTCCCCAACACCTCATTTGTCATCAGCAAGGCCTGCTTCCAGGGGCATTAACTTTCTGCTATTTTCCAGCTTGCCTTCCTCGAGGAAGTCTTGCTCCTTCAGCCAGAAAAAAAGCCCTGAGGCAGAGATTTACAGATATTCCTGGTGGATAGCCTTCAACAGGCAGAGTTGAAGGTCAAGGTCAAGGGTGAAGTATCAGCAGTATCTGCTCTATGGATTTAATTTTTGTACAAGATTTTGTTATATTGCCACGACGCAGAGGTTTTGCTGTTTGCTTCTAGGTCTAAAGTCTTGAAATAGAATGCCCCCATATTAAATTAAATTAAATTTTGCCCCCATATTAAACACTGAGAACATCTAGTTGCTTGACAACCTCATTGAGCTGGTGTGTTAGCATCCAGATAGGCTCTGGGATTATGTAGTCAGCTTTACAACTGTCCTGCATACTATTTTCCTTTGACTTTCCTTAGATTTTCATGAATTCATGCATGAGCAGCACCCTGGCCTGGGTTCACCAAATGGTTTCTGTGAGTACGACATATTTTGGTCATCTACCTACAAGAAAGTTTACAGAAAAAAAAAAAAAGCTGCCCTAGGCCTCAAGATATTTGATCACTGAAAGCCTAGACTTATTACAAATTGGCACCTCTATTCCATTTACTTTCTGCAGTCTATTTTTCACAAATGGAAACTTTTGTTTTGAAACTGTATTTGATTGTGGGGCTGTGTTTCTTAAATCAAAATATCTATTTGGATTATAAACATGGCACTATAAATTGGTCTTCCTTTAAGTGTGTGTCAGTTTAGTGTATAAAGCAGCTGAATCAATCATCTCTGCACTCCCCCAACCCAACCCTCTTTCAGAGTTCTCTGTGAAGAGCGCCAAGCACACTGATTGCTGAAGCCAGACTCCTGAATGTCAGTTTCAGCCATTTTCTCTACCTTGTGCCCATCCCACATCCAATCATTTGCCAAGTGCCATGTCTTCTATTTCTTAAATCTCTCTTCATTCTCCCTCTCTACACCCTCACTGCCCTATGTTCAATCACACCATGGCTTGTGACAGCCTCAGGACTGGACTCTTTGCCTTCAACTTGATCCATCAACGGAGCACTGTCTCCTTTTGTTTTTCAAGTGGTTTGTCAGAAAAATGAAAATCTGACATCCACCTCCCTATTGAAATGCTTTGATATTTCTCCAGTGCTCTTCAAATCAAGTCCAAACTCCATGACCTTGTTTGTAAGACCCTTGGGGATCTGAATCCACCTCTTTACTTCTTCATCGCTAGGGTACCACTATCTAGCCTCTTTTTGAATTCTGTCTCAAACCAAATGAACTCTTCAGCTCCTTAAATACACTTTGTGTTTTCTTACTTTTAAGTCTTTACGTACGTTTTCCCCTCTGCCTGGAACATTATTGCTTAGCCGTGATTGCTTGCTTTGCTCAAGAGACAAGTTCAAGCCCTGACCTGATGTCAGTTTTTGATTAAAAATGTTGACTTTGGCTTTGTTTTTTATATTAACAGTGATAAACTCCATAATTCCTTACAGCTTACAGAATGATACTTGCCTCTCCCCAGGGATTCAAAGTAATGTTTAATGTAATATATTTGAAAACAAAAAAAAGGCAAGAGTCGATACCCTGCCATTATCATCAAGATTAAAGTTGGTAGCACAGATGTTAATCAGCTCTATTAATTCACTTCAAACTTCAATCCTATTGAGTGTTTCTTGGTGGTCATAGACAAGCTGTAGACTAAGTTAACATGGATTTTCCTAGCTATAAGTAAGGTGAAAAGACAGCCTTCTGAATGGGAGAAAACAATAGCAAATGAAGCAACTGACAAACAACTAATCTCAAAAATATACAACCAACTTATACAGCTCAACTCCAGAAAAATAAACGACCCGATCAAAAAATGGGCCAAAGAACTCAATAGACATTTCTCCAAAGAAGACATACGGATGGCTAACAAACACATGAAAAGATGCTCAACATCACTCATCATCAGAGAAATGCAAATCAAAACCACAATGAGGTACCATTTCACACCAGTCAGAATGGCTGCGATCCAAAAGTCTGCAAGCAATAAATGCTGGAGGGGGTGTGGAGAAAGGGGAACCCTCTTACACTGTTGGTGGGAATGTAAACTAGTACAGCCACTGTGGAAAACAGTGTGGAGATTCCTTAAAAAATTGCAAAT
>SJYV01033449.1:0-41229 GCA_006410875.1 Neotragus pygmaeus
CAGGGTGGGGCGGCCTTCCCTCTGTCAGAGGAAAGAAGATATTGTGAGTTTTCCTCAATAGCCAGAGCTCCCCAGCTTCAGCAATGAGTTCCCTCCACCTCAAAGCTGGGGTGACCTCTCCTTGGGCATGTTCTGAGACATTCAGCACCCTGCTCTTCAAGCTTGGCTAGTTCTCAGAATCACAGAGCAGCTGGGACTGAACCCAGAGGCTGAATCAATCTGTCTGGGGTGCAGCCGGGGGCTGATATTTCTAGGAAATTTCCCAGCCAGGTCTAGAAACCAGTGCCTTAGTGTAAAATGTTGGCTCTATCAGACTAGGGTTGCCAGGAAAAACACAGGATTCCCAGTTAAGTCTGCATTTCAGATGAACAATGAACAAGTTTCTGGTACAAATATGTCCCATATATTGCAGAGGACATACTTATACTAGAAGAGCTAGTAATTGTTTATTTGAATTTGAAATATTTGAAATTCAGATTAAACTGGCATATTTACTTTTTTTCCCCTTGAAATGTGCAATCCTATACTAGATGGTGTTTTCATTTTCTTCTAACTTGAAGAGTCCTGGAAGCATCAAGAGTTTATTGAGCACTTGCTGTGGTCCAAGTAATGCTCTGGGGCAGGGGGAAAGCAGAAGTGAGGAACCCTGGCCCTCAAAGACCCCACATTCCAGTTGGAGGAAGAGAGTGGGGGCAAAGCTGACAAAATCAGGTAAATCCACAAACCAGCTGTAGCTGGCAAAGAAGCCGTAAGGAAAATAAGACTGAGGAATGGAGAGTGAGGAGAGTAGGTGGGAATATGGGGCTAGNCTGAAGTGGTTTGCCATTCCCTTCTCCAGTGGACCACATTCTGTCAGACCTCTCCACCATAACCCGTCCATCATGTGCTAAATGCCCAATCAACACTTTAAATGAATAAATGAAAGAATGAATGATTAGTAACCCCCAGAGAGAATGATGCTCATGCTGGTGGGGAAAAGATTGTTCAGCCCAGTACACTGAATTTGTGTCTTGTGAACTGCTGTGTTGGAGATGCCCAGGGTTTTGTAAATACATTTTTCTGCCTATTATGGCAATAATACATGTTTGCAGTAGAAAATTAGGAAAGTGCAGAGAAGTGTAAAGAAGAAAATAAAACTCATCCATAATCCACCCCTGGAAAGGTAAGTACTGTTGACATTTGGGCATATTTCACTCCAGGAAAAGAAAATCTTAACTTCTGCAAGGCCTGAGGCAGCCCTTGTGGTCTTAACATTTGTACCAATAGCACTCAAGTCAAGGGAGTTGAGAAGAATTTCAATGGCCCCCTCCTCTTGACAGCAATAATAATAATAAGCATTGATATAGCACTTACCATCTTGCAGATATTACTGTAAACATTTCTCATATTAACTCATTTAACAGCAGGAGAAAGAGCCATTTTATAGGGTAAATTTCAAGATTTTATAGTGTCATNTTGACAGCAATAATAATAATAAGCATTGATATAGCACTTACCATCTTGCAGATATTACTGTAAACATTTCTCATATTAACTCATTTAACAGCAGGAGAAAGAGCCATTTTATAGGGTAAATTTCAAGATTTTATAGTGTCATAAAATTCAGCCAATAACATTAAACACCTCTCTTTCCTTCTCCTGCCACTCACAAGGAAAAAAAAAAATTTTTTTTCCAGGTAATAAATGAGCAATGACTTTTTAACATCTGCTTTTAACCAAAAAGCACTGGGCAACGTTCCTGATAAAAAGGGTCTCTCATCCCCACAGACTCTCACTCAGTCATCAAGGAAATGGCACAAGGCCACTGAGCAGTAACCATCACTTTAGACTGGAAGCATCAGCAGTATCTGGGAACTTGTTAGAAAGGAAATTCTCAAGCCCCATCTCAGACATATTAAATCAGAAACATTGACTTGGGATCCAGCTGTCTGTGATTCAACATGCCCTCTGGGTGATGTGACACACACCAAGTTTGGGAACCTACACTTTAAATATCTTAGTCCTGCGATTAAAGGGTTGATGCCAAGCACACCTGATGCCCAACTGAAGGGGGAAAAGCTACTGTGGGGCTGGAGCAATCAGAACAGCCTTTCCAGAGGAGGCGGTTCTTACCTAGAGCTCAGTCATTCCTTTTGGAAGAAGGAGAAGCAGTGCGGCGGAGGTGAGGGAGCCTTGGTTGGCCTTTGGACTCCGACAAGAGATGGACGCCTCACCTTGCTGCATCTGGAGCAGCACAGCCAGACATAAGGGAAGCGTTCACTCCCTCACCTTCAGATTTCAGCCCTGTCATCACCAGTCGATAGCTGTCAATGGTGATTATTGTGAAGAGGCAGGGAAATGCCGACTGGGCAAATGGGAGTGAGAGGTGTCAGCAGCGGAGTCCAGAGGGAGTGGGGAGGTGAGTCCTGGAGCATGGGCAGGCCTTCATTGATCATCCTGTCCCTGGGGTCACTCCCCATGTCCTCGGTTTCCACGAGCCCCTAGGACCCCAGAGCCCCCAAATATGGCCCCCAAGGACCAGAGGACAAGAGGCAAGCTATCCATCAGCCCATGGCAGTGTATCCACAGAAGATCTGTCAGATGGACAGAGTGTGGACTGGGGTGGGGCATGGGGAACACTCACAAAACAGGCCCACACTGGTCTTGCTGGTTTCCCTCAGATCCATTACTTTCTCTTCCCTGACTCTGCTCTGTGGGACAGAGAGGCTGACCCCTTAGGCTGCAATTCCCAGGCTCTGAGATCCGCTCACCTTCAGGTGGCTCAGCTCATGAGCAAGGCGGCAAGAAGAGAGAAGCCTGGTGTTTATCCCCTGCTCTCTCGGCTGCAGGGGAATGGCCAGCCCTAGTCACCATGGTCTCAGTACCCGTGTAGCCCCATCATGGGCTGGCAAGCTTCTCCCTTGTGTCCCCACCCTTACCTCACCAGTGCCTGCAGCCAGTGGTATAACCATATCCAATTTGCCCCACCAAACTGCATGGTGTGAGCTCTCATTCTCCCTTGGACCAGCTGACCCAGTGCGCACACACCCTGGCCACCTCTGAAGTCCGTCCTCCCGTGTTCATAGCCCTCCTGGGGCTCTCAGTTCTACAAAGGCCCAGATTCCTTGGCAGGCCCCAGACCTCCTCCTCCCGTCTGCTCCAGCTTTGTCTCATACACTCCTCTGGCCAAAGAGAAAACCTTGCCAGTCTGAGCCTCACCTTGTGCCCTAGTCCTAGTCCTTCCAGGTCTTATCCCAGCCACTTCTCCTTAGCTGCATTGACTTATCAGAACCTTCTCCTTCCTTCCATGTGAATGCCCCCTCCATCAGGAAGCACCCCCCAACACTGATCTTGAGGTCTCTTCTTCCCCTCCTTTGATCTATCTCACCTACAATATTTGAACATCTATGAAGGATTTGCCCAGACCTGGTCCCCAGGTGTGTAAGGACGGGACCAATATATTCCAAGCCTTTTTCCCCACAGCACCTGGCATAGAACCTTCCATGGAATAGAGCCCTAACTGGTAGCGTACAGCCTTGACACCTCTTCCATCCAGTGGTCTTTCTGAAATTATCATTTTAGCTGGACCTCCTGTGAACTCTGCAACAGCCCTCCTGCCCCTAGGGGAGAGTCTGCACTTCTCTGTGTGCCCTACAGACCCACTTCGATATGACAAGGGATGTGGTGGGTGCCCCAGACCAGCTACTGACTGGGCAGTTTTTCTCTTTCTGAACTGGTTCCCCCTACCTGTCCCCCATTCCTGCTCAGCACTGGACACTTAGCAGGAAAACAGTCAGATGCCCCCCTCCCCACCCAGCCCAACAGCTCAGCAGTAGGCTTATGCCCTGAAGATTAGAGTATGGAGAGTGAAAAATGAAACCTTGGTGGAGCAACTCAGGCATTCTAGAAGCATCTGTGCTTTGGAAAAATTGCTTGCAGCTTGACCCTCTGGAATTCTGATCCCTTGGTCCATCTCTCTAGAGGCAGCTCATCCCTGAGGGCTGAGGTCCCAGAGCACAGAACAGAAGCTTGAAGGTGTCTGTGAACCAAGGGATGATGGAAATGAAAAGACGTGGGAGGTTCATCTTCCAGGAAGTCAGAAGTATCTCTTCAGCAGAAACCTCAATTTAGATCACCAAATAGTTAGAGAGTGGCTACCGTACACCAGGAACTAGAATAACCAAGATGGTGAGATTTTGAGAACACTGTCTCTTCAGCTATGCATCCTCTGGTCTTTGCATAGTGACTGTGCCTGCAAAGGCTGGGGGAATCAAAGGGCAAAGGCAGGAAAAGAGGAAGCCGGAAGCAAAGTTCCTGTGTGTGCGCCAGCATCTGGGATCCAGAGACGGACAGGGAAGTTCCCTGGCCCTGCAAGACCTGAAGCATCCTGATTGCTCAGACAGGACAGTCCTTGAGATGATCTCTCTCCCAACTTGTGGCTTGGCTGTTGAGAACAGGCCCTCCTGTCGATTCTTTTCAAGTGGGGCCATGAGTGCCCCTCAGCATCAGGAGGCCACCTAAGAGAGGCCCAAGGAAATATAAAAGCAGTCAAGTGTGAGGACTTGACATCCAGGGCTCTTGCACCCCCAGATGGAAGGGAAGATAGTCACACAGCAGATACAGCGACATCCCAGGTGGCTTCCTGGAGGAGGAAGACATGGGGCAGAGACTGGAAGCATAGGGTGGGTCTATCTGAATGGAGAGGGAAGAAGAGGAGCATGTGAGCAAATGAACAGGGCAGGAATACACACAAGAGCAGCATAGGATGCAGAGTGAGAAGTTAGGCAACAAATACACCAAGTGGAGTTTCCTTATGAAAGTCACTCAGTCGTGTCTGCTTTGTAACACCATGGACTGTAGACTGCCAGGCTCCTCTGTCCATGGAGTTCTCCAGGCAAAGAATATTGGAGAGGGTAGCTGTTCCCTTCTCCACAAGATTTCCTGACCTAGGGATCGAACCCAGGACTCTGGCATTGCAGGTGAATTCTTTACCATCTGAGCCACCAGGGAAGCCCAAGAATACTGGAGAGGGTAGCCTATCCCTTCTCCAAGGGATCTTCCTGACCCAGGAATCTAACTGGGATCTCCTTCATTGCAGGCAAATTCTTAACCAGCTGAGCTACCAGGGAGCTTCCTTATAGCAAAGTATTAGTGTGTGCGTGTGTATGTATATAATAGATGCTTAAGCAACAGGGACCTACTGTATAGCACAGGGAACTACATCCAATATTCTGAAATAACCTCTAATGGAAAAGACTCTGAAAAAGAATATACTGAATCACTTTGCTATATATCTGAAATTAATATAACATTGCAAATCAACTATACTTCTTTCGATGAAATTTTAAAAAATAATAAATATAAAATTTTAAAAATAAATTCTTTTAAAAGTGTTAGTAAGTGCCTATACAGTTGTAGCACAAACTGACAGTGCCATCACCCTTAGCTGTTTATCACCTGCTATCACATGCATGGCTTCCTTCAATTGTTCCAACGATCCTCTTAGCCACCTCTGATCAATGGCTTCTCACATTCTCCACTCAGTCATTTCACACTCTTCCCTTATCTTTTAAGTTCCTACCATCTCCTCATGGCCCTTGCTTTCAGCACATGATCTGTGTCCTGCCTCACACAGAAATGGAGAACTTCCAGGAAGTTTCCTTTGTAGCCTCTTGAGCTAAGTTAGACATTCACTGCTGGCTGCCTGAAGTCCCAGCATGAATGCCTGTTTCTGGGCTGCCTTTCCTGCTAGCGGGCTTACCTGGTGGCTCAATCAGTAAAGAATCTGCCTGCAATGCAAGAGACCTGGTTGTGATCCCTGGGTCAGGAAGCTTGCTGGGAGAAGGAAACAGCAACCCAATCTAGTATTCTTGCCTGGGAAATCCCATGGACAGAGAAGCCTGATGGACTATGGTCCATGGGGTTGCATAAGAGTTGGACACGACTGAGCGACTAAACCACCATAGATGAGATCATATGGTGTTTGTCTTTCTCTGACTTATTTCACCTAACATAATGCCCTCAAGATCCATTTATGTAGTTGCAAATAGCGACATTTTCCTGCTAGACTGGACATTCCTTGAGGACCTGTCTTATCTCTTCCCAGTCTCCTGAGCTCAGTATGTAATCTAGACTAAAGTAACTGGACATGTTTGCTAAGAGGATAAGTGACTCAGACTTACTTATCAGGTGGGCATTATTTTCTCCATTTAATTAAGGGAAATCAAGTCAGAAAAACTGATAGAGCTGTCTAAGTCTCCCTTTCCAGTGAAAGGCAGAACAAACCCCTAAACCTGCCACTCCTGATCTCAGTGGTGACGCTCCTCAGGCTCTAAGATTGTCAAGAGAGGAGCCAGCAAATGCCCCCAGGATGGGTTAGCCTTCCCTAGCCTTCCCACCTGGCCAAGAGGCTGCCCTGCACACCACCGCCCAAGGCAGCACAGACGGGAGAGATGGGGGCCTGTGGTGGCAGTCACTGTGGAGGTGATGCGTCTGTTCATTTCTGATCTGTATGTGGGCTTTCCTGCCAGTCATCTGCAGACGGTGCTGGATGAGCGGCCGGCTTCTGGAGAAGCCGCGTGGGTGGAGAGAGGCCAGCATATGGCTCCCGTGCCTTCCTGTTTATGCATGTTGACGTTTCCCCACGCTGTGTGCTGAGCCCGTATCTTCTGTTTGTTTTGAAGTTAGTGTAATTAGTGAACCGGGCTTGACTTCTCTCTCTGTGCCAGCTCTTGGCTCAC
The DNA here is from genome assembly GCA_006410875.1 of Neotragus pygmaeus. NCBI lineage: Eukaryota > Metazoa > Chordata > Mammalia > Artiodactyla > Bovidae > Neotragus > Neotragus pygmaeus. Next base: position 6,720 of record SJYV01033449.1, read on the forward strand.
TTCTCACTGAATGGTTCTATTAGAGGCTTTTCTGGGGATGCGTTATCAATGCCGTGATAGCATTCGCCCTTCCAGGGATGTGCCGGCCAGCTGCCACATACTACCCAGAGATGGGGGGATGCCAAGTCTACAGCAGCAGAGAGAACAAGATGCCGCGCTTCCCCTCACTTCAACCCCTCTCTACAACCACAGTTGGTAGGACATAGGGTTTCCTAAAGGATGTTTTTAGGGGCCTTTCAGCACACGCAGGTGGCAGTGCTTCATGTGACTCTGCCACCCCTTTGTTCAAAACCTCTCAAAGAGCCCCCTTGTTCTACACGGAACTTCAGAAGCACCCTTCATCCAGATCCACTGCATTCCAGCACTATCCTACACTTACCTCCACACTCAGCTCTCCCCCTATCCTGAAGCACCGCTCACCTATGCTGTCTCTGCTTCTCACACCTGGAAAGCCTTTCCTGCCCCGCCCCCTATGGGATCATATGTGATTCCGCAGATGGGAACTGTTTCGTTACTGCCAAGTATAGTTTATCATAGCCATTCTACAGATGAAGAAACTGAGGTATAGAAACATTGAGTAACTTGTCCACGGTCACTAAGCTAGCAAGAGGCAGAGCTGGGATTTTGGCCTGATATCTCTTTCACCACAGACTCTATGATTTTAAAAGTTTGATGCCTCCATACCAGACTCTCATCTCTCAGGACTCAGTTCCTGCTTCCTCTCCTTCTGAGGTCTCTTCTGAATCCTGTTTACCCTGCCAGAACTTCTCTGTTTCCCTCCCCACCATTTCTCTAGGCAGACTTCAAGCTGAGCACAGGAAACGCTGCACAGCCCTGGGTCTCTGTCGCCCCACTGGACCAGGAGCTCCACAGGCAGGGACGAGCTCATAGCCTGCCAGGGTCCCTCGTGCTGCTAAGATGCATGGACACATCTGTAGGTGATCACTACCCTGTTTTAATTTTTATTTTTTAAACTTAACTTTTTTATTTTTAATTTTTATACAATTTTTACAATTATTAAAACATATGGGCTATATCCTTTGTGTTGTACAACACATCCTTGAGCCTATTTTATGCCAACAGTTTGGGCCTCCTCCCCCCCCCACTACCTTGTTTTAAAATGAGCTAATTAATGGGTGACAAAATCTCTAAGTGAAATGGGGGCAAGAGCTAAATGCACCCTGCATTTAGGAGGGTCCCACACTTGGGGCTTAATGCTCTGTGAAAGTCATAGTAATCAGTTTTTGAACCTGCATTGTAAGTGATGCACGTGGGTACATGGACAAATGGAGCCTGGAACTGGGCTCTACCTTTGGTGATAATTTCATTTAATTCTTACCCAGGTTGTTACTTCTCTTCTCATTCTATTTTGCAATAAAGGAAGCTTAGGGAGTGAGTCCCCGAGGCCAACAGAAACTAGATCCACTGCCTCCTGGCTCCGTGACACTGAGGTTCACTTTGGTCCTCTCTGGAGAGGAGATGGGGGGCTTCCCTGATAGCTCAGTTGGTTAAAAAATCTGCTCACAATGCAGGAGACCCCAGTTCCATTCCTGGGTTGCCAAGATCCCCTGGAGAAGAGAAAGGCTACTCACTCCAGTATTCTGGCCTGGAACATTCCATGGACTATATAGTCCATGGGGTCTCACAGACTCAGACATGGCTGAGCAAGGAGAGGAGATGAAAACATTTGCCTAATTTGGTTGTGATGAGAACTAAATTAAGTTCTGAAATGAACCTGGTACATACTAGGCCCTTATCATACCCAGCTCTTTAGCAGTAACACCTGTTCTGTGACCTTCTGTGGGTCCTGCTCACCCCCAGCTGTGATGTCATTTGCAGGATGAGGTTCCTCTATCATTTCTCTCTGGCTCTTAATTGCTACATCTCTCCCAAAGCCCCACTAAGAAGAGAGAAACAGACTCCCATCATTCCCCAACTTTTCCCTGTAAAGCAGCTGGGGACGGCGTCTGGATTTTCCCCATTTCTTGGCCATTTCTTGGCTGTTTTCTCTTTGAAGAAGGTATATAAATATTCAGAGAACACTGGCATTTAGATGCCCTACAATTTAAGGATCTATTTAAAATTAAGCATGCTGAATAAAAGTCCTTTATGAGGTGTTCTAAACCCCTGTAAAATACCATCGCCGACACCTCAGCAAGCGGGTTATTTGCAGCATCATAAACAGGGCAAGTAGCGGGTGTCTCGGCTGTGCCTGGCTCTACCCCAGTTCGTTCTCATAAATGTGGATGGACCCTTGGAGTGCTGTGTTTATGAGCCTGGCAGAAGGCACCACGCCAAGCCTAGGGTTGAGGATCCATTCAAGAATTATGTCCTGGGACACCGGTAATCTCTAAGCGGAGGGGAAAAGCAAACTGAGACAGGGTTTAGGAAAAGCAGCACATCAATTTCAAGGTCTGAAATGTCTTTCTGACTTTATATCCATTTATCTGCTTGTCTGCTGGTGAGAGCCGGTTGGTCTGGAAACTTCCCTACATTCCTGCTGCTGGGGCCTCCGGTGGATGTGAGGGGCTGAAACACCCCATCCCAAGACCTACAAAGGGGCCTTTGGGCTGTGTCCAATGACACCTTTTGCCATGCTTTCTCAGATAAAATTAAGTTACAGTTCAAAGGAAGACTTACACACACACATCGTACCAATGTTTTTTCTTGGTTTTTATATTATATCAATACTACAATGACATAAAATGTAACTATGGGGAGAAATTGAGTGAAGAGGATGCCAGACTTCTCTGTACTCTTTGCAACTTCCTGTCAATCTATACAGTAAGTCCCCTACCCTTGCAAACTTTCAAAGATGTGAACCTCAGGCATGAATGAAATTGTTTCTTGCCCTCTGTATCGCTAATGATACTTCAGCTCTACCATCTCCCACTTCTCTCCCTCATCTAGTAACTCTTCTTGCCTTTCCACTTGATGCCAACCCCTGTATGCCAGCTGTTATACTGTACTTTTCAAGGTACTGTACTTTATGTTTTCTTTGTTTTTTGTGTTTGTTAGTTTTTTATGTATTACTTGTGCAAAAAGTATTATAAACCTATTACAGTACTATATAGCCAATTGTTAGTTGGGTTCCTAGGCTAACTTTGTTGGACTTATGAACAAATTGGACTTACGAACATGCTGTTGCAACAGAACTCATTCATATGTAGGGGACTTACTGTAATTATTTTTACATTAAACAAATTCAAAAGGAGACACTAGGTTTTGAAGAGTGCATTCTAGGCTGCTTGGTAAATGGCATATGATGAGAAGAGGCTATCTCTACTTCCCCCAGGGAAGGGTTTCTTGAGTGGACTTTGGTGATTTAGGTTTTTCATAAGCTGATTTTAATTCAAACTCTAGGAAGGGAATTTGATTCACTAGACATTTGCCAAAATGTCTACTAAGTATCCTACTCTATGCTAGACTATTGAGTTTGAAATTTATCAATTATGATTATAGTAAACACCAATAAAGCATTATAGAGAGTTCTATGTTTTATACTATATCAAGACCTATAAATCTTCACACAGGCTAGTCCCTTAGTCAGCACATAAAATTTTCATTGATTGGTTGGCTGATTCAGTGCTGCTTTTACTATATCAGTTCAGTTCAGTTCAGTCGTTCAGTCATGTCCAACTCTTTGCAACCCTATGAATCGCAGCATACCAGGCCTCCCTGTCCATCACCAACTCCCAGAGTTCACCCAAACTCATGTCCATNTTCCAGCTTGTGCTTCTTCCAGCCCAGCATTTCTCATGATGTACTCTGCATAGAAGTTAAATAAGCAGGGCAACAATATACAGCCTTGACGTACTTCTTTTCCTATTTGGAACCAGTCTGTTGTTCCATGTCCAGTTCTAACTGTTGCTTCCTGACCTGCATGTAGGTTTCTCAAGAGGCAGGTCAGGTGGTCTGGTGTTCCCATCTCTTTCAGAACTTTCCAGTTTCTTGTGATCCACACAGTCAAAGGCTTTGGCATAGTAAATAAAGCAGAAATAGATGTTTTTCTGGAACTTTTTTGCTTTTTCGATATAAGTCTCTATTAATTTCAGTTAAATAAATGATTCCACAAATGCCTATTGAGTACCTATTATGTAAAGTCTGTGGCTCAACAAAGACCATAAATCAATTGTGTGCTCAGTGCAGAGGGATGTTATGCTAATTCTGGTCAAACTTTACTAATCTTAATAATGGCAGTCACAGGGTACTCTGCCTGTTGTTCATTGCAATCACTGTGAGGTAAGTAGTATATAGTCATCATCATCATCCCCAGCTCATAAACAGAGAAGTGAAATGACTCACCCAGGTTCACACAGCTAGTAAATAATAGAGTTGGGATTCAAACCCATAGAATGGTTGGAGAGTCTAAGTTTCTGACCATGATGCCTCTTTCTAAGACACAGAAAATCTGTACAAAGGGCTAGATAAGAACAACTCACTGTGTTGAAAGATGAGAGAAGATTTCCCAGTGGAGGTTACACCAGAGCTGAGTTCTGAAGAGTATGAGCTTGGTCAGCAGAGCTGGAGTCAGAGAAAGTGAGTTATCTGATTGAGCAGTCAAAGCTGGTGTCCTCCTTAGCTCTATATACCAAGCCCTGCTTCCCTTATCATTGCCTGATAGTGCCTCTACTTCAAAGCCCTAGGAATTTGGGTCCTATGAGACCCTATATATCCACCATTCATGCAGCCTGGCCCTTGCTTTGTGAGCTATCAAGAAGAATTCGCTCTCACCATCTGGTTTGTCTTCTACAGCTAGACTAGTTATCTGTCCTGCTTCTCTGGGTGGCAATGACTTTTTGGTACCCAAACGTGACAAAGATAAATTTAAGTGCTTAGATGAGAAATTTTTTAATATAAATTTATTTATTTTAATTGGAGGTTAATTACTTTACAATATTGTATTGGTTTTGCCATACATCAACATGAATCTGCCACAGGTATACACATGTTGCCCATCCTGAACCCCCCTCCCTCCTCCCTCTCCATACCATCCCTCTGGGTCATCCCAGTGCACCAGCCCCAAGCATCCAGTATCATGCATCGAACCTGGACTGGCAATTCGTTTCATATATGATATTATACATGTTTCAGTGTCATTCTCCCAAATCATCCCACCCTCTCCCTCTCCCACAGAGTCCTGTATGTGAGACAACAAAAGAGACACAGATGTAGAGAAATTTGTTTTTACTGTGGGAAAAAAATGACCTAACTTGAAATCTACTTTTTAAATCAATTTTAAGTGTACAATACAGTATACACATACTGTAAGCAGATCTTTAGAATTTTTCATTTTAAATGACTGAAATTCCAGTAAGAATTTTAAGATGGAGACTTGAATCCCAAGCAGTGGGTTGGGCACTGTCCAAGGTCCTAAAATACTAATACCAGAGCTGCAGTTTCTTCATGAGTCAACAGAAAATGCTGGAACAGAAAGAGAACCTTAGCCACTATTTTATTCAACTATCTTATCAGTGTCAAAAATGAGATAGAAATCAAAGAGATAAAGGCAGAAAGTGAAAGATTTTCCTCAAATCAAATAAGCTAGAAAAAGAAATTTCAGTGTTCAAAAGGTAGGTAATTTTTCCAAAGAGGACACAGTGGCCCCAGTCAAATGAGCACTGGATGGGGTCCACTGCACCCTACTCCAGATCCCAGTTCTGTTTTTCAGAGAGTAATGCCTTCCATTCAAAGCTCACAATGATCAAAAGTAAAAATGAGATACTGCATGAGAAGGCACCTTGGTATCACGAAAGCATAAACACATAAGAAACTGTTATTGCTAGTAGAGTAATAAATAGTGCAGCAAGCATTGCTGTGTTAGACAGATTTATTCCTACCAAATAAAATCTCTTAAGTTTCTGATTCTCTCCCAAATGTATAGAGTAAAGCTCTGAGTGCTCTTTTTATGGAATCAGCCAAGCCTGTTAATAAAAAGGCCAGCTCCCATTGGAACAACACTCATCCCTGATGTATCCCAAGTGATAAAGCAGAACATTTGACAATGAACTAATGACAAGATAGGACATTCACCTTCTCTGAGACAGATAATGAGGTGTCAGAACATGCAGAGAGGTTGCAGGCCTGATCCTGTTAATCTGAACAACTGGACCCAGAAGTGATGCTGGGTGGGAGGTTATGTTTTCCAGTCCCAAGCTAAAAGCACACTCAACTTTATCACATCCAAGAGAATCAAAACATGTATATTTACTCCACAAACACTGTGGAGTCCCTGCATTCTGTGGTCTCTACCATCCAGTAACTCACTGGAAAGAATGTCAAGATTATAGTTTTGAAGTATCTTGAGCTTTCATCTGAAGGCTTTAAATATCTTCCCTAAAATTTGTCTGACAAATTTAAATAGAAGAATAGAAAGATCAGTTTTTAGAAAGATAGTGGGACTCCCATGGAGACCAAAAAAGCAACTGAAGGCAAGTATCTCAGCAAGAGAGAATGAATTCTAACCTAAGAGGGAAAAAAGATGGAGAAGAAGATGCCAACTCCAGTAGCAATTTAGTAAGAGACTCTTGTCTGATAGGCTTAGGGAAGAGAAGGGAATTCAAGAATGTTATCTAGGTTCCTAGACTGGCACATTGAGCTGACATTTGGTGCCATTTATCAAGCTACTGAATACAGAAGAAGGAGCAGGCTTGGGCTGGGGGTGGGATGGTGGGGATGATGAAGTCTATTGGCATATGGTAAGTTTGGAGGCTCTGGGAGCAGGAGTCCTTGGTGGAGATAGGTCTCTAATGCAGGCAAAGTTCTTGCCTGGACTGAGAGTAGTTAGTAAGTGAATGGTAGTTTAAAAAGTGTGGGAGCTTGACCAGGCAGGAGGTAGACATTGAAGACACCACAGATCCAATGCCAGAACCTCAGGGGAGCCAGGCCACATTGAAGCAGAAGGGGTCAACCAAAAAAATGGGAGAAAACTCAGGACACAGTAATGTCAAGTGATGTCCTGCAGTGCCTGAATCCCCAGAGGTAGAGTTCCAATTAGATTTGCCCAGAATGAGAAAGTCCAGCTCTTCAAGTTCTAAAATTCCCAAATAAACAAATAGTAGAATGTTTCATTCAGCCCTTTCTGAAAAGTCTGCTCAGGAACCAGAGAATCAGAAGACACAACTCCTGCCCTCAAAGTACCTCAATCTAGGGTGTGGACGCTGAGAGCTCTGAGGAGTCAGAGAAGGTTCAGGAATATGGCAGTACCTAGGAAGGATTTGCAGAGAGGGGACTTGACTCTAAAAAGATGGGAAGGTGTTGGAACGTAGACTGGCAGGCCATGACATATAAACAAAGACTAGGATGGATGGAACAAGATCCCTGTGGGATGCACCTTGCCTGAATGCACTGGGTTTTTACCCATACCCTGCTTTGCAGTTAAATTAAATGACATGGAATTCCTCTAAAACTCCAAGTTCTATCTGCCTCCAGGCCTTTGAATGTGCTGTGTCCACTATCTGGGCTGCTTTACACCCTTTCTTGCCTTACACTGCTTCTACAGTGTACGTGCTGCCCCAGACTGACCAACAGTCTGTGAACTCCTTGAGGGCTGAAACTACATCTAATCTATATATCTCTAGCTTAGACTTAATGCTATTAAATCCACACTATCACATTTGTTAACTGAATCAATGAATGCTAAGAAGCAGCATGAAGTTGGCTGGAAGAGGCAGGGAAGATGCTCTGAGAAGCAATGTGGTTTTTAACTGATTAACCAGGTGCTTGAGTTTTTAAATTTACTTTACATTATTCCAATGTGAGACCAACTGACAGATCAATAGGTTTTATAGTGGCAGTGTGAGGCTTGAATTAGATTTGAGGAGAAGCAAACATCATCTCTAGATTTAGAAGTTTTTTTGGTTTTTGTTTTAGTCTATCAATATTTTACAGAGAAGGCAATGGCACCCCACTCCAGTACTGTTGCCTAGAAAATCCCATGGATGAAGGAGCCTGGTAGGCTGCAGTCTATGGGGTCGCAAAGAGTCGGGCACGACTGAGTGACTTCACTTTCACTTTTCACTTTCATGCATTGGGGAAGAAAATGGCAACCCACTCCAGTATTTTAACTACAAAATGCACTTTAATCCAAAGTAGGCTGGGTAATCAGTTCTGAAACATTCTAGTAACAGATCTCTGAGAGCCTAGCTTTACGAAAAGATAAATCTTTCTTTTCTTGACTTTTTAATATTCAGAGAGTTCCTTGGGTTGGGAAAATTGTGGTTGACCAGTTGCCACTTCCTACTGAGCTGGGCTGAGCCCAGCCAGCTATCTAGCCCTATCCCAAGGGTATTGGTAGGAAGTGACTTCCTTGGAGGCTCTAGGCTCCACACCACTTCTCCTTACCTCCCAGCTGGAATCACTTCTCTTCCCCTCACCCCCTAATTCCTCCTCACCACGATGAAGAATGCAAGCTATGAAGCCAGACAACTTGGATTCAAAACATCATGCTACCCTTTCTAGATAAAGAATTATAGAGAAAGCACTTAATTTTCCTGAGACTCAATTTCCTCACTTGTAAAGTAGAGATTTTAATTCACCTACCTCATAAGGGCAGTTGTTCTCATCTGGAAGCAATTTTTTCCTCCAAGAGACATTTGAGAGTGTCTGGAGACATTTTTTGATGGTTATGATTGGTGGTAAGTGCTATTGGCATCTAGGAGACAGAGGCTAGGGATGCTCCTAAACCTCTTATAGGGCATCCCAAGAGACAGTTCCCACCATAAAAAATTATCCAGCCCAAACTGTCAACAGCACAGAGATTGAGAAACTCTGTTCACAGGGTTATTATAAAGCATTTGATGTACTTACCACCTCCTCCCCAACTTCATCTTCAAAATTCCATCATTTCCTTTGGCCTCTAGCTCCATATTCAAAATCCTTCCTTCATCTGTTCTTACCCCCATCACTGCCACAAACATCCTGGTGAAAGCCCATGTCTCTTTACATCTGAGACCTTCATCTAATCCCTAATTTACCTTCCTTGGTTCCCCACTTTGGAGCAAACTGTGGGCTGCTCACCACTGAGGCTTGGTATTTTCTTCTGTGTGTTTTATGCACCAATTGCAATGCCTGAGACATGGTGGGTGCCAAGTGAATGTTTGCAGGACCAGCTTGATATCCATGTCTTGCTGAACAGCCAGATCATCTGTTCCAATACATCTCCAGGCACTAATCTCCAAAATGCTGCTCAGAGATAAACTTTTGGCCATCTCACCCAAAGTCCCAATCTTCACGTGTAGCTTCATTTCCTACCATCCTACATGAAATTTTCTTTCCAACCACATTGTCATGTTCACTGTCTACAAAGCACATCTCTATCTAGTCTTGTCTCTTACTGTACATTTGCTCAATCAGTGTTCCCTACTTTGGTTCCTCCTTCTTTCTTTTCATATAATCAAATTATTTCCATCCTTCAAACCCAAACCCAAACTCACCTCCTCCCAAAAGCTTTCCTTGTGACCCCAATCCATCAGCCACTTTCTCTTTCACTTTCTGTACACATGGTCACCTTGAGCATGATGCTTCTTCTTCTGAGACTCAGTTTCCAACTCTTTGAAGCAAGCATTGATGAAGTGTTTTATCTGTCTTCCAATCCACAAAATTTCTCCAACCAAGTATTAAACCTACAAAGAAATAGAGCAAAATTTGAGAAACAACTCTGCAGTCTGTATCTGTAGATGTTATTATTTGAGTGTATCTCCTAGCTTGTTCTTGAGAGTTCTTGTTGTTATTCAGTTGCTAAGTTGTGTCCAACTCTTTGCAACCCAAGGGACCACAGTACTTCCTTGTCCTTTACCATCTCTCGGAATTTGCTCAAACTCATGTCCATTGAGTTGGTGATGTCATCCAACCATTTCATCCTCTATCTCTTCCTGCCTCCAGTCTTTCCCAGGTTCAGGGTCTTTTCCAATCAGTCAGCTCTTCTTACCAGGTGGCCAAAGTATTGGAGCTTCAGGTTCAGTGTGTCCTTCCAATGAATATTCAGGATTGATATCCTTTAGGATTGACTGGTTTTAATCCTTGCTGTTCAAAGGACCCTCAAGAGCCTTCTCCAGCACCATAGTTCGAAAACATCAATTCCTTGGCGGTCCGCTTTCTTTATGGTCCAACCTTCACATCCATACGTGACTACTGGAAAAACGATAGCTTTGACCAGACAGACCTTTTTGGCAAAGGGATGTCTCTCCTTTTTAATATGCTGCCTAAGTTTGTCATAGCTTTTCTCCCAAGAAGCAATCCTCTTCTAATTTCATGCTTGCAGTCATCACCCTTTTTCTTGGAGCCCAAGAAAATAAAGTCTGTCACTGTTTCCATTTTTTCCCCATCTATTTGCCATGAAGTGACGGGACCGGATGCTATGATCTTTGTTTTTATTTGGGGGGGTTGTTTTTTTTTTAAGGGTTTTAGTGACAATTTATTTATTATATGTAAATTACTTAGAACATTGTTGCCATGTATACTCATCCAGCATTTTCCACTCTCCTCTTTCACCTTCATTAAGAGGCTCTTTAGTTCCTCTTCACTTTCTGCCATTAGAGTGGTATCATCTGCATATCTGAGGTTGTTGATAATTCTGGAAATCTTGATTCCGCTTGTGAGTTACCCAGCCCAGAATTTTGTATGATGAACTCCAAAGTTAAATAAGCAGAGTGACAATATACAGCCTTAACGTACTCCTTTCCCAATTTGGAACCAGTCCATTGTTCCATGTCTGGTTCTAACTGTCACTTCTTGACCTGCATACAGGTTTCTCAGGAGGCAAGTCAGGTGGTCTAGTATTCCCATCTCTTTAAGAATTTTTCACAGTTTGTTGTCATCCACACAGTTAAAGAGTTTAGCATAGTCAATGAAGCCGAAGTAGATGTTTTTCTTGAATTCTCTTGCTTTTTCTATGATCCAAGAGATGTTGGCAATTTGAGCTCTGATTCCTCTGCCTTTTCTAAATCCAACATGTACATCTGAAAGGTCTCGATTCATGTACTGTTGGAACCTAGCTTGATGGATTTTGAACGTTACCTTGCAAGCAAGTGAAATTAGTACAATTGTGTAGTAGTTTGAACATTCTTTGGCATTGCTCTTCTTTGGGATTGGAATGAAAATTAACCTTTTCCAGTCCTGTGGCCACCTGATGCAAAGAACTGACTCATTGGAAAAGACCCTGATGCTGGGAAAGATTGAAGACAGGAAGAGAAGGGGACGACAGAGAATGAGATGGTTAGATGGCATCACTGACTCAATGGACGTGAGTTTGAGCATTCTCTGGGAGTTGGTGATGGACAGGGAATCCTGGCGTGCTGCAGTCCATGGAGTTAGACATGACTGAGTGACTGAACAAAGTCCTGTGTCCCCTGCTGAGTTTTCCAAATTTGCTTTATAGTGGCATCATTTTTTAAGATTTGAAATAGCTCTGCAGGAATTCTATACCTCCACTAGCTTTGTTGGTGGTAATGTTTCCTAAAGCCCACTTGACTTCACACTCCAGGATGTCTAGCCATCATGGTTACAATGATCTCACCATCATGGTTATGTTGGTCATTAAGACCTTTTTTTTTATAGTTCTTCTGAACATTCTTGCCACCACCACTTCTTAATCTCTTCTGCTTCTGTTAACTCCTTACCATTTCTGTCCTTTATTGTGCCCATCTTTGCATGAAATAGTCCCTTAAGTGGAAGTCGCTCAGTTGTTTCTGACTCTTTTGCAACCCTATGGACTATACAGTCCATTGAATTCTCCAGGCCAGAATACTAAAGTGGGTAGCCTTTCCCTTCTCCAGGGGATCTTCTCAACCCATGGATCAGACCCAGGTCTCCCACATTGCAGGCGAGTTCTTTACCAGTTGAGCCACAAGGGAAGCCCAAGAACACTGAAGTAGGTAGCCTATCATTTCTCCAGAGGATCTTCCCAACCTAGGAATCAAATTGGGTCTCCTGTATTGCAGGCAGATTCTTCACCAACTGAGCTATCAGGGAAGCCAACAGATACATTTCCTTGGTATCTCCAATTTTCTTAAAGAGATCTTTAGTCTTTCCCATTCTACTGGTTCCCTCTATTTCCCATTCTACTGGTTTCTTCTATTTCTTTGCATTATTCATTTAAGAAGGCTTTCATATCTCTCCTTGCTATTCTTTGGAACTCTGCATTCAGTTGGGTAAATCTTTCTTGAGTACTTCTTGATTTAAATTGTCCAATCAGTCTGCTTAAGGTAAGAAGAGATCATTTTATTTAACTATTTGAGTAAGGGTGGATCAGGAAAAACCAAATCGTTATCAAAATTCCAGTCCCTTGTTTCCCTGTGGTCCTCAACCCCAGGTTCTCAGAGTGGAAGGTTGACCATATGTTCCTATAAGCTTCACCCTCAGAAGATTTAGCTTCCATTAATAAATGTAACTGGGAGCAATGAAGCATGTGGATCTCATTTTAATAAGTCAGAACATCTAAATGAAGACTGTGGTTAGCAGAAACCTTTTGTCCTGGAAAATGAGACATCTCTTCCTGCTGCAGCATGTTTGGAGGAGGAGCTCAGGATGGAGGATGAGAACTGCTGAGCCTATATACAGACAGCCATTTGCAGACAAGGTTTGAGGAGCCCTAAGAAGCCACCAACCCCCTTTAATCTCTGCTGTCCATCTGATACAGCACCGTAGGGGCTCAATTCAAGCCCACACACATCTGGCTCCTTCAGGGTTCACTTCTAATTCTGTCTTCGAAACTAGCCCTGTTTCTCCTCTGGGAGAATTTAAGAAGGTTGAGTGCAGAGTATAGAAAGTTCCAGAAACATTTGCATTCTTTGGAGAACCTGATAAAGTTGTCTTTTTACATGGTAATAATGCAATAATTGGGCTTCCCCAGTGGCTCAATGGTTAAAAAAAAAAAAATTCTGCTTGCAATGCAGGAGACATAAGAGAATACAAGTGTGATCCCTGGGTTGGGAAGATCCCTTGGAGGAGGGCATGGAAACCCCCTCTAGTATCCTTACCTGGAGAATCCCCATGGACAGAGAAGCCTGGCAGGCTGAAGTCCATATGGTTGCAAAGAGTCTGACACGACTGAAGTGACTGAGCACAATTAAGTAATTAATTTATAGTCACACACTCACTGAGAAATCTCAGCCTCAAACTGTCACAGCTGAAATGTACTGGAGGAAGGTGAAAAAGAGTTTCCTGTCTCTGGGTCTTCTTCTCTAATCTGAGAAGCAATCCCATAAGGGAAAATCCATCAGAATGAAGCAAAGGAACAGCCTTGGGGTTGGGGGCCTGGCAGCTGCCATAACAGCCTCTCCAATGTCTGACCAAGATGAATGGTTCTTTCATTCACACATTCAACAAACATGGTGTGCCAAGCCTGTGGACCATGCCAATGACTATTTCAATTCTCTGAGATCTGATGTACGCTAAATCCTCTGGGGTTGTTGGAGAGCAGAGGCACACATCTTTGACCCCATAATCTCTCTTCTAGATATTTATCATACAGGTACACTTACACATGTGCAAGATGTGTAAGAGGGCACACAGGCAGCCATATTTGCAGCAACATTGTGATAGCAAATAATTAGAAACAACCTACATGTCCATCAAAAGAGAAATGGTTAATGGCTGAGTAATACTCCATTGTGAAGCATGTATACTATCATGTAAGAAATGAGGCGCCGGTCTATGTTCAATGCAGGATACTTGGGGCTGGTGCATGGGGATGATCCAGAGAGATGATGTGGGGTGGGAGGTGGGAGGGGGATTCAGGGTTGGGAGCTTGTATACACCTGTGGTGGATTCATGTCGATGTATGGCAAAACCAATACAGTATTGTAAAGTAGAATAAAGTAAAAATTAAATAAATAAATAAACATTTAAAATTTAAAAAGAAAAAGAGAGAAATGGTTAAATGGATTATAGTACTGCAAGAAGGAGGTCATGATGACTACCTAAAACAAGAGCAATCCAGCATGTATGTCAAATTGAGAAAGCATGACAGTGTGTGGAGAAAAATACTATTCTAAGTATCTGCCTGTATTTGCAAATGCATAACCCCTGGAAGGACACACAAGGAGCTCATAATAGTGGTCAAATCTGGGAGAAAAACTGGGTGGAACAGGAACCAGAAGGATGGCTTACTCTTTTTTGTGTGTTTCCTATTTGTCTCTTTTGAATGTGAGCCAAATGCACATTGGCAAAGAATAAATAACTTTACAGAAGGAAAGAAAATCAAGGGTTTTGTAAGAGAGTGAGAATGCAAGCCCTTCCACCGACTAGCTATGTACTTGGGGTAGGTACCTGAAATAGGCTGTCTAACCTTTCTGAGCTTTAGTTTCCTGAGTTTCTAGATAGGGACAATATTATCATTCACATCACATTATCATGAAGACTAGAGGATATAATGAAGACTAGTGGTCCATGCCAGAAGCTCAGTATTGTCACCCACAGCCACCAGCATTCTGGTCACCCTCATCACAGCAAGAGAAGAACAGCAAATGTCTGCCAAAAGGCTCGTGAATGCCTGCATCAGAAGATGGTGTTTCTCTCTCCTTGGTCATCGGGTAATCTCTAACCCTGACCAAGGCTGACCCTGACCTTGAACTCACTGTATTCCTAAATCCTGTTCAGATAATTCCCTAGTCATGACCCTACTCATGACCAGGGCGGATGTTGGCCTAAGTGGAGCCTGCAAGAGAATCAGAAAAACAGTGGAGAGCAGGCTAGGGGTGTGGCTGCGACAATTTTGGTTTAAAGTCTTTTCAGTAAAACTGCCCTCATAGCTGGCAGGAGTGTGAATTGGTCCAACACTTTACAAAACTGTTAGTATTGACTAAAGTTAGACACAAACCTACCCTATAAGCAGCAATCCCAGTTCTCTATATATACCCAACAGAAATGAGTACATATGCCCACACAAAGACTTGCACAAGAATGTACATTCATAGAGCTTTATTTATAATAGTCAAAAAATGATAAGCACAGAAACATCTATCATTAGAAAAGTGGATAAGCAAATCGTGGTATATTCATGTAATGGAATACCACTTGTCATTAACAAAGAGTAAATTATTGTATTGAATAAAATACTGAATAAATTATTTGTACCCAAAGCAACATGGACAAATCACACTGATGTCATATTGGGTTAAAAAAAAATCCAAACACAGAAGTAAACACACTACATGTATTCAACAACTGGCAAAATATATCAATGGTAATAGAAGTCAAAATAGTCGTTATCGTAGGAGGGTAGGTACTGAGTGGAAAGGGACACTAAGGAAACCTTGAGTGCTAGAAATATTCAGTATCTTGACTGGATGGTGTCACATGGGCACCCACATAAGTAATACATCATCAAACTGTGCCCACAAGATCTGTGCATTCAATATATTTTATGATATGTATAGTATATTTCAACTAAAAAGTGTAATAATAAAACACATCTCTCCCTTAAAGTTTTCCGAGTTTGTCCCTGCACTGACCCACTCTCGCTGGCCAGAAAGTCCATACAGTTATTTAATTTGTTGCTCCTACGTGGGGCTGGACCTCCCCTTCCTGGCTCTGTTCAAATTGGTCCTGGAAAACGGCCTCCTTCCAGAGATGGCACCATGTCCCTCAGTGCCTGGTCTTGCAGCCAGTTCCCTCCAGTGTGGAGACAGCAGCCCCCACTCCCCATCCTTCCACACACACCAGCTTGGGCGGGACTCACCAGCATGGAGCAGGGAGGCAGGCTGCTCTCCTCAAGGTTGCCCTGTATCCTCCTGGGAAGCCATCCCAAAGTGGAGTGGTACTTCTGGGCAGCCGAGGAGCAAAAATCCACCTGCAACTTCTCAGAGGGGTCCTTTGCTGTTTATTTGGTGTCGAAACCAGAGAGGAACATCTGGAATCAGAATTGCTAATGTTCTGGTCTGAGGTCTTCAGAGGCTGCTGGCTTCCACTCTAAGCTCCCTCTGCTGGTTTATTGGAAAATGTTTCTGCTTGGCCATGATCTACGTTCCAACTAAACTGGCCGCAGCCAGGGTACCCCATGCTGGAAAGCTCCTTTCATGTGTCCTCCTCCTTTCTCGATCTTCCCTGGGGCCCCCAGGGTGAAAGCATGGATCTCCTGATCAGTCTTATGGCAAGAAAGCTAGGTGGCCAAGGGAAGCGGAAGGGTGGCCTTGAGACAGATGATCATTTGGGCATCATCCCTGCCCCCAACACACACACACACACACACACATATTTCTGATGACTCTGATTCCTCAGGGAGAAACTAAGAATTTCACTTACAGAATAGTTTTCCCCAAGAGTTATGGAAGACCACCCAAATCACACTGTCTTCCAAGTCCTAATTTACCCGGAGTTGAAGATGGCCTTAGAGGCCAGGGTTACTAGCTGCTTAAAATAAATGCATCTATTTCCATCTCTGGGCCCCTCTCCAGGGAACCTTGTCCCTCAGGAATTCTCAGAACTGTTTTTAACTGGAGAAAGCTAGGAGATTTGTGAGCTATGACCAGCTGAACATAGGCCTCTGCTTTTGTTCCAGCCTAGGGCTTCAGAATTCCCTCCGGTGTCATTAAAACCCCTTGAGTTGTAATTATAGTTCTTTGGCCCACTGACCCCTGGGAGTGGGGGGCACAGAGGCGAGAAACAGAATGCACTCTTTTTAGACTCTTCAGCTCTTTTCCAGTAATAACTATTTAAAGCCCTGTCAAGCTAACCAATTGCTGCCATCTTGTCAGAAAGATGTCTTTTTTCATCTTTCCAATTGCAAGACAAGATTGGATGTAGGTAGAACTTAGCTTTAAAGTCCTTAATGGCTGTTTGAAATGACGAACAATACAGGAGCATCAATACACCATGCACAGCCTGCCTCTGCTCTGGTTTCTGTCTGGGTCAGCTTTTCCAGCACCTTCAGTATTGGAGAATATATTTGTTCAGATCCACAGAATCCGGTAGAAAAAAGTATAAACTTCATAATAGCCTGGACTCTGAAGCAATAAATTTGAAAACATCTAGTTGATTATTTATTTACACCACCCAAGTAATAATTGCCATCATTTGTCCAAAGCAGTTGGCTTCCTATTATATGCACTTGGGCCACATGATGGCTGAGAGTCACGTGGGTACCACATTTCCAGGGCTTCCCTGAACTACATGTGGTTCCCTTCCTGACTCCACCCCAAGCCACTGCCGTCCTCTCCACTAGAGGAAGCCTCTCACCCTGCTGGGGAGTAAGCATGATGCTGTCATAAGGATAGCAAGAAATCTGCTCTCATCTGCTCAAAAAGTGATTCATGTCACAAGTCATGATTTTTAGGGACAGACCGAGTTGAATCTTGGGCAGCCAGGAAGCCACCAGCCAAGTGGGTCCAGGGTCCCCCTCACACACATCATCCACCTGGTCTGTCTTTTCCTCAGTTAGTACCACTCACCCCTGGCACATTCAACATGCTGGTTGTGGCTGGGAAAAGGGCATGCAGGTACAACATTCCAGGTAGAAGGTGTGACTCCAGGGTAGGTCAGGAACTGGCAGGAGGAGGCAGAGGAGGACCTTTGGGCTGAAGAGCCAATCAAGGAAAGAACCACTGTCTGGGTGGTGGGCATGCCAAGAAGGAGAGCAGGAGCGTGGATATTGACACCAGGTTACCAATAGTTGCTACGCCCAAGAGAAAGAAGTTTTGAGTGGCCCAAGAAGTTTGGGAAATGTTTGATCAAAGTTAAATGGGTTTCTTTTCAGCGAGACTTTTAAGGAGACCCTTGAACCTGCAAGTGATGAAAAATATGAGATCCAACTTCCCATCCACATGAGATCTATAGGAAGATTGATAGTGACTCTTTATGATCCTCTGGCTTCCCCTTCTAGAGTGTATTAGTTAGCTTGGGCTGCTGCAACCAAGTACCACAGGCTGGTTGACTTAACAGGAATTTATTGTCTCGCAGTTCTGGAAATCAGAAAACTGAGATCAGCATATCAGTCAGGCTGGTTTCTTCTGAGGGCTCTCTCCTTGGCTTGTCGACAGCAACTTTTCTCTTTGTCTTCATATGGTCTTCCCCTGTGTGTCTGTGTCCTAATTGCCTCTTCTTATAAGGACACAAAACATACTGGATTAGGTCCCACTCTCAGTTCAGTTCAGTCACTCAGTCGTGTCCGACTGTTTGCGACCCCATGAATCGCAGCACACCAGGCCTCCCTGTTCGTTACCATATCTTGGAGTTCACTCAGACTCACGTCTATCGAGTCCGTGATGCCATCCAGCCATCTCATCCTCGGTCGTCCCCTTCTCCTCCTGCCCCCAATTGCTCCCAGCATCAAAGTCTTTTCCAATGAGTCAACTCTTCTCATGAGGTGGCCAAGTACTGGAGCTTCAGCTTTAGCATCATTCCTGCCAAAGAAATCCCAGGGTTGATCTCCTTCAGAATGGACTGGTTGGATCTCCTTGCAGTCCAAGGGACTCTCAAGAGTCTGGCCTCCTTTCATTTTAATAATCCCTTTAAAGCCTATATCTCCAAATATAGCCATATTTTGAGGCACTGGAGGTTAGGGCTTCAAATTGCCTAGTGAATTCATATCACCCATATGAATTTGGGGCAGGGGATGATTCAGCCTGTAATGCAGACCTTCTCTTCCCAGCTTCTCCCACAATTGTGCAGAGTCTATTTCTTGTCATAAACCCTTTATTCTGTGACATGCACAGTGGCTCCGCTTCCCCAAGTTCTAACACAGAAACTGGTAGTAGAAGTGGGATGATCCTGTAAAAGACACTGAAAACAAGAGACGTTGGTTTGGGACTGGATGGCAGTAGCTAAAGTAGTGGGATCAGTGCATGCTCAGTCGCTTAGTCTTGTCTGACTCAATGGACTGTAGCCTGCCAGGTTCCTCTGTCTATGGGAGTTCCCAGGCAAGAATACTGGAGTGCATTTCCATTTTCTTCTCCAGGAGATCTTCCCAAACCAGGAATCAAACCCATATCTCCTGTGTCTCCTGATTTAGCAGGCAGATTCTTTACCATTGAGAAGTGTGATCAGGGAGTGCCTCAAACTGCAGTCTGTCTCCAGCCTGAAGAGGGATAGCATGGGGTTCTGACTATGGGTGGGCTGGAGTCCCTCAGGGTCAGGGAATATCCTGGACAAAAATTCCCCTGCCAGCCCACCCATGACTCACTGTGTCAATGTCTGAACCCAGAATCTGAAAAGGCAGCCCACATCAAAGATGTCCAGCCTGGTCCTGCCACCAAGCAGAGCACCAGACAAGAGGCCCCAATCCCAAAGAGACAGCCATCTCCTCCAGATGACCAGATGCACATGCAAAGCAATTAGAGAATCACCAATAAGAATTATGTCTGTGTGTATGCCACAGACAAGCACATTCGTCCTTTTCTCTCCATTATGCTCCAGTCAAACCAAACCACTTACAGCTTCCTGAAATGTCAGGCTATTTCACGCCTCGGGGCCTTTGTTCTAATGTTCTCTCCTAGCCAGAAGCCCTGGCAGGGTAGCTGCCCAGCAAACACCTATTCATCTTTCAAGCATCACCTTTCCTATGAAACTTTTTCTCTTGCCCCCCACCCCAGGGTGGCTGTCATCTATTAAGTACTTGCCAAGTGCCAGCAAATGTGCATGGTAGCTCATTTCATCTTCTTGATAGCCCTATGAAATAGGTGTTCTTGGCCCCCTGTTGACAGGTGATAAAACTAAGGTTCAGAGAGATTAAGTGATTTGCCAAGTGCATCTAGCTTATAGGAGGTGCACATACTCATATACGCAATATAGACTGCTCTTCTGAACCAGGTTTGAGCCAGAGACTGAGGCCATGCTGAGATGAATATCAGCATCCCATTGTGCATTACAACAATCTGCAGGTCAGAGATCATATCTGAGAGCAAGCCTTTCTAACCATTGCACCTCTTAGCACCCAGATAGACACCAGATTTTTTTGTCCCTGGACAGGACACAAAAAAGCTGGTCAGCATCAGGAAGGGCACTCTCCACAAACAAATAGCTCTTATTATGTATTTATGGAACTTTACAGATGATCAAGGTGGTACTATAGACAGTGGGAGAAGGAAAGATAGCTTAGTCAGTGGTGTCAAGAAACTGGTTGGTCAGGAGGAGGAAAAGAAAGCCACATTATTACTTTATAGCAAAAGATTCTAGATAGAATAAACACCTAAGCATGGAAAATAAATCTATAAACTTCACAGAATATAGATGGATTATTATTGTTGTTTAGTCTATGAGTTGTGTCCGATTCTTTGCAACATGGACTTCAGTACACTTATCTCCTCTGCCCTTCACTGTCTCCCAGAGTTTGCTCAAACTCACATCCATTGAATCATTAATGCCATCCAACCATATCATCTTCTGTTGCCCCCTTCTCCTCCTGCCCTCAAGCTTTCCCAGCATCAATTTTCCAATAAGTTGGCTTCTCTTATTAGATGGCCAAAGTCTTAGAGTTTCAGCATTAGCCCTTCAAGAGAATATTCAGGGTTGATTTCCTTTAGCATTGACTGCCTTGATCTCCTTGCAGTCCAAGGGACTCTCAAGAGTCTTGTCCGGGACCACAATTTGAAAGCATCAATTCTTTGGTGCCCGGCCTTCTTTATGGTCCAGCTCTCACATCCATTCATGACTACTGAAAAACCATAACTTGACTATATGGACCTTTGTTGGCAAAGTAATGTCTCTGCTTTTTAATACACTGTCTAGGATAGTCACGTGTGCTATGCTTAGTTGCTCAGTCGTGTCTGACTCTTTGCAAGCCCGTGGACTGCAGCCCTCCAGGCTCCTCTGTCCACAGGGGTTCTCCAGGCAAGAATCCTGAAGTGGGTCTCCATGCCTTCCTCTAGAGGATCTTCCCAACCCAGGGATTAAACCCAGGTCTCCTGCATTGCAGGTAGATTCTTTACCAGCTAAGCCACCAGGGAAGCAATATAGCTAACTATTGTCAAGTATCCCAAAGCACAAACAAAATAACAAAAATAGTTCGATATCACAACTTGGGAGTCATGGGGTTTAACAAGAGCATCATAGACGAAATGAACAGATCAATGACAGACTGGAAGATATTACAATATCCAGTGCCATTAATGGATTAACATGTACTATAGACTCTACCAGGAACTCCAAGTCATCAAAAAAAAAAAGGAAATCCAACTGGTTTTTTTAAGAAGCAAGGATATGAATATATGAATTTACAGAAACTGAATAATGAGTTGATATTCTTACTCCCTAGTAATCAAATATATGCAAATTAAATCACAAATGAGACTGCACTTCATAACAATCAGAGTAGCAGAAAAGTGGGTAATCCAAGTCCAGGTGAGAAGGAGCAACAAAAAAAAACATTGTGTGCTGCTTGCTGGGAGTTTAGAGTTGTTACAGCTGTTTTGGAAAGCAATTTAACAGAATTTAGTAAAATTATGTGTATTTATGTCCCATGATCTGGCAGTTCCACTCCTGTTTGTACAACCCAGAGATTTTTGCACAGATCTAATATGAGAACCAGTATGAGCTTGTTTGTCAACAGTGTTGTTATTTCTGAGAGCAGGAAGTTAAATTTTGGGGCCCATCACTGGAAGGATAATTAAGTGAATGTGCTGGAGAATCAAATCCCAAGCAGTAGTAAGAAGCTGTGGACTAGAAGCACATAAATCAGCTTGAATGGGTCTTAAAAGCATAGATTTGAATGGGAAAAGTCAAAACCAGTTTGGGTTTTATGGCGCAATACTCTTTAAATCAATTAAAGCCAGGCATGCATAAAACAACTTCAGGTATTTTACAAGGTGACATGCATATTTAAGATTTTTTACATAAAACTCATTAGAGTAATAGCTTATGGGGAGCTAAGGGGAGATGGTGTGGTGATCAGAGGTGGGAGAAATAGATAAGGAGTAAACAAACAAATATCTAGAGAGGGGTCCTTCATGGATGAATGGTGATGTGAGGTGTGAACCAAAGGATATGAGGAACTGCCAAGGCCAGATCAAAGGAGGAAAGAACAAGACAGAAGGCATGGGAACAAGAAAACCGTTTCCCCAGCGATGGCCCTGGAGTAAAAGGCTGGGCTTCTAATCCTGATTCTGCTACTTGAAGAATTTGACTTTGAGCAACTTACTTCACTGGACTCTGTCTCAGTCTCTTCAGCAGTAAAATGGAAATGCTAGCGGTACCTACATCAAGGGGTCATTTGAATGATGGGTTAGACAGCATCCATGCACAGCACCCATTAGTAGCCAGAGCTGAGTGGACAGAAGCCATGAATGGTTGTGCTCAGCAGTTACGCCATGTACGTTAAAAGCCTAAAATGACCTGACAGTGAAGACACACTCAGGGTCTTTTAATCAGTCATTGCATGGATCGTTCTGTTCTACCAGCAGAATTTTCATTCCACCCTAGACATTGTCAGTCATAGAGACCACAGTGTCCTCCACTGGCACCTGTTTGGATTGGACAAGACCTGGGCAATGCTGCTGAGAGCTGGAAAGGAGAATGGAAAGGATGTGGCTCTAGAGTCAGAGACTACCTGGTTTCCTGTCCTGGATCTGTACTCATTCCTTAAGCTCTCTGTGTCTTCTTGTCTTCATTCATCAACACAGATAAGAACAGCATCCCCATAAAGTTGTTGTGAGCGTGAAATGTGATCATTGGGCAAAAAGCTCCTAACACATAGCAAGTGCTTTGTAAATAATAATTGCTATTACTTGTGGCAGGGGATAGTGGGGACATTCTGAATTAGGTGAGAACACCCTAGCAAAGACCAAAAGACAAGGGAATAGTGTGTGTAAAGCCTGCAAGGAGCCCTTAGTTTTGCCCTAGTTACTAGTTAGGGCTGTGTGGTGGGCTTCCAGTGCTGAAGGACTCCAGCACTTAAAGGAGGAAGTCTGAAAGCAAAACAGAGTGCTGAGAATCAATACTTGCTTCATAGCTGAGCATGCTGGAAAGTTGACACTGTCAGATCTTTCAAATGATTATTCTTATAAATGATTATTCTGCTTCCCTTGGGAGCTCAAGAGGAGCTTATAAGAGAGAAACTCGGCTTCCCATGATAGGACTGTTTTCGAATCAGAGTTGGCATTTGCATCAATTTGGCTGATGGGGAACATTTCTTTTTTCCCACTCCAACGTGATGGAGTGGGATAAAAGAGTTTGGTTTTTTTCACGAGAGGAAAATATGTCTGAAACTGCAGCCCTGGGGAAAAGATGAAGGGTTGTTGGCTTCACCAGTGTGATGGGAAAGATGACTGTGAGGTGGAACACGACACGGGGCTGCTGGGGTCCAGCAGGGCACAGTCAGCTGGTGAAGTTCACAACAAAGGCAAGTTCCTATGCTTTTTAAAATTTTTATTGATGTAGATTTTGTTCTGATTTCACTGATTCATCCTGCCAGTGTGCCCTCGGTCTTCCCCCATCACAGATATCAGAAATCTTCCCAGGGCTCTTATGTGCATTTGACGGTTCATGGCTTGGACACTTCAACGGTTCTCCTGTGGCTTCAGAGTCACTTTAGATTTTCAAACCTCTTCCCTGCCTGAAGCCTACTTGCCCAAGAGTAACTCTGCTTTGGTAGGATGCTATTCCTCCCTTGTCTTCAAGGCCCGCCACAATCTTGCCCTCTGACTTGAACTCCCCACGGGCTCATGGACACTCTGCAGATCTCTCCTCATTCCCATGGCTACACTTTTGCCCACCCTGCAAGGTCCTCTCATTCCTTGCCTCTTCTCATGAGCAACTCCATTCAGGCCCAGTTCGCTAAGCTCCTGCCTTGGGGCCAGGCCAGAGAAGACAAAGGCAGAGCAGGGAGAGATGAAGGGGAGAGATAAAGGGATGAGATGAGCCACAGACACTGGGAACTATTTCACTGTGGTCAGCAAAATAGTAATGGCGAGCAGGTGGCTCAGTGGGGGCCACTGAGAATGGTCAGAGGAAATCCCCTTTCAGTGCCAAATTACTGCCCCCAGGAAGCCTATCCTGTCCCTGCTAGCATGACTTCTTCAAGCATCATCCTAGCATTTGAGAAGCAGTCAGTAAAACATTGACTTCCCTGGTGGCTCAGACAGGAAAGCGTCTGTCTACAATCCGGGAGACCCGGGTTCGAGCCCTGGGTTGGGAAGATCCCCTGGAGAAGGAAATGGCAATCCACTCCAGTACCTTTGCCTGGAAAATCCCATGGACAGAGNAAGAGATGTGATTCATGTCTCACCCAGAAAGGGGCTTCTGGAGAAAATAAAGAAACATTGTTTTCCCCTTTCTGGAGAAATTCTCAGCTGTGAGGAAGCTGAGCACTGGCCTCAGAGCTCATGATCTGATCACCATTGATGCGAGGACCTCCACACCAGCCTCCAGCCAGAGACAGACTCCCAGCAAAGCTTAGCGAGGCCAGCAGCACCTGCCTCCCTCCATTGGCCAGTGATCATGGATGAGCGAAGACTTCTGCTCCCTCTTTTTCTCTTCCTTACCCTAGACTTGGGATCCAAGGGATGGAGAAGAGCAGTGTGTGCATGGCTGACTGTACCCCCAACTCTCAGGTGCCAGGCAGGGGAGTAAACCCCCCTTCCCGTCTCCAAGTCCTAAAGTCTCAATGTCTTAGTCTATTTGGGCTGCTATAACAACGTACCATGGAGAGCATCACTTACACACAACAGAAATTTATTTCTCATAGTTTTGGAGGCTGGAAGTCTGAGAACACAGTGTCCACAGGTATGGCCAGGTGAAGACTATCTTCTCAGATGTGGACTTGTCATCATATCCTCACGTGATGGAAGGGGTGAAGGAGCTCTATGGGGTCTCTTTTATAAGGGACTAATTCCATCCATGAGGGCACCCACGTGATATTAGCACCTCCTTGAAGCCCCACATCCTAATACCATCACCTCTGGGAGTTAGGATTTCAGCATATGATTTGGAGGTGGGGGGTGGACATGAACATTCAGACCATAGCATATTGGTAGAGTCTTCCCTAGGGGAGAAGAGAAGGGGGTACACAAATGGAGTTTCAGGGACTTCCCTGGCGGTCCAGTGGTTAAAGCTTTGCCTTCCAGTGCAGGGGATGCAGATTTAACCCCTTGTTGGGAAGCTAAGATCCCATATGACTCACGACCAAAAAACCAAAATATAAAACAGTGTCATAACAAACTCAATAAAAACTTTAAAATGATCTACATTTAAAAAAAAGTCTTCAAAGAATAAATGGAGTTTCAGATTTCAACTGGACTCAATATCTAATAGTGGCAAGGGACAGGAAAGTGATGGAATCTTGCCGTGATGTTGCTAAAGAGAGGAATCAACATACCCAGCTGAAGGCAATAGTTAGAGAAAGATGAAACCATCACACATTCCTACCCCAAGTTAGTTAAGACTGTTCAGTGAACAATGCAAGCACCCAAAGTTTGGCATCTGATTGCAATATGTACATGAGCAACCAAAGATTTTTTTAAGTCGCTCCCTCCCCCATTTTAAAGATGAGAAAATCCAAAGAGGGAAGGTGGTATTTTCAAAGATGCATAGATCACTGCAGAACCTGGAGAGAGAGGCAGCACTGGCTCCTGATGCATTAAATGGAGTTCTTCTGTGTGGTTTTGTTCTTAATCATCCAGCTTGAGCTACAAGGGCAGTGCTCTAAATTCAAACCGCTGAGTAGCCTCTCGTGTCCCAGGACTGCCTGAGGTACTGTAGAAGCCAGCACAGATGAAAAAGAAGAGCTCTGAGATGGTGTTTTGCATCCATTTCAGAATTCGAGATCCAGGAAGCAGGATAGGCAGGCGAGCTGCCCAATGCACTGTTTTGCTTGAAGCCCTGTGAGTTTCAGCACACACACATCCACATTCACACATAAGTCAAATAAAGGCCAAAACAAATCAAAAATACGAAGACTGGCGTACCCCCTTGGAATACCTACCCCTTACTGGTCCCAACCAGAGCTGCTGATTGTGGCATTTTAAGAGTTAACTGCCACAAGTTCTAATTAAATGGAAAAATGGAAGAAAATGTGAATAATAAACCCAAATCTCACATGCACCTCCACGGGAAGATGTGTTTTCCAGTTTACCTTAAATACCACTGAACCATTTCATTTTTCAAAAACTAGAAGCCAGCCTTCCTTTCCTGTTAGAAATTGTGCAAACACGGCACATCGTCAGCATGCCTTGCTAACCACAGATTCCATTATGTGTTTAATAATTGACTATTCAATAGAGCATTGATGCATTTTGTCTGGAACTAATTCACCTTTGTCTGTGCCTCGGCACGAATGTTCGGTGAATCACAGATAAGATCGCAGAACTGTTTCAAGTGCTGCTGCCCAACACAGAGTCACATCTCGGGATTATTCCTGTCAGGCCCTGTGCTGACAAATGTTCTAGCATGCTAAAGCCACCTGGAAATGTGATGTATGGAAGCCACCAAGTGCAGGACAATACCTCTTCCCTTCTAATGAGGACTCACAATTCACAGTCTGCAGGCCACTTAAATGAGGGAGGAAATTGTTGACGGTGAAATTAACAAAAATGGACTCCTTAACAGCCCGTTAAGACCATGTTGCTACCCAGTTGGAAATCAGGCTGAGATGTGTTGGTTGGGGAAGTCAAGTGTTAGCAAATGCATACGTCTTGGACTTCTCTGTATTGGAAAGAAAATCCCTCCTCTTTCCTAAAGAACTTCTATGTTGCTTTTCTTTTTAAAATAAATGTATATATTTTTAATTGAAGAATAATTGCTTCACAATACTGTGTTGGCCTCTGCCATACATCAGCAGGAGTCAGCCATAGGTATACATATGTCCCCACCCTCTTGAACCTCCCTCCCTCCTCCCACCCCTTCCCTTCACCCCTAGGTTGTTGCAGAGCCCTAGTTTGAGTTCCCTGTGTCTACAGCAAATTCTCATTGGTTATCTATTCTACCTACGGTAGTGTATATGTTTCCATGTTACCCTCTCCATTTATCCCACCTTCTCCTCCTTCACTGCTACTTGTGTCCTTAAGCCCATACTCTATGTTTGTATTACAGACATAAAGTACATATCTACATACTCTGTGTCTCCACTGTTGCCCTGTAAATAAGTTCATCAGCACCATCTTTCCAGATTCCATATATACGTGTTAATATAGGATATTTGCTTTTCTGACTAACTTCACTGTATATAAATAGGCTCTAGGTTTATCCACCTCATTAGCACTGACTCAAATTGTGTTCCTTTTAATGGCTGAGTAATATTCCATTGTATATACATACCACAGTTATTGCTTGGGATTTATGGATTGGAGCAGCATTGAAAACAGTACAAACGTTGTGTAATTTTGTGATGAACTGGGTGCACCATCCTGCAGGGCTCTTTCCTGGGGAAGAACCAGTGCTATGTCTGGGCTCAAGTGCTGACTGGGGTTGGCATAGCGTGAATGCCACAGGTTTAAAAGGAGGTGGGGAAGAATTTGCTCCAAAGCTGTTCTTACCCATTGCACTTATATTGGCTGTTTTTTGACCAGAAGCAGAGTGCTGGCTGGAGTGGGCATGCCTTCCAGCAGGATAAGGCCCGGTTGCTTCTGCTCAGCCATGAAATTGTATTCTAGTATGTGGAAAATATTTCTTTTTAGTCTTGTGTAAAAGCTGGGTGTATGATTTGATAGCAAGCACATTGTTTCATAAAATGACCCATTTATTTAAAAACCCAGCCACAGTATTCGATATCAAGACTGCCTTCTTGTTATAGCTTGAATTTATCAGTGGAATTTCCATTGCTTGGGGATATGAGATCTTTTTTTTTTTTTTTTTTTAGTGATTGTCCTAAGGTAAAGGATGATTAAATTCATCTGTTCCACTAAGGGACTCTATAGTCTTCTGTTAATCTCAGGGGAGGAAAACTATCGCCTGGCTTTCTCTGCCATCCTTGTTGCTCTGATTTGCTTCATTTTGTTGACTTCAGTGTAGACCAGCATATTAGCCTAGCTCAGGCTTCTGAGGACCACCTGTGCTTTGGGGGACAGCCAAAGCCTATGATTTGAGCTGCAGTTATAACTAAGTCTGAACCTGGGCCAACACTGGAAAAGTTTGGCCTGCTGATCAATTCTTTTTTTCATTAATCAGCAGAGTTGTTAAAAATACCCTCAAACCATTGCCTAGACCTCAAAGCCTCTTGAATGAACAGGACCCAGCTGCTGTTTTTCCTTTATTATCTTTTTCCAGAATAGTCTAGCTAGAGAATGTATGTTAGTTGCTCAGTCATGCCCAACTCTTTGTGACTTCATGGACTGTAGCCCACTAAGCTCCTCAGTCCATGGGGTTCTCCAGGCAGGAATACTGAAGTGGGTTGCGATTCCCTTCTCCAGAGCTAGAGAATTAGCTATAATAACAACATAAACTTATAGAGGTGCAGTGCATGTATGCTCAGCCGTGTCCAACTCTTTGTGACCATATGGACTGTAGCCTGCCAGGCTCCTCTGTCTATGGGATTCTCCAAGCAAAAATACTAGAGTGGGTTGCCATTTCCTCCTCCAGGGGATCTTTCCAGCCCTGAGATCAAACCCACGTCTCCAGCGTCTCCTGCATCGGCAGGCAGATTCTTTACCGCTGAGCCACCTGTAAAGCCTTAAACTTATAGAGTGCTTGTTCAAATGCAGGTTCGGGTGTGTTTGTACCTTTTAACTTATTTAATGATAATAACCATAAAAGGTAATTATCTCAAAAGTACAAATATGGAAACTGAGGCACAGAGAGGTTAACAATTTGCTCAAACTCACACAACCAGTAATGGAACTGGGCTCGGAACACAGGCGATCTGTTGCCATAGCCTATATACCAAGTCACTGTGTTTGCTGCCTTGTGTGAAATAAAAATGCAATATGTGACCGTGTCATTAATGACTAAAGTCTGTTGATCATTCTTGTCATGAGTTCCTTCACTCACTCTCTAGAAAGTACAACCGCATTGTGATCAGCCTTAAAGGAGTAATAAAACATAGAATCCTTCCTTTCCAAAATCCAAATGGAATAGAAAGGAGAAGCAAGATTGCTGGCTATGTTCCTGCTTGCTCTGAGAATCTGGTGATCTAACTTACCTCTCTGAGCCCATCTGACCACGCGCATCATAGATCACTGCCTCACGGCACCCCATCAGCTTGCAGGGGAGGTGTGCACACACAGGTGACAGTGGTGGTCGCTGTAGGATGATGGAGAGCCAAGGTGTAGGGTAGGGACACACTCAGACACAGCTTTGGTCTGCAGTTCTGACTTCCAGATTTACACAAAGTCCCAATGTAATTGTGGTCTGGAAACCATGTCATAAAAAGTGGGAAAGAGGCCAGGGCAGTCTTCCTGAAGAAGAAGCTGAACTGGTCAGAATCATGAAATTAAAGATGGCTTTCAGATGTTAGGAGCCATAGCCATTTGATGGGACCTTTGATGATCCTAGAAAGCACCTATCTCGTCCATTGTCTGTCCTGGACCTCAGTGGTAGAATAATAAGATGCTACCCAGAGCATGGAAAAGGACCCTTCCCAGAAGGTGGGGCAAACTCCCACAGGCTTGGTCAAGTCTATCATCTTCTCTGCGAGTAGATGGGAGTAGACTGAAGGGCAAGGGAAAACCCACTTCCCAGGATAACCTCCCCAGACTCCATGACCTGGGGCCTCCTGCCAGGACTTGCATTCATGCAACCAAGGTGTCCCAGGCCTTGGTACTGCTGGGTGCTGTGGTAAACAGGTACACCCTGTTTACCCCTTCAGAGAGGAAAGAGGATACAAATAAAATGTATACACACACAGTCTATAAACATCCATTCTACCTAAGGCAAGGGCCTCATCCATTGGCACCCTCACCGTGTGCACCCACAGCACACTGGCTGATGACTGTCACTGCCTCCAGGCTGCACGGACACAGAGGGGCTCCCCTGAAACCTCACACCAAGAGGCTAGAATCTGGAGCCCACCAGGGCACTCTGAGTTCTAGGGCTGTAGCTACTGTATGAGTTTCAAAGGGCTTGGTAGTAGGTAATTCTACAAGAGAGGGAAAGGTTACTAGCCAGACCCCGACCTGCCTGGTTTCCTGTCCCACATTCTCTCCAATCTACACACTTGGGGCAAAGAAAGAATTGCCATTTGCTGACAGTCCAAATGGGCCAGACACCAACTTGGAGATTCAACTCTATAAAGTAGGTGTTAGCAAGCCTGAAAATCTGTACAATTAACTAATAGCTATACGATACTAAATAGCAGAATTAGGATTTGAGATCATCAGACATACCACGGGCCTGTCTGATTCACTTTTCTCACTACAGCCTGGCTTATAAAATGCTTCAAGCCCAGACTGCATCTCCAGCCTCATCTTCCTCACATTCTTGCTCTCCCTGAATTATCTGTATTCCCTAGGTGTCCCAGGGCCAGTGCCCAGGCTATTCTGAGTCCCACCTCTGTCTGTCCAGTGCCTCTCAAAACACCTGAGATATCATCTCTGCTGGAAGAAGACACCCTGGGTACTCCCAAACCCCCTACTACCACCACCAAGGCTGAGCTGCCTCTGGGCTCCATGGCGCCTGTTATCATTGCTGTTGTTCAGTCGCCCAGTTGTGCCTGACTCTTTGCGACCCCATGGACGACAGCATTCCGGCCTCCCTTCACTCACCATCTCCTGGAGTTTGCCCAAGTCCATCTCATGCTCTGATGCCCTCTTCTCCTTCTGCCCTCAGTCTTTCCCAGCATCAGGGACTTTTCCTAAGGGCTCCTGTGCTGATCTCTATATGACTGACCAGTGTCATTGCCCTGAACTTTTGTGTCCTTGAGGCCAATGCTGGGTTAGATTCATTCTCTAGCTCAGAGCCTAGACCTTGATCTGGCTCAACTGGGACTCAAGAATTATTTAGGGGAAGAAAGGAAGGAAGGAAAAGAGAGAGGGAGGCAGGCAGCGAGAGGGGAAGGGAGGAATCCTGTCCCCTACAGTCTGTCATACCTCCCTTCTTGCCCTACCTGGCCTGTCTGACCTCTCCCCACTATCTGACTCTCAGATCCAACAAAAACTGATTTTTCTATCCTTAGATTAGGGGGCAGATTCCCAGGCTGAGGGAGAAAATGGACCCTGCAGTCAATCTTTAGTTTTCCTGAAGGGCACAATTTGTTCACTTGTGTTCCACAGTGAATTTTTAATCACATCAGCCGCTCCCCTCCCCCTGACCTGACAAGTCTCAGTGCTCCTGTGCTGAGGGACTGGGGACTCTGTTTGCCTAGGATCTGCAGTGAAACTAATCAGAAAGGAGGATTGCTGCTTAAGCCTCTGCACTGACAGCTGAGCCTCCTGCAAACATTTTCATATGGTAACTGTCCCCACAGTTCTGGGGGCAGCTCAGAGCTGAGAGCACTGAGTTGCAGGGAGAGTTTTCTCACACTGGGTTATAAGGTCCATTATTACCAGGAAGGTTATGGAAGTTAGTGAAATAAAATGTGTAATAAGGGCCAGTGTGGAACTAGGCTTCCCAAGTTATAAAGCCTTTCACGTGTGTGACCTCAATGAATCTTTACAATGACAGAGGAGAGAGATCATTAAAGCCATTATTTCACTGGATGCTTACGAGAGGCCAGATCCTGCACACATTTGCTTTATAAGTACTATCTATTTATGTCTTCAGCATCTATGAGCAAGGTTCTGTTAGAGATTCTTATTTTATGGATGGACCCCAGGAATGTTGTTTCTTTTCTAAAGTCATACAGTTGGAGGATGGGAGGTCTGGAGCTTGAATTCAGATCTGTTTGATAACAAAGGCCATACACTTGAACTTTCAGAAGCAACATGCCCATTTTGCAGATGAAAATTAGTACAGGGACTTCCCTGGTGGTTCAGTGGTTAAAAATCAACTTTGCAAAGCAGGGGATATGGGTTTGATCCCTGGTCTGGGAAGTGAGATCCTACATGCCCTGGGGCAACCAAGCCTGCGCACCACAACTAGAGAGCTTGTACACCACAACTTCTGTGCCCCCCCATTCTAGAGCCCATGCACAAAAAGAGAAGCCCACACACCGTAGCTAGCGAAGCCCACATACACCACAACTAGAGAAAGCCTGTGAAATGCAACAAAGACTCAGCACAGCCAAAAACATTTTTTTTTTTTTTTAAATAGAAAAGTGCATAAACAGCAGAACCAGGGCAGGATCTGAGCAGAGCTGCAGAGAAATGAGCCTAGGATCTGGAATCTGACAGAAAGGGATGGCCATCTCTACCACTGACAGGATGTGTGTCCTTGGGCAAGTTGCTGAGTCACCATCTTCTCAACTGCAAAACAGAGACACAGCACCTGTCTTGCAAGATCATTTGCTGCAAAACTCCTCAAGGGGCTGCTTTGAGAAAATGAAAAGCTTTTCATTTTGGACATCTTCTAGAATCCTGGTGCAGTAAGCCTTCTGAAGGCACTGAGTCGCCACCGGCTCAGGCCCTCATCGAGTTACATGTTCATTCACTCGATGGCCACAGGCTAGAAGGAATCACTGCTGTTGCTGAGCCCGACTGTGATTCAGGTACTGTGCTAGGCGCCGTCACGTGCTTGCCACAGGCCTGCAAGGCAGGGATTCTTAGGCATCTTACAGGTAAGGAAACTGAGGCAGAGGGAGGTAAGGTGAGGGTCTCAAGGTCTAGTCTGGGGCAGAGGCCAGGTCGCCTGGCCCCACCACTCTGGCTGCCTCATCCTGCCTGTGATTGTCACCACTGTCTGTCACCTCCAGGAAACGGCCTTTCTTTGTTCAGAACACCTGCCTTTGGATGAAGAAACAAAACCAAATCTTGTCTGTAAAGGTTTGGCTGAATTTTAAGCAGCCCAGCTATACTAAGTACGTGGCTTCCCTGGTGGCTCAGACAGTGAAGAATCCACCTGCAATGCAAGAGACCTGGGTTCTATCCCTGGGTCAGAAAGACCCCCTGGAGAAGGGAATGGTAACCCACTACACTATTTTTAACTGGAGAATTCTATGGACAGGGGATCCTGGCAGGCTACAGTCCATGGGGTCGCAAAATGTCAGACTCACTGAGCAACTATCACTAACACTACCAGGTTAAGAATTTATTCAGCCTTTTATTTTTTTACTTTTCAAAATAAAATGTATTATCACCTGGGAAAGAGTTTTTCCCCTCCTGTTTGCAAATAATGTTATTTAGTCTTCTTGATACCCAAGGGAATTTACTTAGAAGTAAGAAAGAAAAAGAAAAAAGAGGGAAAAGATAGAAAAAGAAAGGAAGAAATTACCATGAATAGAAGACCTATGGGACATAATTACAGAAATGCTACAGGTTCTGCATTAACTGGAAAATTGCAACCATTTCATTGTGGGAGTAAAGCTATTTTCTTTTATTTTAAAGTGGATCCTTCACCTTCCAAAGGGCTAATTATGGTGCTGCCTACATCTGGTGTTCACAGGCTCCAATTTCATCTTTTCATTAACCACAACAGCAAATAACAAAATTGAGCCAGCGCTCCGGAAGCATCTCTGTGACGGCTCTGGTAGCAGGCAGGAGGGACGTAGCGATCACTCATCCTGTGACTCAGGCCATGTTTTCCATAATTGAGCCCACCGCGGACCTTGTCAGAGGCCCCTCCTCTAGCTCAGGCAAGAATGCATAAAACAAAGCAGGTGGGCGGCTGGAGCCAGGAGGAGCTCCAGGGAGTGTGAGTGGAAGGGAGAGTAATGCAAGAGCTATTAGGACGTAAATGCCCTAAAATGATGTTTATGGAGAGTTTTTAATGATGTGAGAGAATGTTTGAAATCTAATGCTTAGGGGGAAAAGCAGGCTATACACTATGTCGACAGTACGATTTCAACTATGTGAAATATCTGTATCTCAGTCTAGGACTATCGTTACGATATTGGACTATATCTGATATTTAATACATCTCCATCACCAGATATTTTAATGTAATTTTATTCCTTTTTGGCTGTGCTGGATCTTCGTTGTCGTGCAGGCTTTCTCTAGCTGTGGCGAGTGGGAGCTACTCTCTTGTGGAGCTTGGGCTTCTCACTGTGGCGGCTTCTCTTGTTGTGGAGCATGGGCTCTGGGTGCCCAGGCTTCAGTAGCTGCGGCACGTGGGCTCAGTAGTTGTGGTCCTGGGCTCTAGAGCACAGGCTCAGTAATTGAGGTACAAGGGCTTAGTTGCTCCAAGACATGTGGCATCCTCCTTGATCAGGGATCGAACTGGAGTCTTTTGCATCTCCTGCATTGGCAGGTAGATTCTTTATCACTGAACCACCAAGGAAGCCCCCAGGTTTTTTTAAATGTCTAATTATAACTCAATCTCACAGAAAGGCAGGGATCCAAAACCTCCTCCTTGAGATGTCAAGGCTCCCCTGAGAAAGGAGGATTTCATTTTTCTAGGGGTTGCCCTTCACCTCTTATTCCAAAGCCTCTCCTGGTTCTGTTGTCGATTCCCTCAAGAGACCTCAGCACCATTCCCCTAACTGCTGCTCCTCTCCCTAAGCCACTTTATCACTCTCTGAACAAGGACCTATCTTCTGCATTTGCCAAGGTACCAGCAGCATCAGGCTGTTTTGCAAAAGAGGCTTTTATCCAAAAGTTTTGAGGATGGGGCAGTAGTGAGT
>SJYV01033449.1:43122-194104 GCA_006410875.1 Neotragus pygmaeus
CTTTCTCTCTCTCTCTCTGGGTGTCCCTCACTTCCTCCTTATGTCTATCTCTGTCTCAGATCACCTCATAGGCTTTCACTCTGTTCACATTCTTTCTTTCTGGAGTCCTCTAAACAGAACCCATTCCTCTCTGCTTTCAAGAGAAGATTTTAAAAATTTCTGTTTGATTAGCACGCAGAGAATTCAGAAAACTTTTGTTTCAACATTTCAACACATCCAGACTAGCCAGGTAGAGCAAGGACTGCTGCTGCTGCTAAGTCGCTTCAGTTGTGTCCGACTCTGTGCGACCCCATAGACGGCAGCCCACCAGGCTTCCCTGTCCCTGGGATTCTCCAGGCAAGAATACTGGAGTGGATTGCCATTTCCTTCTCCAATGCATGAAAGTGAAAAGCGAAAGTGAAGTTGCTCAGTTGTGTCTGACTCTTTGCGACACCATGGACTGCAGCCTACCAGGCTCCTCCGTCCATGGGATTTTCCAGGCAAGAGTACTGGAGTGGGGTGCCATGCCAAGGGAGGGGAGCTAAAAAGCCCATTAAGGGGTCTTCCCAAACAAATACCTTCTTTGTCCTTCTGCCCAAATGCTACAGCTTTAAAAATAGCTGACTTTCATCTTTTGAAGGAAATATGCCAAAATTTTAGCACTGGCTATCTTTGGGTGGCAAGAAGTGCGTTAGCATTATTTATTTCTACCTATTTTTCTGAGTTTTCCAACTTGCCCAAGGCAAGACTGGGCTACTTTATCATAATAAAATCTCCCATGTATTATGCACCTGCCAGACATCCGATTTAATATTCACAACAGCCTTAATGGGTAGATGTTAATATGCACATTTAGAGGTTCAGAGAGGTCATGCAATTTGCTGAACATCACACAAACATAGGTGGAGATCCAACCAGACATTAGGCTCCCAGTCACTAAGTCCTCTGCTTTACCTGCAGGTGTAAAGGCTTTCCACACCTGAAAGCTCACAAGCTCATTCAAGCTGCCTTGCTCTACTCCTCACTGTAAATGCAAGTGGTTCTGCAGGTTATGACTCACAATACTAGCCTCCCCTGGAAGGACTCTACTTTCCTGCATCAGACCTGTGGCCTGTGGGATGACTATACATCCTATGCCTGTTGAACTTGAAAGTGGCATATGATCTACTCGGGTTAATAAAACACGAACAGAAAGGTCATATCACTTTTGTGCCAAAGCAGTAAGATCCAGAATATGGTTCTCTTTCTCCATTCTGCCACAAGGCAACATCCCCAAAAAGGTCCAAGTGTAAACATGGAGCAGAGCTGTAGTTAACCCATGATGTACATGTAGCCTGAGCAAGAAATAGATCATTGTTTTTTATAACCCATTGAGATGCGGGGATTGTTTGTTACCACATCATAGCATAGCCTAAGCTGACTAACTCTGTATATGCAAAAGTTTAAAAGCATAGGGGCTCACTAACAAGTTTCATACTTCCACCTCTTGGAAGGGAAAAAATTGGGGGAGTCTTGCCCAAAGTGTTAGTGTGAAGTTCAACTTGTCCTTTTCAAAAATGATCTTGGGAAAATGATCCCCTCCCTTAGGGCGTATCTCAGCACATTCTCCCGATGGGGCCAGACTGTCAGAATCAGTCCCAATTGCAGATCCTGGAACTGCCCAAAGAGACACAGGCCAATTAGTGCACAGCTCTAAGTCGGAGAGGAACCCATGGAAAGGAACACTCTGCCACTGACTGTGGCCACAGCTGGAGGCTCAGGTGCCATCTGGGCAGATGGTGAGCAATAAAGATGGACGGCTCAGGGTAGTGCAATCAATTACCACATTTGGTCTGAGATACAGAGAGCAACACAGACTTCACAGGCAATCTGTTCTCCATGCCTTTAGCAAAGCTGCCTTTGAGGGAAGAATGGAGACTTAATTCAAAAGCTGAAGGCTCAGAAGAAAAAGACTTGCTGTCGTCCCTGAGGAATGGGCAGGAGAGACGACACCTCTGCCCCAGGAGAAAGCAGTCAAGTGATTTTTCAAAGAATCCCTGGGGAGATGGACACAATCATCTCACCCCTAAGTGACCCAGTTGGTAGTTCTGTTGCTGAAGTATCTTTATTCAATTTGTTCTTTTCTCTGGCTGTCTCACCATTCCTGCATTCTTTCATCTGGACCGTCCTTCTTTCCTTCACTCATGCCATAGTTCATTCATTCTTTCATTCATTCAGCCAGTGGGACCTCTGAGCACATCACTGCTCCAGACGTCAGCAGCCTGACCGGCATAGACAAAGACCGGTTGGTAGAAGGTGTGGCAGACACAGATCCACTGCTCAGATCCACCTTCAGAGAGAGTGGCTTCCATATGGGAGGGGCATGGCTTCCTGACCCCTCCAGCTGGTAGCCCTAGTTCTCAAGCCAAGGTCCAGCTACTTTCACAGCAAACTCCATCCAATGACTTAGCAGAGTGGGCCTACAGGGCCTGGTCATTTCTATCTAACACAGGATGCCTCTAGAGGGCAATCTGAACCCCGGAGCTCCACCAGCTGTCAATGACCAGGGGGTCTCCATCATGGTCTGCTGGCTGCCCCTGCCCATCTTACTTCTACCCCTTCTCTTTCACAGGCGTCACTCCCCTGTAAACTTTTTAAACGTTTAACTCCATCTCAGTGACTGCTTCATGCAAAACCACACAGGCACAGAAGAAGAAATGTGGGAGGGAGAAGAGGAAGCACAGGTTCCTCTGACATCTGGAACTCTGTGGTCTGAGACCAAGTAGTGTTTCTCTCCAGCTCCTTCTCAGAAGACAGATCAAAGCTGATGCTGACTACACCATAAGGCTCAACATTCAAAAAACTAAGATCATGGCATCTGGTCCCATCACTTCATGGCAGATAGAAGGGTAAAAAGAAGAAACAGTGGCAGATTTTATTCTCTTGGGCTCCAAAATAACTGCAGACAGTGAATGTAGCGGGATGATCTGGGAGAATGGCATTGAAGAATATATACTATTATGTAAGAAACGAATCACCAGTCTATGTTTGATACAGGATGCAGGACGCTTGGGGCTGGTGTACGAGGATGATCCAGAGAGACGTTGTGGGGTGGGAGGTGGGAGGGGGATTCGGGATTGGGAGCTTGTGTGCACCTGTGGTGGATTCGTGTCGATGTATGGCAAACCCAATAGAGTATTGTAAAGTTAAATTTAAAAATAAATTAATAAATAAATTTAATTTAAAAAAAATAAAATAAAAAATAAAAGACACCTACTCCTCAAAAGAAAAGCTATGATTAACCTAGATGGTATATTTAAAAGCTGAGACATCACTTTGCCAACAAAGGTCCGTAAAGTCAAAGCTATGGCTTTCCCAGTAGTCATGTACAGATGTGAGAGTTGCACCATAAAGAAGGCTGAGTGCAGAAGAACTAATGCTTTCAAATTGTGGTTTTGGAGAAGACTCTTGAGAGTCCCTTGGACAGCAAGGAGATCAAACCAGTCAGTCCTAAAAGAAATCAACCCTGAGTATTCATTGGAAGGACTGATGCTGAAGCTGAAGCTCCAGTACTACACCACCTGATGCAAAGAGCCAACTCATTGGAAAAGACCTTGATGCTGGGATAGATTGAGGGCAAGAGGAGAAGCAGGTGACAAGGGATGGGATGGCTGGACAGCATCATCAACTCAATGGATTTCAGTTTGAGCAAACTCAGGAAGACAGTGATGAACAGGGAAGCCTGGCATGCTGCAGTCCATGGAGCTGCAAAAAGTCAGACATGACTCAGCGACTGAGCAACAACAGCACCATAGGAGCTCTGTCACCTCTTGCTAAAGCTGTCACATTTAGGAGCCAGGAGGCTAGTGGGGAAGGCCAGAACTTTGTCCTGTGGCTCTACAGACTAGCTGGCCAGACTGATGGTCCTGGACAGACTACTCTGACTGTGAGCATTAGTGTTGACTCTGAAAAGCTTTTGGAGTGCTCCAGACTCTAAGGGACCAATGGAGGTCAGGGCTTTGCTGAGGAAGAAAAGTGGAAAAGGCAATATGGTTTGACTGCAAGGACATGAATCATAGAGGGCAACATGGAGGAGGAGGGATATTTTATCTGAGTCTTAAAGAGTGAGCTCCCTAAGGACACAGGTACAAACCAGGACCCATGGCCTGTTCTGTACTCATGTGTTTAGAAATCAGAATTAGAACAAGGCATCATTCAAATCCCTTTGGGTATCAGCAACTTCTGTTGACTCTGGATGATATAAAGGATTTGCTTGGAGGCCATGGGAGAACAAAGAATCAGGCAGGAGGCAGATAGAAACCTGGCAGTTCTGGGGCCTCATGTGGCAGGAGCTCTTCAACAGCTCCTCCAGGGCACTGCTGCAAAAAATAGAAAAATGCCATTTTAGTGTCTTGGTTTGTCCACTCACTATTCAGTTTCCAGGGAGGGGCAGAGTGTCCTCGCTTTAGCTAGGATGTGATCTGATGCCTTGAGTAGCAGGCCTGCCAAGGCAGGATGCACACTCCAAGATGTAAGAAGAGATCCAGGAGAACGTGAGCTCACAGGGCCAAGAGAGAGTTTCTACAAATGCAGCGGTGAGCATTATCAACAGCAGCACAGAGGGACAGTCAAACAGGGACAAAGATTTACCCATAGGAATTAGTAATCAGCTGATTGCTTACTTTAGTGTGGAGGCAGGGATGATGCTAGATGCTCTGGGTAGAGGATTCAATGGGAAGAGAAAAGATGCAGACAGACCACTCCATTGAGAAGTTTGGAGAAGAAGAAAAGGCAAGAGATTGGTTGTTTGAGAGGACCCATTGGGTAAGGGTGGATTCTTTTTAGAACAGGAGAGATTTGAGGTTCTTAGATGCTAAGACAAAGGAACAGAGGAGAGGCAAAAGTGAAAAGATATAAGAGTGGATTGTACAGTTAGAGCTCAGGGGCAGGAGGATGCTCAAGAGCCTGGGCAGAATGACTGGCTTTTGAACTCTCTTTGCCATTGTTCCTCACTGCTCAGAATGTATTATTATAATTTTTTAAAATATTTTTTGGCTGAATTGGGTCTTAGGTGCACCATGCAGGATCTTCATTCTGGAGCATGGGCTCAGTAGTTGTGGGCATAGTCTTAGTTGACCCAAGGCATGTGGGATCTTAGTTCCCCAACCAGGGATCAAACCTACATCCCCTGCATTGCAAGACCAATTCTTAACCCCTGGACCACCAGAAGATTATTTTAATTTCAAATCTTCCATAAGTTTCTTGAAGGCAAGAATCATGTCTCTGTAAGTAGAACAGGAAAATGAAAAGTGAAAATGAGCATGTTAGTCGCTCAATCATGTCTGACTTTTTGTGACTTCGTAGACTGTAGGCCATCAGGCTCCACTGTCCATGGAATTCTCGAGGCAAGAATACTGGAGTGGGTTGCGATGTCCTTCTTTATAGGGATCTTCCTGACCCAGAGATTGAACCCTGATCTTCTGCATTGCAGGCAGATTCTTTACCACTGAGCCACCAGGGAAAGATGCTGTATANAGTGATGAACAGGGAAGCCTGGCATGCTGCAGTCCATGGAGCTGCAAAAAGTCAGACATGACTCAGCGACTGAGCAACAACAGCACCATAGGAGCTCTGTCACCTCTTGCTAAAGCTGTCACATTTAGGAGCCAGGAGGCTAGTGGGGAAGGCCAGAACTTTGTCCTGTGGCTCTACAGACTAGCTGGCCAGACTGATGGTCCTGGACAGACTACTCTGACTGTGAGCATTAGTGTTGACTCTGAAAAGCTTTTGGAGTGCTCCAGACTCTAAGGGACCAATGGAGGTCAGGGCTTTGCTGAGGAAGAAAAGTGGAAAAGGCAATATGGTTTGACTGCAAGGACATGAATCATAGAGGGCAACATGGAGGAGGAGGGATATTTTATCTGAGTCTTAAAGAGTGAGCTCCCTAAGGACACAGGTACAAACCAGGACCCATGGCCTGTTCTGTACTCATGTGTTTAGAAATCAGAATTAGAACAAGGCATCATTCAAATCCCTTTGGGTATCAGCAACTTCTGTTGACTCTGGATGATATAAAGGATTTGCTTGGAGGCCATGGGAGAACAAAGAATCAGGCAGGAGGCAGATAGAAACCTGGCAGTTCTGGGGCCTCATGTGGCAGGAGCTCTTCAACAGCTCCTCCAGGGCACTGCTGCAAAAAATAGAAAAATGCCATTTTAGTGTCTTGGTTTGTCCACTCACTATTCAGTTTCCAGGGAGGGGCAGAGTGTCCTCGCTTTAGCTAGGATGTGATCTGATGCCTTGAGTAGCAGGCCTGCCAAGGCAGGATGCACACTCCAAGATGTAAGAAGAGATCCCNTCATGTGTTTAGAAATCAGAATTAGAACAAGGCATCATTCAAATCCCTTTGGGTATCAGCAACTTCTGTTGACTCTGGATGATATAAAGGATTTGCTTGGAGGCCATGGGAGAACAAAGAATCAGGCAGGAGGCAGATAGAAACCTGGCAGTTCTGGGGCCTCATGTGGCAGGAGCTCTTCAACAGCTCCTCCAGGGCACTGCTGCAAAAAATAGAAGAATGCCATTTTAGTGTCTTGGTTTGTCCACTCACTATTCAGTTTCCAGGGAGGGGCAGAGTGTCCTCGCTTTAGCTAGGATGTGATCTGATGCCTTGAGTAGCAGGCCTGCCAAGGCAGGATGCACACTCCAAGATGTAAGAAGAGATCCCGGAGAACGTGAGCTCACAGGGCCAAGAGAGAAGTTTCTACAAATGCAGCGGTGAGCATTATCAACAGCAGCACAGAGGGACAGCCAAACAAGGACAAAGATTTACCCATAGGAATTAGTAATCAGCTGATTGCTTACTTTATTGTGGAGGCAGGGATGATGCTAGATGCTCTGGGTAGAGGATTCAATGGGAAGAGAGAAGATGCAGACAGACCACTCCATTGAGAAGTTTGGAGAAGAAGAAAAGGCAAGAGATTGGTTGTTTGAGAGGACCCGTTGGGTAAGAGTGGATTCTTTTTAGAACAGGAGAGATTTGAGGTTCTTAGATGCTAAGACAAAGGAGCAGAGGAGAGGCAAAGGTGAAAAGATATAAGAGTGGATTGTACAGTTAGAGCTCAGGGGCAGGAGGACGCTCAAGAGCCTGGGCAGAATGACTGGCCTTTGAACTCTCTTTGCCATTGTTCCTCACTACTCAGAATGTATTATTATAATTTTTTAAAATATTTTTTGGCTGAATTAGGTCTTAGGTGCACCATGCAGGATCTTCATTCTGGAGCATGGGCTCAGTAGTTGTGGGCATGGTCTTAGTTGACCCAAGGCATGTGGGATCTTAGTTCCCCAACCAGGGATCAAACCTACATCCCCTGCATTGCAAGACCAATTCTTAACCTCTGGACCACCAGAAGATTATTTTAACTTCAAATCTTCCATCAGCTTCTTGAAGGCAGGAATCATGTCTCTGTAAGTAGAACAGGAAAATGAAAAGTGAAAATGAGCATGTTAGTCGCTCAGTCATGTCTGACTTTTTGTGACTTCGTAGACTGTAGGCCATCAGGCTCCACTGTCCATGGAATTCTTGAGGCAAGAATACTGGAGTGGGTTGCCATGTCCTTCTTTATAGGGATCTTCCTGACCCAGGGATTGAACCCCGATCTCCTGCATTGAAGGCAGATTCTTTACCACTGAGCCACCAGGGAAAGGTGCTATATAAAAGGGATGGAGAGACCAGTGTTCTAGGACCAATTTGTATTATCAGATTATGAAAGCTGTGTGTTTCTGACACCCAACTCTAGGGGCCTGGCCAAATAGGTTTTTAATTTTCTTACAAAATAAGAGGTCTGTAGGCAGGCAGTTCAGAGTTGGTACAGCAGCCCATGGTATATTTGCTATATCAGACTCCTTCTATTCATCTGCTAAGGCAGTGGATAAATAGCCTTAGCAAGTACTTTAGCACAGGGGTCCCCAACCCCGGAGTACCAGTCCATGGCCTGTTAGGAACTGGGCTGCACAGCAGGAGGTGAGAGGTGGGTGATCGAATGAAGCTTCCTCTGCAGTTCCCCATCACTACCCATCACTCCCATTACTGCCTGCACCATCCTCTGCATTGCTTTCATGACCACCTGAAATATCCCCTCCTCCATCCATGGAAAAGTTGTCTTGCATGAAACCAGTCCCTGATGCCAAAAAGGCTGCCAACCGCTGCTTTAGAGGTCGTGCTTGTCACTTCATAGACTCAAGATGGCTGCTTGGCCTCCAGGCCCACATTCCAAGACAGAAGAAGGAAGGAGGAGGTGAGGACTCCTGTGCTTGGAAAGAAAAACCTTCCTACTAATCCCACACAAACTCTTGCTTGCTCCTCATGGCCTTCTCTAGCTGCACAGCAGTCTCATGCTTTAAACTAAACAGATGTTTCATTGTATCCTGATTGCCCTGCATCCCTGGCTTCCTTCCAGCAGCAAATTTGTGGGGTCCTTTGGGGATTTGCCTCTCTCCACCACGAGGCTTAGCAGAAGAGTAAATTAAGGCGCCTTCCTTTCAATAACCAAAGTTGAAGGGGTTTGCCAACAACTGCCTCAGGACAGCCAGGGGATCGTGTCCTAATCTTGGCAAATGTGAGGGGCCCTCCTGGGACCTGGGCTCTTGCACGAGTGAAATAGAGACAGAAGTGGCTAAAGCTTAATCATCTATCCCTGCAGTGATATCCTCCCCAGACCATGTTTGCTATGAGATCATTTCTAAGGTTTTCACTTTCTAGGTTTTCAGAACTGCTTTCTTTCTGCCTTCCCCTTTCTAAGTCTGTATTTTCAACCATCCCATAAATTATGAAGGTCCAATCCTACCAATAAATTCCCAGTCTGAGCAGAGACTTTTCCATTGCTTATAACAACAATAACAAAAAAATTCTGACAATACTCCAACCCCATCTCTGACAAGCTATGCATAAACCTGCAAAAAACATCTAACTTCTTCAGGTCCTCTCTCCTTATCGAAAAACTTTCCAATGTGAATGATGCATTACAACTTTGTCCTCTTTCAGAAGGCCTGCTTTGTACAAAGTGAGCCTGGATCAACAGCACGGTCTGGATTACAGTTTTAACAACAAGGTTAGAATATAAAAGCTCCATCAGTAAGATGATGCTACTGGAACATTTCATGGACAATTAAGCCCAGGTAGAGGCTCACCAAAACCACTCGACTGCTGGTAGCACCAGTGTACAATGTTTTCATTAGCAAACAGTCACTGTTTAGTGTCGTCTTGCCATGATGTCAAGGCCTCACCTACCAGTTCTATAGTTTCAACTGTTCTCTATTCCAAATCCACTTCATTGCACCACTATAAAACTTATTTTTTAGGCAATCTTTGTCTTCACCTTAAAGTCCTTTCTGCAGCAGACATGCATCTGCCTTACAGAATATAGAATCTGCCTTACCTTTAGAATATAGAGCAAAGGACTCTGTAAAACTGTAGTCCATACCTTCAAATAAAAAGTATTTGATGTATGGCAAAACCAATACAATATTGTGAAGTAATTAGCCTCCCATTAAAATAAATAAATTTAAATTTTTTAAAAAAGTACTTTGTAGGAACAGCAAAGTAGCCCCAGTTTGGCCTTATGTTCCAGAAAACACTCATTACTTAGCTGCATTTAATAATCCATAAAACATTTCTATTAACTTTTGTGTGTGAATCATGTGTCTGCAAAATGGGTAAAAAAAAAAAACTGGGAAGCAGAAATAAAAGATATGAGAATATAAAAATAAGTGAGATCGTAAATATTTGATAAAGGCCTCAGTTTTCAGATAAGCAGTTACCATTTTGGGCCCTCAGATGCCAAGAGAAGCCACAAACACTATTCTGAATTATTAAAATGACCAGGGGAAAGTTTTCTTACTACACTTGAATGAGTACATAGCCCTTCAAACTAACTTCTGCTTAAATACTAACACAGACATTGGTCAAATGTAAAAGAGTCAAAGTTCTAAGTTGAACACTCATGTGTAGTTATGAAGCAGATTATATAATGTATCTCACCACTTCATTTTATTTCACTTTTTCTCTCTCTCTGCTCTCACAATCCTTCCCAACTTGAGAGGAATCCAATCTGGGTGAGTTGAAAGTCTGCACTCTAGGATATTTTTTAACTGAATGCTTACT
Organism: Neotragus pygmaeus; assembly: GCA_006410875.1. Taxonomy (NCBI): domain Eukaryota; kingdom Metazoa; phylum Chordata; class Mammalia; order Artiodactyla; family Bovidae; genus Neotragus; species Neotragus pygmaeus. The sequence continues at coordinate 53,243 of SJYV01033449.1, forward strand.
GATTTTGTTTCTATTTTTCATAAGTTCAATGCATTCATTCATTCAACAAATATGTCTTGATTACCTACTAGGGGCCAGGCACTGCTCTAAGTGTGAGGATAAGGAGTTCCCTAGGTGTCTTTTCTCCTTTGCTTTTCACTTCTCTTCTTTTTACAGCTATTTGTAAGGCTTCCACAGACAGCCATTTTGCTTTTTTGCATTTCTTTTTCATGGGGATGGTCTTGATCCCTGTATCCTGTACAATGTCACAAACTTCATTCCATAGTTCATCAGGCACTCTACCTATCAGATCTAGTCCCTTAAATCTATTTCTCACTTCCGCTGTATAACCATAAGGGATTTGATTTAGGTCATACCTGAATGGTCTAGCAGTTTCCCCTACTTTCTTCAATTTCAGTCTGAATTTGAACTCTGNGCCCCCCTTTACCCCGGTTGGCGACCGCCGACTTCTGGCCGGCGCCGAAGCGACAGGTGGAGGCGGGGCGCGGCGCCCGGTAGCCCGTCCGGGTCGAGTGGACACTAAAGCGCCTCTTCTCTATCTCTGGCGCCGCCCATTCTAGCCACAGCATTATCAACCTAATCCCAGTACCCCGGTGGCCCAAACCCGAGCCTACCTTCAGCACTCGTGCACTCAACAAATACAAATAAGGTCCGTGCTGGGGTTACAGTGCGTGCCAACGAACGTGGTGCCCGCCCGTGGAGCTTGCCGTCTGGTGGGAGAGACTCACAGCAAATAGATAATCGCCACACGTTAGTGTAAAAGTTGAAACTGTGAAAGATCGATGAAGACAGTACGTGCAGAGTGTTGGGAGCGTAGGTAGCCGGTGGTCCCTATCTATAAAAAATACCGGAAGCTCACTCTTCAGTATGAATGTAAGGGTCCAAAGCGGAGAACCACAGAGCAACCACACTTATTGGGAGGGACTGTGGCTTGTTTGAGAAAAGGAAGGTCTGGGGGCCTGGCCCACTGAGAGCTGAAAGAAAAGCAAGTTCCTTAACTTCCTCCTCTGTAATATGGGACTGTTCCTCCCCATTAGCGACTGAGACTTTGCATATAAATGATTTAGTGGTATTCAGACGTGCAGCAAGTGAGGTAAAGGTGAAGGTGTTTAGATTGGGCATGGCATTCACCTGGGCTGAACACAGTGTGCTGCCTTCAGGCAAACGCACTTCCCCTCTCCTGAAGTCCTGTTTCCGTGTCTGAGTAGAATCTCTCAACTTCTTCTCTGAAGTGATGACCGCTTTAGTCACTCCTTGAAATACTTAACTGGTTCCCACTACGCACTGGTCCTGCCCTCCTGGAGCCCATGTTGGGTGGGTCAGGTGAAGTATACTGACAGTCCCAGCCTGGTGAGCGTGGTGCTCTGGGAGCAGAGCCTGACCCTCTGGCCTTGCCAGGGAAAGCCCTTCTGCTCCTGACCAGGGCTGCGTATGCATTTCCCAGAAAGCCTCAGTTCCCCCTGCAGAACACAAGGCTCATACTCCTCAGCTGAGCGTCGTCTTTACTATTTTCATTGGTGGCATTAGCCCTTCATGTGACAGCAACCCTGCCGGTCCCTTGCTGGACCCCCAGGGATTTAGAAGCACGTTGGGGGCTTCAGAAGACACCTGGCTGCTGACTGCTTGGTATATTTTATTATCTTGGATGATGCCAATTCCTTCTTTGGCTCTGTTCATAGTGTTTATGTAGACTGAGGATTTGCCCCATGAAAACAGGCCAGGAAGCCCAGAGAGTGGAGAACACAGTTGAGAGAGAAGTCTGGCATGGTTTGTGAACAGAGATTTTTAAAAAACAACAACAGAAGGTTACTGGGGGAAGGGCGAGGAGAGAGGGCAGGCTTTGGGCAGCCACTGTGTTTCTCCTCACAGACTGTAGCAATACCACTTGTGGAGAGCAAAAGGGGAGTGCTGGGTTAGGCAGTCACAGACCTGGGTTCAGATTATTTGTTACTGCCTAGCTCTGTGTCTGACCCTGGACAGGTCACTTGTCTGGTTGTGGGTGCTTAAGACAGCGTTTGATATCTAGTTGGCTCCGAAGAAATGTAACCTCCCTCCCTCTTCCCCTAAACAAACTAAAAGAGCAGTAGTAATAGTGCTTACTTCAGAGCATTATTATGGGGATTTAATGTACCTAAAATACATAGATCAGAGTCTGACATGTAGAAGTTACTGCTGCCATTGCAATTGTTATTCTTTATTCTGGGTAAAAATTGATAAAATGAAATGGGAGGTTGGTTCTGAGGAACTGTGCGGGGTGATTAGTGGAGAAGTTGGGTTATCTGTTGCTGTGGTTTTACGGGAAAGCATCAGCCCTGGCAGCAGAAAGGGGTGTTCTGTGTGATAAAGGGCCTTTTGGGCAGCCAAGCTCTCCGAAGACTCAAGCCATGGGGGTGGGGGTGGCGGTGGGAGTGGGGTAGTAGAGTTGAAAGAGACCTAATGTTGTCTTGTTTGGGTTGTCTCTAGCCCACAGCTGGATGCGGGTCCCTGGTGAGGGGCTGCCCCTGCTCCTTGCTGGCCCCTGCCCTCCTGTGGATATGGTAATGGCCTGAGACTGGTTGGTCCAGGAGCTGTGGAATCCAATTCTGTAAGCCCTGTACCCAGCAGAGTACTGGGCGCATAATGAATGAAGAAAACTAAACCTGCAGGGCAAACTTTCCAGTGTGTTTAAGTGTGCTGTTAAAAGAAAGGAGTATGAAGATAGGGAGAGATAGCTAATGTTTTTAGGCCCTTGCTAAGGGCCGTTTTCAGGTATGTTTCAACTTAGTGGTGAAAACTGCAGCTTTGGAGTCAGATGGAATTGCTGGTATGATCTCACACGCATCACAGAAGCTCTTTAAAGTGCACTTTTGCATCTGTAACGTGGAACTCATTGTCTCTTATTCACAGGACATTCAGTAATGCTTATATATACGTATGTGGCTTGCTGTCCTCAGCGCACAGGCTTCCCAGGAGATGCAAGAGACATGGGTTTGATCCCTGGGTTGGGAGGATCCACACACATACGTGCACACATCCTCATCATGCAGCACAAGATATCAGAATTACCCAGTCAATAATAGCTACAGTTATTATCTTGATAACTGCAGGTAATATTATTATTATCTTGATAATCCTCCCAGGGATCTCCACTGTGAAGGCAAACAGAAGGCCACAAACACAGATAGGTGGCATTGATTTTGAGCTCAGTCCCGTCTGGGCTCTGTGAGGTCTGGGCAGACACTAACCAGACAGCTTTATGTGCATTTCATTCATTACTTAAAGCACTTGACTATGTGAAATCTTAAAAGGAAAAAGAATTGCAAAATGATAATTTATGTGCCTTTCAAGTTCAGGTATTTTATCATCAAGATAAATCTTCCATGCATCTATGTTAAACCACTTTGGGCTGTCAAAGCTTTTAAATAAAGTGGCTCATCCTGACCAGTGTCTGTCTTTGCTCATTTATCATAGTTCCCTGATAGACAGATAGATCCCATTTTGCAGGGCAGGCCTCAGGATGGCAACTCCTGCCCCACTGTTTTAGACATGCAGTTCTGCATGGTGTGTTTAACAAACCACAGTGGACTCATGATCCCTTCATCACTGTCTCACTCACGTACTCATAGACCCACAGCACCAATCTTGGAACTAGGAATAGAAAGGCATTCTGTGGTCAGTGTGAATCTAGGGAAGTCAGCTCCAGGGGAATCTCAGGTTCCCAGTGATGGGTTTGGGTGTGAAAATGCCTTGGATGAAGGTGGCAGCGTCTTCTAGAAGTCAGGGCTCTCTGCCCTTCCCATCCAGAAGTCCCATCTCTGGGTCTGACCTCCTGCTGGGTAAAGGTCTGATCTGCATCTCTGTGCCTCCCTGCTGCCCCTGCTTCTGGCCAGAGCTTCCCAGAAAGCCAGAACCCCTGCAACACATGCAGGAGGACAACCTGCTTAAGGAAGCCTTTCTGAATCGACCCTCCAATCCCATGGCCCCAGTGGGCACCTCTGCCAGGTGTTGCTTCTCCAGCTACTCTGTGTGCTGTGAGCACTTCCACAGCTACTGGACAGAGTATCCCTGGTACCCAGCACCTATCTTGCTCATTGTCGTCTCTCCTCCCCAGCCCCCCTCCACCCCCACTTCTATTCATTCTTCAGGCAGCGTCCTGGGGATTAGAATGCTGAGACGAAGTGACACAGCCTCCATCCTCATGCGGCCCAAAGACATCATGAGACAGATTATTGATAAAGACAGTATCGAGCACATGACCACACATATATTGTCAAATTTTAAACTGAATTTACTGCCTTGAAGGAGAAGCCTGGCATGCCAGGAGAAGCATAAGGTGGGATAGATATAGAAATGTATCAATATACATAGAAGAGGCCCATAAATGTTAGTTGGGGGCTTATACTCAATTATTTATATATCTTTGAAGACTATTGGATAGTATAGTATTTTTCTATAAACCCTGGCAAAAAATATATTTACTGTGACCAGGGTACTCTTATAAGAATGTATACTTTAAAAATCATTGTGCTTTAGCTTCAAAATGGGAGAATAATGCTAGCGCTCCAGTTTACTTACACCCCAGGGCCCCCAGGCCACGGACTGGTACTGGCCCATGCTGCCCAGCAGGACTGAGCAGTGGCTGGCCTGATAGGAACCGGGCTGCACAGCAGGAGGTGAGCGTCAGGCAAGGGAAGCTTCATCTATATTTACAGCTGCTCCCGTCACTCACATTACTGCCTGAGCTCCACCTCCTGTCAGATCAGCAGCAGCATATAATAAATAAAATGTGCCTGAATCATCCTGAAACCACCCCACCCCCCAGTCCATGGAAAAATTGCCTTCCACGAAATCGGTCCCCGGGGCTAACTGCTGACTTAACCCTTTACAGTTACAGAGCCCTCCCTTGGATGTTGTCTTGCTGGGTGCGCTAGTTCTCAGTATCACACCTCTTATCCTGGGTGGTGGCAGCTAACAGACGTCCAGCTTGCCTCATGGCTGACTGAGCACAGTGGGCGTTGAAGCCCCATCCCTTCAGAGCCATAGGGTCCACTGAGAGCCTGTTTTTCCCTCCTTCTTTGATACTTCTGTGCACCAGGCTGAGGTTCCAGCATAGATTTTATGACGTTGCGTCTAGAGACCTGTGATTTGAGGGGAAAGGACACAGCTAACTGCTCTTGTCCAGGTCGGGAGGGGCACCTGTCTGCATGCAGCAGAAGGGAGGTGGGTGAGCTGGCAGCGATCTGCTCCTGCAGAGCCCTGCCGCCCCAGAGTGGTCCCTCTTGAGGAGCCAGGGTCCTCTCCAGAGGGCCTCGAGCCGTCAGTCCCTCTGAGAACCAGGAGAAAATCATACTAGAAGTCCAGCGTTAAATAAGACATGATCCAAACAGCCCCAGGAAACGTTCCCTCTCCACGACTGAATGTTATTAGAGAGTTACTTTATTTGTTTGGCCAGTGCTGATGGCAAAATACATCTTCGATCCCCACCTGTCTCAGAGGTGGACCTTATTAGGAGAGACGAGCGGCCGTCTTCCCCGAAGCAAGGGAAGGGAAGCTGCATCACAGTGCAGAAATTGAGCACCAGTCTTGGTGGGTTGGGGTCGACTGCTGTATTCTCAGGGTACAGCTCTAATAGGATTGTAATCGCGTGGCTCTGAGCCACGAAGAAAAGAAGTGACTCTGGAAATCTGCCTTCCATAAGGCTGACACACAGTGACGGTATTTATGCCTCTCGGAAGTATATGTTAAGTGGTAGGTATTTATGAAAAGGGTTCTAAGGAGTAAACATGCCCATCAGTCATCCCAGACCTTTTTAGAGCCCCTAAGATGGTTTTAAATTAGAGTCTACCTTCCTTCCTGCCGTCCCCCTTCCATCAGCAAACTGCCTCCTCCTTGCTTCCTGTTATAAAAATGAACTGTCAAGGCAGGCCACAGCCCAGGTAGGAGCATGCGAACCGACTTGCAGAATTAACATAGTCAAGGCAGGCATGTAAGGGGTAAGCACCTTGGTTCCGGTCCTTCCCAACCAGTCACAGCATTGGGAAGGGAGGGGTGTGGGGCATGACTGACCAGCAAGATCAGCCTAATTGCCCCTTAACCACCGCCACCAGCTGCTCTGCTGTCAGCCGGTCTGCTTGCTGAAAAGGGTTGGCAATTGGGGGGGAACGAATGATGAAGACAAGTGATGCAAACTAAGCCAAATTTGGGCTCAGTCAGTGGCATATGGGAGAGAATGAATGTCAGTGTCAGTCAGGGAATCCCACCAGGCCAGGGAAAGAGCAAGCTTCAAAAGTTTTCTCTATGAGCAGGTGATCATTAAAACAGAATGCCTGTTTCATGAATTACTGTGTAGGTGTCTAACTTGAAATCATTGTTGACTTTCAAATGTTCATTCTAAAGATCAGAAATTGGTGTTTATTACTCGAACCCTATACTTAGTTTCAAAGACTGCTCTGTTTTTTATTTCTCCCATCTGGCCTTCCTTTGAAACTTTTATGATAGTATTGGTCCATCTGTGTTAATATTTTTGTGTGTGAGATAAGTGATGCCAGTGTTGCCCAGTTTATATTTTATGACTAATCCAAGGACTGTAGATGATAAAAGTAGAGGGGCTGCCTGTTTCACATGTCACTGAATTGCTACCCTTTGGCTTCTGGAATTCTGTCTTAAGAAAATAATTGAAAAATGGAAAATGCCACTATATAAAGATGTATCGTTATTTATAATGGTGAAAACTTAGAATTGACCTACTCTACAGTTATAAGAGGGTAATCAAGTTTCAGAGGACCAGGTTGGTGGAATATTTAAAAACAGGAAGATTAGTAATGAGGGAAGTCATTACCTGTTCAGTGAACAGAACACTGTTATATGAAAGATGTATTCAAGAAAATAGTCTAGGGACTTCCCTGGTGGTGCAGTGGCTAAGACTCTGCACTCTCAGGGGCCCCCGGTTTAATCTCTGGTGAGGGAACTCCACAAGTAAGTCCTCAGTTCAGTTCAGTTCAGTCGCTCAGTCGTGTCTGACTCTNGGACCAGATGCCATGATCTTCATTTTCTGAATGTGAGCTTTAAGCCAACTTTTTCACTCTCCTCTTTCAGTGCAGCCAAATAAATATTTTTAAAAAATAATTTGTAAGGGATGCCTTGAAGGGGACAAGACTTGCAGTTGAACAGTGGAATAATTGATAACTTTTTCTCATATTTTAAACTTTCTATTTTTTTATTACTCCTCTAACATTTTTAAATTCTAAAACAAGTCAAATTAAACAATGATCTTTATGCTAATTGCCATTTGAAGTTCACTGTCTTCGTGGCCTTATCCTGATTAAATCTTTCACTCACCAATTTCTAAGACCAGGTTTGGCTCCCTGCCTCTGTGTCTCTGGTCGAGGCACATCCTCTGGGTCCACTGGCCAAGTGGCCCAGAAATGTGCTAACTCTGGCCGTGCAGACAGATTTTCTGGGTTTTTTTAAGTTAGAGGAAGCTACTGCCCCTCCCTGCCCTGCAGCCTCACACCCTTCTGTCATTATTTCTCTTCCCTGTTCCCGACCTAGTCCCCAGTGGTGGAGTGGAGATTGGCAGTTTGGGTTTGCAACCTTTGGAGGCTTCATTGGTAAAGTTTCAGCAAACTCTGTCCACAACACACACACACACACACGCACGTACACACACACACGCTCGCACACACATGCACACACGCACCTCGCGCGCATGCACACACACACACACACGCTCGCTCGCTCTCTCCCTAGGTTAGTTACCACCGTAACTGCTAACGCACATGACTCTGGCTTCTTGTCCTGCTCAGGTCTTGGTATCCTGTGCCTTGGGGCCTGGATTTTACATTCTTGATGTCAGCTCTCCCTGGGTCAGCCCTGTCCCCGCATCCTCTGCTGCTTAGTGCTGGCAGCGGTTCTTGAACTCAACTGGCCATACACTGGGAAATCATGACATGTGTCCTTATTTGACACAAAGATTTGAGTCTGCATGGCTTATATTTGGGAGGAGATTCCCAAGTAAAGAAGGGAAATAAGGAAGTAGAAGAATGGGCCAGAGAAGCACACATCGAGCAGGTCACCAGCGTGAACCACTGGAGTGTAAACCTGCTAGGAGTCTCTAGCAGCCAGTATAGAGCACCCCCCCTCCCCGCAGAATTAACCTCTCCTGGGGATTGGCAGCTGCCTATGTATATATCTCACTTGATCCATCATTGGTTGAACATTACTCCTGAAGACTCCCATAAGGAGCCTTCCAGCAGCCTCAGACACCAGGTAAAGCACCAGGGCAAAGGGATGTCTATGCTGACACACAGAAGATGCTGGCTTGCTAAACGATGAGTCCTGAGAGTTCAGGGCACAGCTCAGATAGTGTCTGCTGGATATTCTTCCCTAAACACCTTGAGAATGATCAGTGCACTAAACTGAAAATAACCAAATCCATGGAACTTCCCTGGCGGTGCAGTGGTTAAGAATCTGCCTTCCAATGCCAGAAGCGAAGGTTCAATCCCTGGTTGGGGAACTTAAATTGCACATGCCACACCATGTGGCCAAAAATAAAAACCAAATCCGTAATTCTGTGCTGAATCAGACACCCACTTATACTAAATTGAAAACTACATTAAGGATAACCAACCCCCAAAGTTTATGAAAAATCATACAACGAAAACTTAAAGTAAGGATACTACTACCATATTTTCCCGTGTATGTTGTCCTAGACTTCCAATATTTGATTTGTCACAGAACATAAGTATTCTGCAGCCATGCACTTTGAGACCTGACACTTTTAAAAAGGGTCTGAGTACATAATAAGATTTATCTTTATTGTGGCAATGTTCCCCCTCTTCTGCTGTAGCTAGATTTTTTTCCTGTTATTTCTCAAGTACACTAGGATGATACGAAAAGGAAAAAAAATCATTGGGAGAAAACATTGAACCTCATTTGTATCAACTCATAATTGTATCTCCAGTGCCATGTTTTAATATTAATACTGGATTCACCATCCTGACACTAATACCAGAGGATGGGAATTTCTGTAGTTATGGCTTTAGACACTGTGATAAATGTTTTGTAGTCATTGCCTCTATATAGAAACACTCCATCTCCAATTAAAGGTTTAGTAAGCTCTTCATCAAAATATCTGTTAACAGTTGAGGCACACACTACAGTTGTGNGGAATTTCTGTAGTTATGGCTTTAGACACTGTGATAAATGTTTTGTAGTCATTGCCTCTATATAGAAACACTCCATCTCCAATTAAAGGTTTAGTAAGCTCTTCATCAAAATATCTGTTAACAGTTGAGGCACACACTACAGTTGTGCTGACATTTCAACTTAATTCACTCTATAGTTTAACTCCCATTCCATTTTATATGCCTGTTTGTTTTTTCCTATGCATAGAGGAGGAATAATGGCAGAAATTTGGGCACAAATTGCAGATTCTAGAAATATTTCCATGTATTTATTATTATTGTCTATTGGCATATTTGTCACTACAAATGAAGGCCTTTCTCCAAGAGGTGATTTAAGATTGTTCATGTAGCAAGCTCAATAGGATTTAGTAGCTAAATCTCATATGCTTTGAGTTATGGGCATTTTGGTATTTGCATAAGGATTCAAGATCCTGGTGTTTGAGAGAAACTGGGCCATTTCCCTTTAAGGTATGGTTTTGATATACATTCCGTAAACACTGAGATGGTGAATGCTTGGTGCTTGCACCCTATTCCCGTGTCCTGGGTACACAACAGACATCATTCCCTGATAACTGAATCTGCATCCTTGTCCTCAGAGTGCTCCCTGCAACCCCTCCAGCTCACTGGTACTGGCTCCCTAGATGAGGCCTGTGGGCTCCCAGCGCCATGGCCCACCTTTTCACTGTGCTTGGCCCTGCCATTGCTGTGAATGATCAGCAAAGGAATCTTTCACAGTCTCTCTACAAAAAAAAGAAAATAAGAATTCCAGAGGCAGTTGGTTCCCTTATCTTGTACTTTTTCAGCCACCTCTTCATTGTGCAGATGGCAGTCATCCAATGTGTTAATGTTTGTCTCCTTTTTTCCTTTTATTATATGCATTTTGATTTTTATCTTTCTTCCTTTTTCCCCCTCTCATGTTGCTCAGAAGATAAAGCAGGGAGCCCCAAATTATTTGCTATTTGGTCTCATCAAGTTTAGTTCCAGTGCTTTGTGTTGATAGGAATGTGTTGATGATGAACATTGGTGAGATTTTCCTTTCTTCCCCCACCTCTTCAGGAAGAGCTCTCCTCTAGAGAGGTCACAAGTGACCTCTGTGTTGCGAAATCTTCCAAAATTTTCTCAGTCTGTCTTTGCTGCAACAGTTGACACCTCTGGCCATGTCCACCTCTTGAACTTTTCTTTCGTGCATTTTCCTCCTTCTTCGCTGATGATGATTCTTTGACTACCTGCTCCCTTTCCTCCACTGATGTTTTCAGTGGGGGCATCCCCAGGCCGCCTCTCTTGATTTCCCTTAGACTCCACATGGATGACTTCATCTTCACCCTTGGTTTTTAACGACTACCTTTACCTGAAAAATATTCCCTGGTGGCTCAGAAGGTCTGCCTGCAATATGAGAAGCCTGGGTTTGAGACCTGGGTTTGATCCATGGGTCGGGAAGATCCCCTGGAGAGGGAAATGGCAACCCACTCCAGCACTCTTGCCCAGAAAATCCCATGGAGGGAGAAGCCTGGTAGGCTACAGTCCGTGGGGTGTAGTCCGGACATGACTAAACAACTTCACTTACCTGAACACACTCTGCATCCTCAGCCCCATCACAGCTCCTCTCTGGAGTCCAGACCTTGGTGCCCAGCAGCCTGCCAAAGGGTGCCTCTAGTGGCCCCCAAGAGCATCCACAGTCACATGTTTCATTTGTTTAGACTATTCTTACTTTCACAGGGCCAACTAAATACTTGCCCCCGGGGTGGTTTCTGCTCCCTCCTTGGGGTTATAGGTAAACTGTTCTAAGCGTGTCAGAAAGCGTCCATTTTGGAAAATCAAGGGTAAGACAAAGCCACATACCAAGGACTGCTCCTCAAAACTCAAGGACTGAAAAGAAAACGGGTGTTTGCTCATGGTCCCTACAATTCTGGAGGTTGACTGGGTTCAGTGAAGCAAGTCTCACCTTAGGGGTCTCATCCAGGGACAGTTAGCTGGTGGCTGGGGCTGGAGCTATCTCAGTGGCCCTCTCACTAGGGCCCTGGAAGCTGGTTCCTCCCCGCAGGAAAGCTGGGTTCTAAGAACAGCCATCCCAAGAGGACCAGGCAGAAGCTCCTCACCTCTCATAACACACCCTCAGCAGTCTCAGAGCATCATTTCTTCTGTATTTATCCACCTACCCAGCCGCAGAGGGACGGAACAGAGGTAGGAGGCATGTCAGTGTCACACTGTGGCTGTGTTGGAAATGAACCTAGCTACAGTCTCCAAACGTGTCTATCCCTTTGAGAACTACCCTAAATGCCACAGAAGCTTTACCTTTTATTTCAAAAAATTTATGGAGTAGGTAGCATATTTACATGATTGGAAAGTTAAGAAAAAAATAAATATAAATATACACAATGAAAATGGNCAGCTCCTCTCTGGAGTCCAGACCTTGGTGCCCAGCAGCCTGCCAAAGGGTGCCTCTAGTGGCCCCCAAGAGCATCCACAGTCACATGTTTCATTTGTTTAGACTATTCTTACTTTCACAGGGCCAACTAAATACTTGCCCCCGGGGTGGTTTCTGCTCCCTCCTTGGGGTTATAGGTAAACTGTTCTAAGCGTGTCAGAAAGCGTCCATTTTGGAAAATCAAGTGTAAGACAAAGCCACATACCAAGGACTGCTCCTCAAAACTCAAGGACTGAAAAGAAAACAGGTGTTTGCTTATGGTCCCTACAATTCTGGAGGTTGACTGGGTTCAGTGAAGCAAGTCTCACCTTAGGGGTCTCATCCAGGGACAGTTAGCTGGTGGCTGGGGCTGGAGCTATCTCAGTGGCCCTCTCACTAGGGCCCTGGAAGCTGGTTCCTCCCCGCAGGAAAGCTGGGTTCTAAGAACAGGCATCCCAAGAGGACCAGGCAGAAGCTCCTCACCTCTCATAACACACCCTCAGCAGTCTCAGAGCATCATTTCTTCTGTATTTATCCACCTACCCAGCCGCAGAGGGACGGAACAGAGGTAGGAGGCATGTCAGTGTCACACTGTGGCTGTGTTGGAAATGAACCTAGCTACAGTCTCCAAACGTGTCTATCCCTTTGAGAACTACCCTAAATGCCACAGAAGCTTTACCTTTTATTTCAAAAAATTTATGGAGTAGGTAGCATATTTACATGATTGGAAAGTTAAGAAAAAAATAAATATAAATATACACAATGAAAATGGTCTTTCTCATCCCATATCCCGCACCCCTGCCTCTCCATAGACAGCCGCTGCCTTGTAGCTCCTTCCATCCTGCCCTTGCCGGCCTCCTCTCACCGGACCGGGGACTCCTCTGGGTCGTGAACTGAAGCTGTTGTCACTCATCCCCACACTGCCTGGCGCGGGGAGCTCTGTGTCCACACCATGCAGGGGAGGCCTGTGCCAAGGAACAGGGAAGAAGGAAGAGCAGGGTAAGGTGACTGAGTATAGGTTTCTGGGTGGCCTGTGGCCCACCTTCTCTAATTTCATTTGGAGCCATATCTCTTGAAGGCAGTTATCTCTTGAGGCCTATGTGGGTCCTCTCTCCATCTGTCACTGAGACTGGATCCTGGTGCCACCCTGTCCTGCCTGGCTTCATGGGTATACCCCAGGAGGCTTGTGTTCAAAGCCTAGTTTTTGTGCTGTATCCCAGTTCAGCCAAGGACCACTCTCTGACAGCTTGTCTTGTCCAAAGACAGCACCCCCAGGGGTTGCTGGGGGAAGGTGTGGTCGTAAGATATGGTTAATGAGTGCTGTCCTGATCAACATCCAGGAAAAGAAAATCCCTGCTTGAGGAAGCATCCTTAAATTATGTCGTTTCACTCTTTCTCTGCTGAGAAATATATTCCCTAGGGAATATCGCTTATTTTTGTTAAATTAAGGAGGCCAATCTCTAACCCCTATGAGGAAAAATTGACAGTTGTGCTAATTGTTTTTAAAAAAGGCTTTCTGAGAATGTTTAAGATTCTTATCTGTTATAAGGAAAGAAACTTCACTCAAACTAAGTCAAGCAAAACTAGAAACATGATTATTAGAATAAAAAAAAGTTTCAGTGTATCAGGTACAGCTGGATCCAGGTGCTCAGATGGTGGGCTGGGAATTGTACCTTCTCTTATCTTCCAGCAGTTCCTACCACTGTGCTGGCTTCACTCTCTAAGATAGTGACAATGGCAGCTCCAGACTTTATATGGAGTTTACAGCTCCTGATTTCAGTGTTCATGTTGAAAAGGGGCTCGGATTAGTCCTGTAGTTAAAGTTTTCTGGCCATCTTGATGGCATGACCTCCCAGAATTGTATGAGTGGTAGCAGAGCAGTTTCCAAAACAAAGAGATGCAAGACCCACACATAACGTGGCCCATTGCATGTGGGGATTCAAATTTCAAATTTCAGACTGTGAGGAGCACCTAAATTGCTGGTGGTAGGCCTAGGAGTTAGGAAAAAAAAAACCCATTGTACTGATGTCTCTATTTTTGTATATATTTGATTTGTGTGTGTGTGTGTAATAAAAAATACTTTTTAAAAGAAATGCAGTATAAAAAATAAGAGCAGTTTTTTTCTGTCTTGCTTTGGGAATTCTCAACAAAAAGGGCTGCACATCCCCGTATGTTTATTGTCTGATTTTCTCACTCTCTCATTTTCTTTTCATTGTGTAAAGAAACCTTAATCCTTACTCTCATCTAAGCTAGAGATTGGGATGGGGGAAACACATAATATTTGACTTAAAGATTTGTGGGGTGTGCTAGAAGCGGCCTGGGGGTAAGACAGTCAGGCGCTCTTTTAAGTCCCAGGACAAAAGGCTTGGAAAATTCCAGCTAGAGGAAAGAAGGAGTCTACGCTGTCTCCTTCTGGTGGTCAGTACTAGAGCCTCGGTTAGTGTGGACAGAGCAGGTAAGAGTTTTACAGAGTCCTGGACTTCCCCACATATCTTGCTGGGGGAAGGTTGAGATCTTCAGACAGTCACAGACTGGCTGCTATAAGAAATATTAACGGTTAGGTAGCCTTTTTCATTTTGTAGGTGGGGAAACTGAAGTCAGAGGGGTTACATGCCTTGCCCAAGGTCACACAGTGAATTAGCAGGAGCTGAATCTGGTACCACTTAATAGCTGCATAACCTTGAGTAAGCCCCATTACCTCTTTGAGTTTCAGTCTGTCTCACCTGTTGTGGAGGACAGAATAATGGCCCCACAAAGTGTCCACATCCCAATCCCTGTGATTGGGTTTGAAACCTGTGATTAGGTTTGGTGACATGGCAGGAGGAAATTAAGTTGCAGACGAAATTAATGTTGCTAATCAGCTGACCCTAAATTTATCTGGAATCATCCAGATGGGCACCACGTAATCATAAGAGTTTTAATAAATGAAATAGCAAGGCAGGAGAGGCAGTTAGAGTGATGCAGTGTGAGGAAGACTCAGCCGGCCTTCGCTGGCTGGGAAGATAGAAGGGGCATGAGGCAAGGAATATAGTGGCCTCTTGAAGCTGGAAAAGGCAAGGAACGGATTCTCAGATTTTCCTGGTGATCCGGTGGTTAAGAATTCTGCTAATGCAGGAGACATGGGTTCGATCCCTATTCCGGGAAGATTCCACATGCCATAGGGCAACGAAGCCCATGGGCTGCAACTCCTGAGCCCAAGCTCTTGAGTCTGTGAGCCACAGCTACCGAAGCCCTTGTGCCTAGAGCCCATGCTCTGCAACAAGAGAAGCTGCCACAGGGAGAAGCCCATACACCACAACAAAGAGTAGCTCCTGCTCCCTGAAACTAGGGGAAGCCCTCACCTAGCTACGAAGACCCAGTGCAGCCAAAAATAAACAAACAAATGTTTTTTTTAAACCTCCCTTGTTTGGCACTTCCCTTCCAACGGTTAAGACTCTGAACTTCCATTGCAGGGAGCATGGGTTTAAAGCCCCGGTCTGGGAACTAAGTTCTTGCATGCTATGCAGCATGGCCAAAAAAAGAAAAGAAACAAATTCTCCCTTGGAGCCTCCAGAAAGGAATGCAATCCTGCCAACACCTTGATTTTACTCATGTGAGACCCCTTTTGGACTTTTGACTTCCAGGACTAGGAGATAATAAAGTATATGTTGTTCTCAGTCATGAGTAAAGGAGGGGAGGTTTTCATGTCTTTCTCAAAAGATTGGAGTGTGGAATCAGGGAGATAATGTCCAAAAATTACAGAGCAAACCCCCGGATTGTAGTAGATGCTCAACAAACAGTGTTGATGGTGAGCAGTGGTGGTGGTGGACGGTGGTGATTCTTAACACAGAATAAAGGGAGAAGAGCTGATGGCAGGTGCTTCTAAAGATCCAAGGTTGCTGCCTTGGTGAGGTGTGAGGTTCAGAGCTAGCAGGAGGCAGGTAGCCAGAGGTCCCAAGCAAGGAACCCTTCTGCTCTATGGCCTTCCTCCCCCAGCTCTTCAGTGCTTACATCTGGCAGAGCCATCCTACATGGGAGACATGGGAGCTGGGAAGGGCTGGCCCTGGGATCTCCCATCAGGCAAGCCCTGCTTTAGAGATCTGTGGGATGTGGGCCACTTTCTGCCTGGACCCTGCTCAGCCTCATGCCTTTGCTGCCCTGTAGCCTTAAGGGTGATCACTGCCACCCCTGGTGGTGGCCCTAGAACCTCGGGGAGCTTGTGACGGCCCAGGTAGTGTGCCAGGCACTCCACAGCAGGGCCTGTGTGTCTGTCTCTTCCAATCTTCATGACCGTCCTCTGAGGCCAGCCTCATGTCCCATGTTACAGAGGAGCAAACGGAGGCTCCAGAAGTGCAGTGCTGCTCAAGGTCAAACAGCTTATCAGTGGCAGAGCTGGGCCTACAGCTGGTTTCCTCTGACCAGATCCAGCCTCCTGAACAAGACTGGTCCCTGGGTGGGAGAAGGCTGACTGGAGGGGCTTGGGAACACTGTGTTCGGATACAGTGGTACTCTGAGGATGAAGTCCCACAAAGTCTCCAGAAAGGGCCCTCCCACCCTTCTGGGAACGACAGCGCCCTCTGGTGGGAGGGGGTGAGCACGTTTGCTTCCCTGGGGGCCTCATAAGGGCATTCACGTCTGCTCTGTCTCTCTCCGGGTCATCTAGGCTGTATCAATATTTTATGTCCTCTAAAGACATATGCTGACATTGTACTGTTAGATGATATTGAGGAAATTTTGTTGATTATTGCTAATTTTGTCAGGTGTGATGATGGTATTATGAATAGGTAAGAAAGTGGCCGTGCTTTAAAGTGTCCTGTATTTTTAAAGTATTCAGAGGTGGAATGTCATGGTGTTTATAATGTGTGTACTTTAATATAGTTCAAGAGGAAAAAAGGTGAAGTAAATGTGAAATGTATTAATGAGCGTATGGAGACAGTTGTGTTGTACTCCATTACATTATTTCCTCTACTTTTTTCTATGATGTAATTTTTTATAATAAAAAGTTGTTTTTTTCTTTTCTTAAAGTCATTTACTGATGCCGTCGGGCACACTTTGTCTTAGACTGAATTAGACAAGGAAATGACAACCCACTCCAGTATTCATGCCTGGAGAATTCCATGGACAGAGGAGCCTGGCAGGTTACAGTCCACAGGGTCACAGAGTCGGACAGGACTGAAGCGGCTTAGCACTGTACCCCGGAAATCCACAAATAAATGACGGCGGGAGTGGACGGAGCTTGGGAGCAGAGGTGGAGGTGCATGCAGGCAGAGGGCGGGGCAGCCCCCCCCCCCCCCAGGGCCGGGCTCCCAGGGAAAAGATTCTGGCTGTCCCAGCTGTAGGTGCTCTTGGAGAGCTGTCTGTAGTCACTCGGGATCTTTTTTGATGGCTGACCGCAGACAGAGTCCCAGCGGTGTGCGACTGTCCTTCGTGGTGGCGTTACCCCTTGCATGTGTTATGCTAGGAGGAAAGGACTGTGGGGTTTTGTCTAACATGTTCTCACGATACAGACACTTTAGATGAATTCATTTGTCGCTGCTGATTCCCAAGCACTTTTTTTGTTGTTGTTTGTTTGGCAAATTCTGTAATCTTTTGGGTTGCACATGAAAGTTCATTTTTCAAACTTAGCATTGGAAGAGATAATCAGATTCCCTGATCTCCCGTCAGCCTCCTCTTTCTTTCCATTTTTCCTTATCAAACAAAATAGGCAGCCAGTGAAGAATAGCCCACAGAGTGTTTGTTCTTACCTTATCTTCTCAGTATTTCCAAGGACTTCGCCAAATCTGTAGAACTGTGTTGAACATCTTTTAATACAGACATCACTGCCAACCAAGAGGCCAGCCTTGGCCCAATACTGGTTTGGTTCTCTAAATACCATGTTATTCTTCCATGAGCACTCTGTTTCTTCCCTATAAGCCTTTGGACATAGGAACACATAATAGTTGACCTCTGAGTGGAAATTTCATAAATTCCGGGTGAAATGAATTGTATCAGATCAGTATATCTGTAGACTCATCACATTTTCTGAGCTGCAAGGGACTCTAAGATGAATCTGGTACAGCTCTGTTAGTGGAGGAAACATTCATTTTAACTGCATAGTCAATTCTCAATTAACAAGGGTAATGGAGTGGAAGGAAGTCAGTGATAATCAAAATCATGGTGAAAATAAAATTATAGTCAACAGTGGATTTTCTGGGGGCTCATTAACTGGTTTGTGAATTAATTGAGGTTAAGCCACAGTGGAGCCCAGGATGTCATTGCCATGGTAATTGGTCAGCAGCTGCTCACCACCTGGCCTCCACCCACCCTGTCTGTCCCGGGGAGGAGGAGGGTTTCCTGGGGATGGGTCAAGCAGAGCTAGCTGACCTTGGCCAGACTAGTCTGGCCTCAAAGACACAGATTTCAGTGCTGGGAGTTAGATGAAGACTGCTTTTAGGGCTTGTTGTCCCACCCCGTGAGAAGTGGTTCTCAAACCTGAGCTGCATCAGGCCCACCTGGAGGGCTTGCGAAGCCCCAGACTGCTGGGCCCCAGCCCTGGTTTCTGATTCAGTAGATCGGGAGCAGGGCCTAAGAGTTTGCATGCTTCACAAATGCCCAGGTGATGTGATACCGGCCAGTCCAGGAACCTCACTTGGAGAACTGTGGCATTCCAGACCATTCTGGTCCTCCCAGCTGCACATTAGAACCACCTGGGAGCTTTATAAACTTATTGATGGCCAATACAACTTAGCCAGTTATATGAGAGGCTGTGGAGGTGGGACCCAGGTGCAGGTGACTTTAAAGCTCCAGGTGATCTGAATGTGCATCTAGGGTTGATGACCACCACTCTCGGGAATGTTCTCCAACATCTCAGTTATCTGCATACAAGTCTCATGGATTTTCCTCCTATCTTTACTCCCTGTTTATTTAATATTTCTTTAAAGTTTTTTATGTAAATAAACTTATTTTAAAAGAAAACTATATACCCCCTTCATGTAGGAAAATTAGTTTCACAGGCCAGCTGTGCCTGTTACATGCCTGTAATAGTAAACACATTAAAGAATGCTTAATATATGTTTGGCTTAGAATCATCTTGCACCCCATCACACTTTGGGGGTCTCTACTTTAGAACTGTGGTTTTCAATCTTTTTTCATAAAGGTGATATAATACAGTATTTCTGCCTTTCCTCCCCTCCCACTGGTCAGGCAAGGTTGTACTAACTCTTGGCACACCTGGTCTTTTCCCCTCAGAGAGACAGGTTGGAATGCAAGTGAGTGTGACTTCATTACAGAACAACCTTGGTTAAGAGATAATCTTTACTTTTAAGAAACAAATTCACCAGTGGGAAAAGAATCTAGATAAACTGTGGTATGGCCAGAGCATGGAATACTACTTGGTGATGAAAAGGAATGACTGGTGGACACACCCCCTGGGTGACTCCCAGACGGTGTGCTGCGTGAAAGCCAGCCACAGAGACTAGACACTACAGTTTAGAGCAGTAGTTGCTTGTGGGGAGGGGTACTGGGAGACTGAGTAGGAAGGGGTGCGAGAGGACTTTGTGGGGCAGCAGGGTGTTCTGAGTCTTGATGGGGGTTGGAGTTACATGGCTGCATGCGTTTGTCACAGTTTGTTGAATGGTACCCTCAAGATCTGTGCATTTCATTCTATGTTCAAAAAACGGGAAAAAGAGTTAAACCATTAGTGAACTCCAGTCAGTAATATCTTCGCTGCTGTTTTCGGAGAGAAGGGTACTGCTTTCTGCAGCTTACTTTGAAAGGCATCCAAAAGCTAAGCTGGATTGATGAATGAATGGACGGATAGATATATAATGAAAAAACACAATAAAATATGAATGGTAGAATGTAGGTAGGAGATATCCAGGTGTTCCTTTTAAAAGTCTTTCAACTTGGCAGGATGTTTGAAAATCTTTCCCATGAAAGATTGAAGAAAATTTGACATATGCATTCAAAATAGCAAACCAGCACTTCCCCCACATGTCTGAACTCTCTGCATCTGCCAGTGCAAGGACTCCCTCAGAAGAGAGGCTAGAGGGTCAGAGGGGTGAGCCAGGTGTGGAAGGATGGGGGCCCTTAAGAGAGGCTGCTGCCCTAGGAGAGAGGCTCCCTCTGCTGGGGCCCCTGCAAGAGGAGAAAGTCAAGGACACCCTTCTTCCACCTATGCTGTGTCCTGGGTGTTCTCTGGGAGGGGGCTGTGCAGAAGCTGTGTCAGATGTGACCTGCAAAGACCACCCGGACCCTGTTATAGAAAGGCAGTATGAGTGGGTGAGGAGTAGAGGGCCTTCCTAGGCTCCTCCAGCCAGCAGAACTCCAGCACATGCCAGCCCAGGGTCTCCCTGGGTAGCCCTGAACCCAGGAATGTGGCTGGGGGAGAGTGGGGGCACTGAGGCTTGAGCTTCCTGCCACGGGGATCAGGCAGGTACCATGGTGGGCTGTCTAGGGGGCCCACAGCACTGACCAGGGACCTGAGGCCTCTCCCTGGGCTGTTGGGTCCTCCCCACACTCCATACTGCCACACTACACACCTGTGACACACCTCCACACCTCAATCCCACAAGACATCTGCAAGCTGGGGGAAAAAACCTATAACACAGGAACTGTGAGTCGTTTAGTCTGCGTCTTATCCAGGATACAGCCCAGGGGCCAGCCTCTCAGTAGGTCTGAGGATCTGTTCCAGACGGATGGGGCGGAGGGGCATTTCTTGGTGAAGCGTAGGTGTAATCAAGCACACATCTCAGTGGAAGGTTGCTGCTAAATCATGAGGATCAGACATCTTAGTTAACAGTTTTAGTGCATTTGCAAGTATGGAAAGGTGCAAGAACTGGAGTTGTACAGTCAGGCCACTCAAGATGGCTGTTCTCTTCTTCTCTGGACATCCCATGCCCACCCAGTGCCTGCTTTACCTACACCCTCTGCACCGGACTGACCTTCCTAGCCACTCATCCCCACCCTGACTAGTGATCATTCTTATCAAAAAGGGGCCATGAGTGGTGTGCTCCTCTCTGCTGGTTTCTCTGATGACCAATGAGCCAACCTGAAGTAATTCTCTCTATGACTGGCAACCTCCCCCTACCCTGGGAGCAAAGACAGCCTCGCGTCCTGCCCACCAGGTGCCGTGTCATGCCAAGACTCCACTCCAGACTCGTAAGCTCCCCTATTCTTTAAACCATCAATGACTCTACTGCTGACTGCAGGCTTTCTTCCATCTGGAAGCTGAACAAGCCCAGGTTTTGTAGGCCTGCAGGGTGTGACCCAACAGAGGTTCATAAAAATTTCTCCTGAAAATATCTGACTCTCTGNTTCCAGACCATTCTGGTCCTCCCAGCTGCACATTAGAACCACCTGGGAGCTTTATAAACTTATTGATGGCCAATACAACTTAGCCAGTTATATGAGAGGCTGTGGAGGTGGGACCCAGGTGCAGGTGACTTTAAAGCTCCAGGTGATCTGAATGTGCATCTAGGGTTGATGACCACCACTCTCGGGAATGTTCTCCAACATCTCAGTTATCTGCATACAAGTCTCATGGATTTTCCTCCTATCTTTACTCCCTGTTTATTTAATATTTCTTTAAAGTTTTTTATGTAAATAAACTTATTTTAAAAGAAAACTATATGCCCCCTTCATGTAGGAAAATTAGTTTCACAGGCCAGCTGTGCCTGTTACATGCCTGTAATAGTAAACACATTAAAGAATGCTTAATATATGTTTGGCTTAGAATCATCTTGCACCCCATCACACTTTGGGGGTCTCTACTTTAGAACTGTGGTTTTCAATCTTTTTTCATAAAGGTGATATAATACAGTATTTCTGCCTTTCCTCCCCTCCCACTGGTCAGGCAAGGTTGTACTAACTCTTGGCACACCTGGTCTTTTCCCCTCAGAGAGACAGGTTGGAATGCAAGTGAGTGTGACTTCATTACAGAGCAACCTTGGTTAAGAGATAATGTTTACTTTTAAGAAACAAATTCACCAGTGGGAAAAGAATCTAGATAAACTGTGGTATGGCCAGAGCATGGAATACTACTTGGTGATGAAAAGGAATGACTGGTGGACACACCCCCTGGGTGACTCCCAGACGGTGTGCTGCGTGAAAGCCAGCCACAGAGACTAGACACTACAGTTTAGAGCAGTAGTTGCTTGTGGGGAGGGGTACTGGGAGACTGAGTAGGAAGGGGTGCGAGAGGACTTTGTGGGGCAGCAGGGTGTTCTGAGTCTTGATGGGGGTTGGAGTTACATGGCTGCATGCGTTTGTCACAGTTTGTTGAATGGTACCCTCAAGATCTGTGCATTTCATTCTATGTTCAAAAAACGGGAAAAAGAGTTAAACCATTAGTGAACTCCAGTCAGTAATATCTTCGCTGCTGTTTTCGGAGAGAAGGGTACTGCTTTCTGCAGCTTACTTTGAAAGGCATCCAAAAGCTAAGCTGGATTGATGAATGGATGGACGGATAGATATATAATGAAAAAACACAATAAAATATGAATGGTGGATTCATGTCGATGTATGGCAAACCCAATAGAGTATTGTAAAGTTAAATTAAAAAATAAATAAATAAATAAATTTATTAAAAAAAATATGAATGGTAGAATGTAGGTAGGAGATATCCAAGTGTTCCTTTTAAAAGTCTTTCAACTTGGCAGGATGTTTGAAAATCTTTCCCATGAAAGATTGAAGAAAATTTGACATATGCATTCAAAATAGCAAACCAGCACTTCCCCCACATGTCTGAACTCTCTGCATCTGCCAGTGCAAGGACTCCCTCAGAAGAGAGGCTGGAGGGTCAGAGGGGTGAGCCAGGTGTGGAAGGATGGGGGCCCTTAAGAGAGGCTGCTGCCCTTGGAGAGAGGCTCCCTCTGCTGGGGCCCCTGCAAGAGGAGAAAGTCAAGGACACCCTTCTTCCACCTATGCTGTGTCCTGGGTGTTCTCTGGGAGGGGGCTGTGCAGAAGCTGTGTCAGATGTGACCTGCAAAGACCACCCGGACCCTGTTATAGAAAGGCAGTATGAGAGGGTGAGGAGTAGAGGGCCTTCCTAGGCTCCTCCAGCCAGCAGAACTCCAGCACATGCCAGCCCAGGGTCTCCCTGGGTAGCCCTGAACCCAGGAATGTGGCTAGGGGAGAGTGGGGGCACTGAGGCTTGAGCTTCTCGCCACGGGGATCAGGCAGGTACCATGGTGGGCTATCTAGGGGGCCCACAGCACTGACCAGGGACCTGAGGCCTCTCCCTGGGCTGTTGGGTCCTCCCCACACTCCATACTGCCACACTACACACCTGTGACACACCTCCACACCTCAATCCCACAAGACATCTGCAATCTGGGGGAAAAAACCTATAACACAGGAACTGTGAGTCGTTTAGTCTGCGTCTTATCCAGGATACAGCCCAGGGGCCAGCCTCTCAGTAGGTCTGAGGATCTGTTCCAGACAGATGGGGCGGAGGGGCATTTCTTGGCGAAGTGTAGGTGTAATCAAGCACACATCTCAGTGGAAGGTTGCTGCTAAATCATGAGGATCAGACATCTTAGTTAACAGTTTTAGTGCATTTGCAAGTATGGAAAGGTGCAAGAACTGGAGTTGTACAGTCAGGCCACTCAAGATGGCTGTTCTCTTCTTCTCTGGACATCCCATGCCCACCCAGTGCCTGCTTTACCTACACCCTCTGCACCGGACTGACCTTCCTAGCCTCTCATCCCCACCCTGACTAGTGATCATTCTTATCAAAAAGGGGCCATGAGTGGTGTGCTCCTCTCTGCTGGTTTCTCTGATGACCAATGAGCCAACCTGAAGTAATTCTCTCTATGACTGGCAACCTCCCCCTACCCTGGGAGCAAAGACAGCCTCGCGTCCTGCCCACCAGGTGCCGTGTCATGCCAAGACTCCACTCCAGACTCGTAAGCTCCCCTATTCTTTAAACCATCAATGACTCTACTGCTGACTGCAGGCTTTCTTCCATCTGGAAGCTGAACAAGCCCAGGTTTTGTAGGCCTGCAGGGTGTGACCCAACAGAGGTTCATAAAAATTTCTCCTGAAAATATCTGACTCTCTGAAGTCCTGTTCTGCCAGATTTTTCCAGAACACAGAGTGCATTCTGCCTGAACCCCTTTCAGGATATTTTGAAGATTGATGACTACAGTGGCTGAGATCTTCATTCTTGTAGAACCAGGTGGCGGCGAGTGACATTCTAAGTGGCACACCCCAACTGCAATCCCACCAGGCCTTCCACAGCACCCCCTCACTGCATACACCCCTGACAACATGATTTCCACCACACACAGTGTAGCATATCCTGTCATCTGCCCTTGACCTCCCCACGTCCACCACATGCCTCCCAATGAAACAGCTCATAGACCATCTGTCAAACCCCTCCCAGACCCCTTGCAACACACATGCCCAACACAGCCACAGCACACTCCCCACTGTGCATCCACGCACACACATACCCACACACCACCCTGCTGAGCTTTGAGTAGAGTCCCCCTTCCCTTTGCTATTGAGGGCATGTATGCACTAACCTGCTCTTACCTTTCCTAACTCTTGCAAGGATCTTGAGCTACGCTGGAATGAGGACAGTTTACTCCTGAGGGAAGGATTTACAATTGATGTCTAAAGGATGGTTAATATGCTGATTACATGTATTGTTTCCTGCAAAAATGAGTGAACCTGTCTTGAATAGCAGAGAGCTTGTGGCCTGGATGGAGGGGCAGTCTGGCCCTATCTTGGTTTCTCTGCCTTCGCGACAGCAGGGAGTGAAATGACCCAGCCTTTGTGATCAGACAGGAGCTTGTCCTGTGTTTTCAGGTACTGCATCCTTGGATGAGCCTCGAGCTTCAGGGGAACCATCAGAAACAAGATGATAATACGTACTTCTCTGCATAGTGCTTGCGAAGATAAAAGATAACACAGAAGAGAGCTCAGTCACCAGGCACAGTATAGATGCTGACAAAATATGAGTTAGACCTAAAAAGTGCCTAGTACAGAGTATCCTAAATAACTCTTAGCTGTGGCCATGGTTCCTATTGATTACTGACTTAACATGATTGGGATATATTATTGTCATCCACAAGAGTTGAAAATGTGAAGAGATAAGAATTTAGAATTTTCGTGGCTACAATGACATGAGCTTTTGCTTTGGCCACAAGTGGCATTTTGAACATTTAAGTAGCTGCTTGTCATTTTTTCCATGCCTTACCCCCAGCTCCAAAGCAGGGTCTGGGTTCTCTGTACCTTGAGCATAGCACCACAGGGAAGATGTTAGGAATCTGGGTGGTTGGCATGGTTTCTTGATGAGCAAGTCATATTAATAATGAAACTGTGCAGCTCATCAGAGCTGGGCTTTAGAAACAAAGCACCTTCCAAAGCCACAAAGCCATGGTTGTGTTCTCATTTACAGGCTACTCTGTCAATTAACTTTACATGCCAATTAAATGGGACATTAAGCTGCCAATAGGCATGCAACCTGCATGCTCGAATCCTCTCCACTTCACTCAATGACCTGAATTCCTTGCCTCCCATCCATTCTCAAGGCTCTTCCTCACCCACATCCCAGCGCCAACAGACAAGCCATGCCCCTGTGCTGGGTCTCCTGTGGAAGCGAGGTTCAGGACCCTAGTGAGTATGGCTAGATACTTGTGGAATTCTAATCAGAATATGACCAAACGTTTCAGTTGCTTGGATGGATCTGAGTTAGCAACAATCCCATGTTTAAAAATGCCTCCTAGGAACAGAAAAGAGAGGAGCTAGTGCCTGAGAGCACAAGGGGTCCCCCTGGTACCTAAAGCAGCGGATTTTCAAGGGGCTGTTCTGCTGCCAGCCCTGCTCTTCCTAGTTTTAGGTAAGCTGATCACAGTGTGCAAATGATTGCACTCACCTCACACGCTAGTAAAGTAATGCTCAAAATTCTCCAAGCCAGGCTGCAACAGTACGTGAACCATGAACTTCCAGATACTCACGCTGGATATAGGAAAGGGAGAGGAACCAGAGATCAAATTGCCAACATCTGCTGGATCATGGAAAAAGCAAGAGAGTTCCAGAAAAACCCATTTCTGCTTTATTGACTATGCCAAAGCCCTTGACTGTGTGAAAGTGAAAGTGAAGTCGCTCAGTCATGTCCGACTCTTTGCCACCCCTATCAGGCTCCTCTGTCCATGAGATTTTCCAGGCAAGAGTGCTGGAGTGGATTGCCATTTCCTTCTCCAGGGGATCTTCCTGATCCAGGAATCGAACCTGGATCTCCCACATTGCAGGCAGACGCTTTGCCATCTGAGCCACCAGGGAAGCCCCTTGACTGTGTGGATCACCACAAACTGGAAAATTCTTAAAGTGATGGGAATACCAACCACCTGACCTGCCTCTTGAGAAATCTGTATGTAGGTCAGGAAGCAATAGTTAGAACTTGACATGGAACAACAGACTGGTTCCAAATCAGGAAAGGAGTACATCAAGGCTGTGTATATTGTCACCCTGATTATTTAACTTATATGCAGAGTACATCATGAGAAACGCTGGGCTGGATGAAGCACAAGCTGGAATCAACATTGCCAGGAGAAATAACTTCAGATATGCAGATGACACTATGCTTATGGCAGAAAGCGAAGAACTAAAAAGCCTCTTGATGAAAGTGAAAGAAGAGAGTGAAAAAGTTGGCTTAAAGCTCAACATTCAGAAAACTAAGATCATGGAATCTGGTCCCATCACTTCATGGCAAATAGATGGGGAAACAGTGGAAACAATGACATACTTTATTTTGGGGAGCTCCAAAATTGCTGCAGATGGTGATTGCAGCCATGAAATTAAAAGATGCTTACTCCTTGGAAGGAAAGTTATAACCAACCTAGATAGCACGTTAAAAAGCAGAGACATTACTTTACCAACAAAGGTCCGTCTAGTCAAGACTATGGTTTTTCCAGTAGTCATGTATGGATGTGAGAGTTGGATTATAAAGAAAGCTAAGCATCGAAGAATTGATGCTTTTGAACTGTAGTGTTGAAGAAAACTCTTGAGAGTCCCTTGGACTGCGAGGAGATCCAACCAGTCCATTCTAAAGGAAATCAGTCCTGAATATTCACTGGGAGGACTGATGCTGAAGATGAAACTCCAATACTTTGGCCACCTGATGCAAAGAACTGACTTATTTGAAAAGACCCTGATGCTGGGAAGTATTGAAGGTGGGAGGAGAAGGGGATGACAGAGGATGAGGTGATTGGATGGCATCACTGACTCAATGGATGTGAGTTTGAGTAAACTCTGGGTGTTGCTGATGGACAGGGAGGCCTGGTCGTGCTGCAGTCCATGGGGTCACAAAGAGTCAAATGCAACTGAGCTGAACTGAACTGATCACAGTGCACAAACACAGTTAATCCAGGGAACCTGGTCTGACACAGCCCTCAAGCTAGCATTTCATTTTTCAAACCCTTGCTTTTATATTGCCATTGACAATAGATATGGCAGTGCTTAATTCTTCCCTCCTTCTGTGGTTCGGGCACTTTAGTAATTTTAAAGCACTTCTTTTCTCTCTTCATCTAGAGAAGTAAAAATAATTATAATAGAAGATGGGCAATTTGCAGCTACAATGCCAGGCTGATAATCAAAAACTTGTAAGTGGAAACATGAGCATATGTTTGTCACTTCGTGAAATTAGGATGCAGTTGAAAGTAGCTGTGGCCTCAAAGAGAGGGCATTATGGAAGGGAAATCAGGCTGAGTTGTTTGTTGGAGACCTGCCTGTTAATGAGGTTTGTAAGTTGCTGTTGCCTCAGGAGCGGCGAATAAAGGAAATGTCCCTGGGGGATTGCTTTGCTGCTCAGGAGACCCTCAGATAATCACTTGTGGATTGAACATTCTGTATAAGTGTGTCTGCGCTCCCCAGCCACCACCATCAGGGTCAAGCTCCACCTTGGCAACACAGAACACAAGGCCCTTGGCAAACAGGTCTTGGAGAACCCTGTCTTTCCGCCCCTACACCATCCCATCCCCCTCCACCAGCCTTAGCTACTCTGTTGACCCTCTCACATCCCTGAGTCTAGCAAGCCTATGGCTTCCCCCTTCCCCAGGTTTGCAAGCACTGTTTTCCCAACTCAGTCCCCTACCTAACTCCTGTTCATTCGTCAAAGCCCCAAACACCTGTTACTTCCTCTCAGAACCTTTCTATGTGCCTTTTGCACACTGTCAGCCTGACTGGGATGGGAACTCTGTGCACTCTGCCTCCCTCTGTTTCCAATTATGCCAGTTCCAAAACGTGTTTTGAACAGCGGGTAGCTTGTCTGCCCCCGACCAGCGCAGCCCTTACCCTTCTGTCTCCCCACTTCCTGGCACACTGCCTGACATATAATAGATGCTGATTGATGTTTGCTGAATGAAGGGATTATAAATGACAGTGAAGGAGTGTGAAACAATTTTAAAGTTTGTCTTTAAAACACAGTTATCCCATTGATGAAATAAACACATAATGCATTCTATAGCCAAGTGGGAGGTTTGGGTCTTCTGTGTCCACATTCATTTTTGTGATAAACTGATGGGTGGGTCATGAGGTTGGCCTGTCCCGTTTTTAAGTCAAGAGCAAAACTGGCCTGAGATACCTAGTGGTTTCGCTTGTCTTCTGTCTTCCATTCTACATGTCTGTATATCATAATCAGGACAACAGTATGCTTACCGCTTTGCATCTTATTTTTGTGATATTATTGGAGCATGGACGAGCACACAAGTGCTTTTGGCATGAAAAGAAGGTCAGCCTTATTAATAAAGCATCTGTGAGCCCAGGAAACAAGTTCATCTCCATTTGTGCCTTTCCTCTCTAAACCAGAGTCCAGCTCGCTCTCTACTTACCGCTGAGTAGACTCGTTTGCCAGTGATTGACTTTCTCATCACTGCCCTTAAATCTGAGCAGTTCCGGGCTCGTAGGCAGTAGAGGTGTGACTTTTACATTTAAATCAGCTTCCTTGTTTGAAGTTGATTTTATTTTTATCTTCAGGCAGGTTCGCTCTCACACCCCAAGCCACGGGAGAGAGAAGGAAGGTGTGTCTCCTGTCCAGGCTCTCCCCTGTAAGATGCTCCCGTAGAGTGGGGATGCTCCAGAGCCATTCTCAGGCTGGGGCTGTGCCACCTCTGGATTCTACGTGTGCTCTGTGCTCTCCCAACTCCTGGGACCCAGGGATGAGAGAGGAGAGGAGTCCAGTCTGGGAGGGAGCAGGATCTGACATGAGGTCAGACACTGCATGTCCCGACAGGATCCCTTGGCTAGGCTCCATCCTTCCGACCCATGAAGCACATGGCAGCGCGAGCCAGGATCTCTGGTCCTCATGTCTGCATCCAGCTCTGAGATGTGGTCACGCCCTAGGTCTGAGAACGTGCTGTCCTCTCTGATTCTGGCAGTGAGTGAGTCCAAGAAGGTAGGGGATGGTTGTGTCTCGGCTACCTGGATTTGCTAGAAAGATTCAGGAGCTGGGGTAGGACTGGCCTGTGGGGAGGCTTATTTCTTCATTCAGCCAGTGTTTCCTAAGCCCAGATTACCTTCCAGTCCTGTGCCAGACACAGAGGTCCTAAAGACAGCAAGCTGAGCCCGGCTCTTCTGGTCTGGAGTGCATAATCCAGGGGGCCAGGCAAGCCAGGCATATACGCACACTGTCCCCAGCCCCCCAGGCCTGGCCAAGCCCCCTGCCCGCCTTCTCCTGCCCACCTCTGGCATGCAGCACTTATCAGTCAGTTGCATGTGTTTCCAAATGTGTTGGTGCCCACTGTACTTGTAATAAATCACATGACATTACTAAATGTTGCATAAACTGATGGATTAGGGTAGGGTGGAAAAAGAGTAGGGCTTTTTGAGGATTGAATTGAATACTTTGAAAAGGCTCAAAAAGATGAGTGGCTCCTTCCCACCCACCAGGTGCTGGTGAAAGAACTTGACTGTAAAAAACTGGTGGGGCGGGGAACAGATCAGAAACATCAAGACAGATCCTGGCCTGCAGCTCCCCCTGGTACCCTCTCCACCTGGAAGAAGCTGGCATGGGGAACTGATGCTGACGGATAGGGTTTGTGAAGCTCCAAGCCCTGCTCAGAAACAGAGCCTTGGCCCTGCATCAGACCGCTCACTTGTATGGGTCTAATTTAAAAGCTAAAGTTTTGCCTAGACTTTCTGGGAATGATGCTTTGCTTTGACCATTTGTTTCTGCTTCCCCAGCCAGAAATGAGGGTAAGAAGTCACCTTCAGCAGCCGGGGTGGGGCTGAGGGCTGACTGCTAGAAGCTGAGACTTACACGGCTGTGTTACAGACCACCTCTCTGCCTTGTCAATAAGCTTGGGCTCCATCCTGAGGACAGAGGGGAGGGTGAACTCAGTGTATTCAGGAGAGGCTGGACAGGGGAACGGGGAGCAGGGGAGCCATGTGGTGGCCCCACGAACACAAGGAAGGCCAGGGCCAGGCATTATGGGGGGTTGGGGGGTGGAGAAGAAAGGCGACAAGAGAGGGACCTGGGATGTAGAATGCACAGGAATCCATGATGGATGACTTGAGAGGAGGGTGGCGGTGGGAGGGGAAAAAGGGGCCTCAAATCCCTTGCACATAGCTGCCTAGATGATGGTGCTGTTCGTTTATGGAAAGTTGGAGAAGGTGGTTTAGGTAAACTGAGGGGGTAGGGTTGCATTCCAGGTGGACAGTAGAGCTCCCAGGAAAGGGAGGAAGCAAGAGGTGCCTGGCCAGATGCCTGCCTCCTGTATTCAGTGAGCATTGATTAAGCACCGTCTGTATATTAGGCTGGAGGCCAGGAATGCCAGGAACAAGCATGTTGGTCTCAGACACAGAGGAAGAAGGGCCAGCCTGGGAGAGACGCGCAGCTGCTGGGTGGGCAGCGAGGCATGAGGTTTCCACCCCTCCGTGCCATCCCCGGTGCTGCTGATGTGGGACAAGGAGCTGCTCTTGTGAAGAAACAGTGAGTTATGACCACTGAAGTTCAGGGAGGTAGGAAACAGTTGGGGGGAGGGTGTTCTGGACAGAGGCCAGAAACTCACCCGAGGATGTGGAGGCAGAGAAGCAGAGGGAGAGGTCAGCATTTTGTAGTTTTCTATTACTTTTTAATTAGAAGAGTTTTTTCGTTGTTTATATTTTTAAGGAAAAAAACCCTTTTTTATCAGGTTTTTAAACTTTTGCATCATTCCATGACACATTGAGAGGTGTGAGGTTTTTTGCATCAGAATTTTTTTTTTAAATACCTATTCTGAGTCTGGTTTTCTTTGCAGAATGACCTCTTAGGAACCTTTCCATCCAAGCATAAGTATTTTCATAAACTGGAGCAGACACAGGAAATGACAGACCACCACCAATAAGATGACATTTATGAAGCAAAGATTCCTTAAACTGAAACGTCTCGTATTTTTTTTCTCACTGTGTCCATCTGTTCAACATTTTAACTCCATTGTTTCAATAAAATAGGGGTAGGATGCAGTATCTTGAAATCTGTTTTGTACTTTGAATATTTTTAATCATCTCTTGAGTGACTGTGCATCTCCTTGGTGAAGGACCTCAAGCTCAGAATTTTCTTGACTTTACTTCTGGACTTCCAAGAGTTACAGCCAGCACTGTCAGCGATTGCCAGCTTCTCTTAGGGGAGGAAGAGATGGTGGTTTACTGGGTTTCCATCCTCCCTTCTACTGAAAGAGGCTGTGGGGGATCTGTTTGCTCTTGCTTTCAAAATTAGAGCAACTTCAATTTAGTTTTGAGATTTTTGTGGTTCCACTTAAACACTGTGCTGTTGGGAACCTGGGAATCTAGGTTGTGAAGTTCCCCCGAGTGTGTGCTCACAGGTCCACACTGCTGTCGTCTGGTTCATACCCAGGTCTTAGGAGGCAGCCTGAGAGCCCACAGTGTGAGGTCAGGGCCTAGCTCACTCCTCCACCGTATGTAACCTGGAACAATGTAGTTCACTTCTCTTTGCCCCAGTTTCCTCATCTGCAAAGGGGAATAATAGCATCTAATTGAAACAACGTGCGTAAGCTGTTAGCAATGGTGCCCCATAAATAGGAATGACACGTGTGTGCTCTGTCACTTCAGTCATGTCCAACTCTTTGCAGCCTCATGGACTGTAGCCTGACAGGTCCCTCTGTCCATGGAATTCTCCAGGCAAGAATACTGGAGTGGGTTGTCATGCTCTCTTCCAGGGGATTTTCCCAACCCAGAGATTGATCTTGCATTGCAGGCAGATTCTTTACTGCTGAGCCACCCGGGAAACCCCCAGTAATGACATGATCTGGCTCCAATGCAAGCTCTCCAGCTTTCCTTGGCTCATTCACGCAGAGCTGCTTAGCCTTGTTTCTGGGCTACTTTGCATTTCATGGGTACCTGCACTAAATTGGATTATGGTTCATGGGGCTCTTCCACCAGCCATGGACTACCTCTAGACTAAAATGCTATTGAATCTCCTCTGGGAGCCCACACCTGGCCCAGGCACCAGCTGGCTCAGGGAAGACCTCAAAGGGCAAGTCTTCTCCAGGCCTCTGTCCTCCAAGCATCCCCTCCAGGCTGGGCTCTAGGTAAGGACCTGGACTTTTCACTGCTCAGGCCTAAAGCGGTGGGTCAGCGGTATCGTCTTAGATAAAGTGCCACACATTATTAGCTTCTGCTATCTTAATATCACAGATGTTGGGCAGATGACAGCTGGACACAGATCAAGCAGTGGGCCCCAGGTATCCCATCAGTAGAAGGGAGATTCCTGAATACCTGGGAGGAGTAGAGGGCATTCAGAGAAATATTTGCTTTGGAACAATAGAGGAGAAGTGGCTGGAACAGGAGCCCTGAGCCATGGCTTAAAGAAACTCTGACAGGTCATTAGGGGGCTGAGTGGGAGTTGGGGGAAAATAAAGAAGGGGCATTTTGCACTCTTGTCCAGGATTCTGAGGCCAAGACTCTGGTGTTTGTTCTGTCCTCAGACCTGCCAGGGGCTCCCCCTGTGGGTCAGCAATAAAAAAATCCACCTGCAGTTCAGGAGATGGGGGTTCAATCCCTGGGTCAGGAAGATCCCCCAGAGAAGGGAATGGCAATCCACTCCAGTATTCTTGCCTGGAAAATCCCATGGACAGAGGAGCCTGACGGGCTACTGTCCATGGGGCCACAAAGAGTCATACATAACTTAGTGACTAAACAACAGCAACAGGCCTGCCAGCTTCCCACACAGGCAGCCTGCACCGTGCCAGTGGCCTGGACCACCTTAACTCCAGCAGCTGCCTTTGAGCCGCACCCCTGGATTCTCAGGAGCCCGAAATCTCATCATCTGATGAAAAAGCAGTTCAGAGCCATTGGCGGTGGGTCAGCGGTATCGTCTTAGATAAAGTGCCACACATTATTAGCTTCCGCTCTCTTAATATCACGGATGTTGAGCAGGCTTCCTCCTCTCAGAATCACCTCTGGCTTTGGATTCATTTGGCATGAATATATGTGGAATCATTGGCGGAGTTTTTAATCAAATTTTCCCCCCTTTGGATTACTGAGAAATGTACTTTCTCCAGCTAAGGTGCACTACAAAAACAGCTTTGCAGGGAAAAAAAAAAAAGACTTATAAAACTTAAAGATAAAATTCATACAGTGGGAGCTGCTGCATGATTTCTGACTCAAGAGTTTTCATGTTACAAATGTTTTATTTTCTGCAGGTCTCTCTGTTATCTTTTCTGTCGAAGTTCTTCATATAATCAGACTTGAATGAGTCTCCAATATTCTTACAGTCTTACAGAAGTCATAGTTAAGGTGTCATGACAACTCTGTGGCGGTCCCAGGTAGCTCAGTGGTAAAGAACCTGCCTACCAGTGCAGGAGATGTAGGTTCAGTCTCTGGATCGGGAAGATCCTCTGGAGGAAGAAATACTCACTCCAGTATTCTTGCCTGGAGAATCCCATGGACAGAGGAGCCTGGAGGGCTAAGTCTGTAGAATAACAAAGACTCAACTGAGCGTGCACATGCAGAGAATAACTCTGTACTGCTTATTTTCCAAAATGCTTTCCTTTTACAGTAGAAATGTCCATAACTAATTAAATTAGAAGGCGATTTTAAATAATTATTTCTGAAGTATCAGGTGAGGACAGTTTTATGTTGTTGTTTTTTTTAATGTAAAAGACCATGAGTTGATTTTCTGTGGTTATTTCTTGAATCCTACTGTTGAGAGGAAATCAGATACTCCTTTTTGTAAGTGAAGTTACAATATCTTCCCTGAAGGGTTTTAGAAATAAGCTGCATCTCTCCTGGAATGATGTCTGAGACTTCTGCTTCCAGGAAAGGAAATATAGTAGAGAATTCCTCCAGGCCCTTTCCAGTCTCGTATTTCTCTGAATTTATTACCTGTGCAAAAGGAGTCTTCTGCATTCCCTGCTTTTGTTCCAGGCTGCTGGTCTCATTAGGCCTAGTGATGAGGATTATATGTCATGATGCAATCCTTGGATAAAACCTAAAAATCTCCATAACCTAAGAGCTTGGCTTATAAGGCAGCATCACAATGTGTTAGAAGTCTCAGCCCAAGCTCTGATTCTAGCTCTGTTACTACCTTACTGTGTGACCACGGATCAGCAGCTCTGACTCTCTGGTCCTCAGTTTCCTCAACTATAAAACAGAGGGTTTGATCCAGATGTTCAGATTCTGTGAATGGAAGCACAAAACCAACAGAGTTCAATATTTGTTTCAGTTTTTTTGTTTTTGTTTTTGCTCACCACACGGCCTGTGAGTGTGAGACCTTAGCTACTGGACTAGGGATCAAACCCACACCCCCTGAAGTGGAAGCACAGAGTCTTAACCACTGGACCACCAGGGAAGTCCCAAGGGTTCAATGTTTGGATTAAGCCTAAGCCTTCTAGATATAGCAGTCCCACTGCTTAAGGACAAATCCAGCTCCCAATCTTCTGTTTTTGCAACAGTTTCTTTAAAGGAGATAAAAGTCTTTTTTCTGAAATTTGTAGTAAGGAATCATAAAATGTCATGACTTTTGATGATTTGCAGCAAATCTTGGAGAAACATAGTTGGAAAAATAAACACTTCATATTATATAGGAGAGAGAGAGTACTGTTTCCTTCCACTCCACAGAAAGCAGTAATTTCACCGAGAGCCATCACTGCAGAGGTATTGGCGGAGACCTGTTACCTTCACAGCCCTGTGCTCAGAGGGCATGCGTTAGAGATGGAAGTGACCCATGACCCTGCTTTTATCTGAAAGGGAATTGCAGGTCATGGTTTCTTATTGTCCAGAAATCTCATCTTTGCTTTGATGTTCCAAGGTACACTCCTATCACATCTCCAATGCCCCTGAATTGAATGGGGGGAGGTCAATGCATATTTCCCCAGCTTTATTCATGCCTTTTTGGTGCACAGTTGATCAACCTGATTGTACGTTGATCCCAAAGAGTGCTTCCAGTGGGCAAGTAACTAGGGGACTCTTTCAACCCAAGATCCCTGTGTGATGGAGTGTAGTTGGGGTGCTCTTTGGGGTGCACTCTGAGGATCCTTTTCTAAGGCATAAGCTCCTGTCCTGCTGGGCAGCTCACTAAAGGAGAAAGGCTGTGCTCAGACAGTTCTGCTCACCAGCAAGAAAACCACCTTTCCAGGGGGCAAAACCTTTCAAAACATCCTCATGTAGAATTTCTCTGTGCTCCAAACACAGATTCCCCTTGGCTTTGATGCAAAACAGACGAACCAGTGAATAGAGGGTTTGCCCTACTCGTGTGGAAGAGACAGTACACACACTTGCCTGGGCCTCTGATCTGCTGTGTGTGCGTGCTGTCGCTTCAGTCGTGTCCGACTCTCTGTGACTGCATAGACTAGAGCCCACCAGGCTCCTCTGTCCATGGGAATTCTCCAGGCAAGAATACTGCAGGGGGTTGCCATGCCCTCCTCCAGGGGATCTTACCAACCTAGGGATTGAACCCAGGTCTCCTGCATCTTCTGTATCACAGGCAGATTCTTCACTGCTGAGCCACTGAGGAAGCCCTCTGGTCTGCTGGCTATGCCATTTTTTCTTTTATAAATAAAAACATGGCAGCACCACTAGGGAACTTTGTATAAAAACCAACATTTTTGCCTCCAGCCCTGCAACATTAGCTGGCTTACAGGCAACCTCGCGAAGTCACAGCCAGTCTCTAAGGAGGTCCAGCTGCCCAATCCTCCCTCTGGCCACAGTGAACCCAGTACCTACACGGCATGTCTTTATTGCGTGTTCATCTTTTCTTTCTTAAACCTGCAAAAGGAGTACACATTTAAGGAGAAAGAGGATTCATGTAAAATAAGAAGTCCAAGTCTGTCCCTCCTCCTACCGTCCCCCCCAAAAAACCCTCCCCTATCCAGAGATAATGACTTACATTTGATGAGCACTCATCTGGGATATACACACATATATAGGTGTATATATTATGTGTTATTCCCATGTATTACAACATAGATGGCTCCATTCAACAAAAATAAGATAGTATTATAATACTGTCTGTAACATTCTTTCTTTGCTCCTCAACATTTACTCATTGATTACCTCCCATATCAGTATATGCATAGAGATGTTACTTTTTAATAGCTGTGGGCCAAAATACCCTGTTGGTAGACGTTCAGGTCTCTAACATTTCACTCTTCCAAATAAACCTTCAGAGAATAATGTTGTGACATACCCTCACAGGCATCTGGCTATGTTTACTAACAGCTACAATGAATTTAGGGTTTCCCAGGTGGCTCGGTGGTAAAGAATCTGCCTGCAAATTCAGGAGACTCAAGACATGCAGGTTTGATCCCTGGGTTGGGAAGATCCTTTGGAATAGGAAACAGCAACCTGAACCAGTATTCTTGCCTGGAAAAATCCCATGGACAGAGGAGCCTGGCAGGCCACAGTCCATGAAGTTTCAAACAGTGGGACATGACTGAGCACACAATGCATTTATTTGAAGATATGCTCTCCTGACACACACACACACACACACACACACGCGCGCGCACACACACACACACACACACACACACACACTCACACCCCAGCCCTATCTAAGCTATGAGGTTAGTTTATGACAAGTTTCTTAAATCCTTGGTACCTCCTTCACACTTGGGCTTCCCAGGTGGCTCAGTGTGGTAAAGATTCCTCTTGCCAATGCAGGAGACACATGTTCAATCCCTTGGTTGGGAAGATCCCCTGGAGGAGGAAATGGCAATCCACTCTAGTGTTCTTGCCTGGGGAATCCCATGGGCAGAGGAGCCTAGCAGGCTAAGTTCATGGAGTCACAAAGAGTTAGACACAACTGAGCAACTGAACATGCAGACACTCCCTTCACACTTACATATTCAAATGTTTCCTTTAAGAACTAGACATTGGGACTTCCCCTGGTGGTCCAGGGGCAAAGACTCTGTGTTTTTAGTGCAGGGGGCCCAGGTTCGATCCCTGGTCTGGGAACTAGATACCACATGGTGCAACTAAGAGTTTGCATGCTTCCTGCTGCAACGAAGACCCGGCACAGCCAAATAAATACATTTTTTAATAAAAAACTAGATCTGTTTGCTTCATGCACTCAGCCCCGAGCTTCAGGAGGGAAGTGGCCCAGAGTCATTCCTGAGGACCTGGGCAGGGAGTGGAGGGCGGTGGCTGCGTGCTTTTCTTACCCTGTGCTTGGTGGACTTGACTATTGTACATTCAGCCTTCTCACTGGCCACTTGCTTGGAGGCAGGAAGTTGAAGTCTGCCACCGCCAAAGGAACCAGAGTGTTTGGGATGGTTTTGTACAAACCAAAACCTTCCCCTGCAGCACCTTTGCAAGCATATTAGGTTCCTGGGGCTGGTGTAACAAAAGATCACAAACTTGGTGGTTTTAAACAACAGAACTTTATTTTCTCAGAGTTCTGCAGGCCACAAGTCTCAAGTTAGTATCACTGAGCCAAAATCAAGGTGTCAACAGGCCCACTTGCCCTCTGGAGGTTCTGGGAATGTGTGTGAGGGGAAGGACATCTGTCTCTTGCCTCTTCCGGCTTCTGGTAGCTGCCGGTATTCCTTGGCTTGTGGCCACATCACTGGTCTTCAAGAGTATCATCTCCAAATTTCTCTCTGTATCATCCTCACGTGGACTTTCTTCTCTTTGTGTGTCAAATCTCCCTTTCTCTCCTCCTTACCTGTGACTGCATTTAGGGCCTTCTGCATAATCCAGGATAACCTCCTCATCTCAAGCTCCTTAACTTAAGCACATCTGCAAAGACTTTTTTCCCAAATGAGGTCACATTGACAGGTTCCAGGGATTAGGACCTGATACATTTGGGGATATCTTTCAGTCTCTACTATGGGATTCTCCAAATCCCATAAAGAAATCTTTTCTAGTGTATACTTTAGCTTCCTGCTGGGGCACACTTGATATTTCCTTGAACTTTGGAAGAATGTATTTTCATTCATAAGGAAGACAGAAAGAAATGTTATTTCACTCTGTGCATTGAAAAGTAGGCTAGAAATTCAAGGTCAGACAAAATCTCTGGCTGACAACCTCTTTAAACTGGAGACTACATGGCATGAACTGCATGTACAACTGCGACACGTTTGTGTCTGTCTTCCTATTTTAAGTTGGAAACATTTAGGCTTCCCAAGTGGCTCAGTGGTAAAGAATCTGCCTACCAAGCAGGAGACCCGGGTTGGATCCTTGGGTTGGAAAGATCCCCTGGAGAAGGAAATGGCAACCCACTCCAGTATTCTTGCCTGGGAAATTCCATGGACAAAGGAGCCTGGTGGACTACAGTTCACAGGATCACAAAGAGTCAGACATGACTAAGAGACTAAACAGCAGCAACAGCCATGTTATAGTTTGTATGCCTTCACTAGAAGGAGTGGAGCAGCTGTCTGTTCTTCCTTCCCTCCTACAGATCAAACCATGAAATTCATCTTTTAAACCTGCACAGAGGATGTACACACAAGTATTTTACTGTTGTGAAAACAATGGGCCAGGGGAGCAGGTGTGGGAGGGGGCCACTGAGCCGTATTAAGGGCGTAAGGCCAGGAGCAGCACATGCATCTCAGGTGGTTGATGCTGCTGAAACACCAGGATGAAGTTCGTGAGCACAGATTAACTGACAGAGCATTAGCTCCTTCAAACTCACCAGTGTGAAAGGCCTATTATAGCTTCGGACCTGGCCCTGCCCTTGCCACATGAATGCTAATGTCTCCTACTTCCATTTCCCAATTTCACAGCAGGCCTGCATGCTCATAAATTAAACTGCATTGCTCAGCATTATCCGTGTGCGTTCCAGGATTTGGTCCAAAATGGCCCAAACTACTGCCTATTTCAGCAGAACTCCCTTTGGCTACCACCTGTTAATATGTTATAGAGACATTAGAACAGTGATCTGAGAGTGCAGACCAGGCAGGTGGAAAACACACATCCCTGCACAGAGGTCTGCCAGCAGGCGGGAGTGACCCAGGGCAGTGAGCATGAGGGAATACTGACAGCAGCCTTTCAGGCAGGGGATGGGGCCCAGGCAGACCTACTTCACCAGAAACACAAGAAGTGGTGTGTCTGCCAATCTTTCTTATAGAGAATCTGGAATATGAATGGCTAGAGACACGAGTCTGAGTGAACTCCGGGAGTTGGTGATGGACAGGGAGGCCTGGTGTGCTGCAATTCATGGGGTCGCAAAGAGTCGGACACGACTGAGCAACTGAACTGAACTGAGAGTTGAAAGATAACTAATCAGTTCAAAGAAATTAAATAAATAAAGCCCTGAATAGGGCTGGGTTTTGTCACTTTCTAAGATGGTGGAGGAATNACTGAACTGATCTTTCAATTCGTAGTATTTTATACATTTTTTTGACTTACTCATTTGTTTTGCTGACATCACACTTTTTTCATTCAAATTTCCTCCTTCATTAAGAAAGGTATTAAATATCTGTTTTCCAAGCACTGAGAGCATGTTCATAGGTGAGCTCTGTGTTGTGCTGTGAAAACTTCTTTCACGACTGTTTCTGGCGTTTTGTCACAGGTCCACCGATAGATGTTCCAAAGTTCTACTGGAAACGTAGCTTCACCTCTGCGTCTTCAAATCACCGAAGGATTTGCAAACCGCTGTCACCACTGCCTAGCACAGCAGGCAGTGTGGCTTCACCCTCTCACTTCACACCTCCAGTAAGTCTCATCGCACGTCCACATTGCGTGTGTGCTCAGTTCCTCAGCCTTTGCAACCTCCGTGGACTGTCCATGGGATTTCCCAGGCAGGGATACTGGGGTGGGTTGCCATTTCCTCCTCCAGGGGATCTTCCCAACCCAGGGATTGAACCCACGTCTCCTGCATTGGCAGTAGATTCTGTACCAAGGCACCACCTGGGAAGCCCCATCATGGCCATATCAGTTCAGTAGCTCAGTCCTGTCCGCCTCTTTGTGACCCCATGGACTGCAGCACGCCAGGCCTCCCTGCCCATCACGAAGTCTGGGAGCTCACTCAAACTCATGTCCATCGAGTCGGCGATGCCATCCATCCATCTCATCCTCTGTCGTATGTGTCGTGGCCATATATGTAATGGTTTTATCCACGATTTTAAAAATACATTTATTTGACTGTGCCGGGTCTTAGTTGTTGTGTCAGGATCTTTAGTGGAGACATGTGAACTCTTGGCTGCAGTTTTGGGGATCTAGTTCCCTGACCAGGGATCCAACCCAGGCCCCCTGCATTGGGAGCTCAGAGTCTTGCCACTGGACCACCAGGGAGGTCCGTCATCCACCATTTTCAGACCCCCTACGTCTACCTGTCACTGCATACATCATTATGAAAATGCTAAATGCCAGTGGCTCCTGAAAATTCCTAAGATTTATGTAATATGTAAATAGGAGGATGGCATCAAGGGATAAAGGAAACCAGCTGTGAAACTGTCGACCAGTTATTTTACTTTCTACACCAACACTGCCTTATGGCCTATCAGGCCGTGAAAATGCTGGAGACAAAGATGTTGATGGCAAAGATCCTTATGGAGTAAGTTTCTGGAACCTCCGGGAGGGCCCCCTGGCCCAGGAAGGCCTGACTGAGGGGCAGGGAGGGGAGGCAGTGGGCACCCCTCCTCACCCTGGGAAACTCGGCAGCTCCAGAGACACCGACCCTGCTGTTGGAGGGCGTGTGATTTTGTCATGCACCTCTCATGCTTTGTCATGCCCTTTCAAACGCTGCTCTTTGTTGTCAGTCACTCAGTTGTGTCTGACTCTTTGTGACCCCGTGGACTGCAGCACACCACGCCTCCCTGTCCACTGTCCCCCCGAGTTCACTCAAACTCATGTCCATTGCATCAGTGATGCCATCCAACCATCTAATCTACTATCCCCTTCTGCCCTCAGTCTTTCCCAGCATCAGGGTCTTTTCTAATGAGTCAGATCTCATCAGGTGGCCCAAGTATTGGAGCTTCAGCATCAGCCCTTCCAGTGAATATTCAGGGTTGATTTCCTTTAGGACTGACTGGTTTGATCTCCTTGCAGTCCACGGGACTCTCAAAAGAGTCTTCCCCCAACACCACAGTTCGAAAGCATCAGTTCTTCAGTGCTCAGCCTTCTTTATGATCCAACTCTTGCATCCATACCTGACTGCTGGAAAAACCATAGCTTTGACCAAACAGACCTTTTAATTTTCATTATTTTTTATAGCAGAAGTGCCTTACGGCCAGTTAGTCCTGTCCTCTTTCCTGCCTTGGAAGCCACAGCCCTTGAAGGCTCTGTCGGTCCTCTTGGGTCCGAGGTTCCCAGGACCCCTTATCCCATCCCGGATGGGAGGACTCCTGCTTGCATGAGAGTCGGTCCGGCCCCTGGGAAGCCAAGGAGCCTGGAGTCAGGCCTGCAGGGCTCAGACGGTGCATATCCCACCCACTGTGATGGCGGTGGCCATTCCGACTGTATCCAGGGCTCCCTGGTGTTTGGTGCTTTACAGAGCTTGACCTCAATCCCTTCTG
This sequence comes from Neotragus pygmaeus, assembly GCA_006410875.1. Classification (NCBI taxonomy): domain Eukaryota; kingdom Metazoa; phylum Chordata; class Mammalia; order Artiodactyla; family Bovidae; genus Neotragus; species Neotragus pygmaeus. The sequence goes on from SJYV01033449.1 coordinate 94,669, forward strand.
TTAACCCCGCCATCGGTAAGCCTCTATCAGAGAACCAAATGGTTTATCCGAGCCTGCACACAGATGAGACAGCTGGCACCCAAACAGTGGGCTTAGCCCCGAAGGCCACCTTCTGCCCACTACAGGCTGGTGCCTCCCACAGGTGTGAGCCTGTGACGAGCAGCCTTAACCTCTTGGCCTGTTTCCTCACCAGCAGGAAGGGGACAAGGATGCCCACCTCTAAGGGGGTCACTGTGAGGATTAAAGGAGGTGAGGTAAAGCACTGGTCAGGGGGCAGCAGAGTTGCAGCTGACGGATGCCAGCAGGGCCAGGCTCTGTCAGGGGCTGATAGCTGGACTCACATGTCCTGCTCAGAAAAGAAGAAGCAGGTCCATATAGGCAGGTTCCACTGCACACCAGGCAGGTAGATGGAGATGGTATTGTCCCTTGATAGCCTCTTTCCCCTTTGTTCAGTAATACAGGTTTACTGACACTTCCCAGCCTTCCTTGGGAGTGTGCAGAAATTATGTGTCATTAAAGAGGCTTATGTGTCCTTAAAGAGGCTTGCTGGTTATAGCATAATCTTCCCCTCCCAGTGCCTGGAATGCAGAGGAGATGGCAGGGCCTAGGTGGCCATATTGAGCCAGGAGGTAGAATCCTCAGTGCAAGCCAGCAGATCCACGAGACAAGAGGCTGGGCCCAGCCACACTGGTCTTGGCTTCTTTACACTCACAGCACAGCTGCATAAAGGAGAAACACACCTCTGCTTCCTGTCGGGCTTTTTCTACAGCAGCCTGACCCAAGGCCGATCCCAAGTGTCCAGATATCAGGCCTGGGAGGAGAAGGTGCTTGCCTTGGCTGTTCTCAGCACTGCAGCAGGAGTGAGCAGTGTGATGGGGCCAGAGTGTCCTCCCGGGGGCGGCGCTGGAGGCCGCGCAGGGCAGCTCTATTCCTGGCTATTCCACCAGCACTGTACTTTTGAGATCACTCATTCATTCAGGTGATGATCAATTTTATGAGAAACATGCTGCAATACCCCACCTTCAGCCTCTGAAGCGTTACTTCACAGTGTTAAAGCCCAGTTTGGGCTCTGGGGGCCTGGGTACCCTGAGGTTGAGAGCAGAGGTGCCCGCACCCTGCCACCAGGGCACACCGTGAGGGCAGGTCACCCACAGTGCCCAGTGCTATGTTTTGCCTGTGCCCACAATTTTTAATTAAAGTATAGTTGAGTTATAATATTGTGTTGGTTTTGGGTATACAGAAAACTGACTCAGCTATGTGTGTGTGTGTGTGTGTGTGTGTGTGTGTATTTTTTTTTTCAGATAACTTTCCATCATAGGTTATTACAAAATATTAAATATAGTTCCCCGTGCTATATGGTAAATCCTTGTTGCTTATCTTTTTTATGTATAGCAGCTTGTATCTGTTAATCCCAGACTCCCAATGTATTCCTCCCCACCCCTCCCTTTCCCCTTGGATGACGGCAAGTTCAGAAATGGTCTGGACCTAACAGAAGCAGGAGATATTAAGAAGAGGTGGCAAGAATACACAGAAGAACTGTACAAAAAAGATCTTCACAACCCTGATAATCATGATGATGTGATCACTCATCTAGAGCCAGACATCTTGGAATGTGAAGTGGGCTTTAGAAAGCATCACTATGAACAAAGCTAGTGGAGGTGATGGAATTCCAGTTGAGCTGTTTCAAATCCTGAAAGATGATGCTGTGAAAGTGCTGCACTCAATATGCCAGCAAATTTGGAAAACTCAGCAGTTGCCACAGGACTGGAAAAGGTGTTTTCATTCCAATCCCAAAGAAAGGCAATGCCAAAGAATGCNTGGCACACAGCCCGAATCTCAGTGAAAGGTGACCGCAGCACACAGCATGGAACTCATCACTAGCCGACTGCGGAACACAGCCCATACTTCAGCGCAGGGCGACAGTGACACACAGGCCGGACTTGGATGCAGGGCGACCGCGGCACACATCCCGAACCTCAGAGAAGGTCAACAGAGGCACACATCCGGGACCTTGACGCAAGGCAACCCTGTCACACAGCACGGACTTCAGCAGATGTTCACTGTGGCACACACCCAGGCCCCCCTCACAGTGTGACCACGGCACACAGCCCGGACCTCAGCACAGAACAACTGTGGCACACAGCCCGAACCTCAGTGAAGGGCGACTGCGGAACACAGCCCAGAACTCGTCACCAGCCTACCGCGGAACACAGCCCAGACCACGGTGCAGGGTGACTGTGGCACACAGCTCAGACATAGCCGCAAGGCTACCACGGAACATAGCCCGAAGCTCAGTGAAGGGCGTCCACAGCACACAGCTCAGAAATCAGTGCAGTGTGACCGTGGCACAGAGCCTGGAACTTGTCGCTAGCTGACCGCGAAAGACAGCCCGGACCTCGGCGCAGGACAACCACAAAAAACAGGCTGGACTTCATCGCAGGGCGACTACAGCACACAGCCCGGACCTCGGAAAAGGGCAACCAAGGCACACAGTGTGAAACTCAGTCAAGAGTGACTGTCACACAGCATGGAACTCGTGGGTAGCCACTCGCGGAACTCAACACTGACCTCGGTTCAGGGTGACTGTGGCACACAGGCCGGATTTCAGTGCAGGGTGACAGCAGCACACAGGCAGGACCTCAGCGCAGACCGACTGTGGCACACAGGCCAGTCCTTGGTGCAAGGCGACCGCAGCACACAGCCCGATCATCCATGAAGGGCGACCATGGCACACATCCCAGACCTCGATGCAAGGTGACCCTGGCACACAGCATGGGTGTCTGCAGATGGCAACTGCGGTACACACCCAGGACATCGTTGAGTGTGACCGTGGCACAGAGCCTGGAACTCGTCACTAGCCGACCATGGAAAACAGCCCGGACCTCGGCGCAGGGCGACTGCATCACACAGCCTGGCCCTGACGTGGTGTGACCATGGCACACAGCCGGACCACGGTGTAGGGCAACCGTGTCACACATCCCGATCCTCAGTGANACTCGTCACTAGCCGACCATGGAAAACAGCCCGGACCTCGGCGCAGGGCGACTGCATCACACAGCCTGGCCCTGACGTGGTGTGACCATGGCACACAGCCGGACCACGGTGTAGGGCGACCGTGTCACACATCCCGATCCTCAGTGAAGGGCAATCGCAGCACACAGCCTAAAAATCTGTGCAGGGCGACCATGGCACAGAGCCCGGAAGTCATCGCTACCCAACCACGGAACACAGCCCACAATTCGGTGCAGGGCGACCACAGCAAACAAGCCGGACCTTGGCGAAGGGCGACCGTGGCACACAGCATGAAACTAAGTGAAGGGCGACTGCGGCACACAGCCAGGAACAATTGGCTAGCCGACTGCTGAAAACAGCCGGCACCTCGGCACAGGGTGACCGTGGCACACAGGCGGGACCTCAGTGCAGGGCGACAGGGGCACACAGGCGGTACCTCGGTGCAGGGCGACTGCAGAACACAGCCTGAACCTCAGTGAAGGACGACCACGGCACAAAGCCTGGAAATCTGTGCAGGGCGACAGAGGAACACAGGCCAGACCTTGGTGCAGGGCGACCTCGGACCACAGCCCGAAACTCAGTGAAGAGCGACCGCGGCACAAAGCCCGGAAATCTGTGCAGGGCAACCATGGCACAGAGCCCGAAACTCATTGCCAGCCGACCACGGAACACAGCCCGGACCTCGGCGCTGGGCGACCACGGCACACAGCATGGATATCGGCGTAGGGCTACCGCGGCACACAGCCCGAACCTCATTGAAGGGTGACCACAGCACAGAGCCCAGAAATCTCTGCAGGGCGACCGCAGCACAGAGCCTGGAACTCGTTGCTAGCCGACCACGGAACACAGCCCAGAAATCGGGGCAGGGCTAATGTGGCACACAGCCCGGATCTCAGCACAAGGCTACCGCGGCACACAACCCGGACCTCAGCACAGGGCAAACGCCGCACAAAGCCTGAACCTCAGTGAAGGACCACTGCAGCACACAGCCCAGAAATCTGTGCAGGGTGACCGCGGCACAGACCCCGGAACTCATCTCTAGCCGATTGCAGAGCACAGCCCGAACCTCGGCGTAGGGCGACCACGGCCAACAGGCCGATCCTCGTCGCAGGGTGACCACAGAACACAGCCCAGACCTTGGTGAAGGGCGACCATGGAACACAGCCTGAAACTCAGTGAGCGGTGATTGCGACACACAGCCGGGAACTTGTCGCTAGCCAACCGTGGAACACAGCCCAGACTCGGAGCAGGTTACTGTGGCACACAGGCCAGAACTCAGCTCAGGGCGACAGCAGCAAACAGGCCGGACCTCGGTGCATGGCGACCGCAGACCAACGGCCGGGCCTCAGCTCAGGGCAACCGTGGCACACAGCCCGGACCTCGGTGCAGGGAGACCATGGCACACAGCCCGGACCTCGGCTCAGGGCGACCGCGACACACAGCCCGGACCTGAGCGCAGGAGACAGCGGCACACAGCCCAAACCTCTGGAAAGGCCTACCGTGGCACACCGCCCAGACATTGGCAAAGAGGAGCCACGACACAGAGCCGGGAACAGGTCGCAGGCCGAGGGCGGAACACAGTCTGGACCTCAGCACAGGGTGACTGCGGAACACAGCCCGGACCTTGGGAGATGGCGACCGCGGCACACAACCCAGACTTGGAACAGGGGAACCACAGCACACAGCCCGGACCTCTACAGAAGATTACCAAGGCACACAGCACGGACCTCGGAACAGGGTGACCGTGGCACACAACCCGGACTTCGGCACAGAGGGACCATGGCACAGAGCCCGGAACTCGTCGCAAGTGGAAGGCGGAAAACAGCCTGGACCTTGGCTCAGGGCGACCGCAGCACACAGCCTGAACCACAATGAAGAGTGACTGAGGAACACAACACGGACCTCGGCGCAGGGTGAACCTGGCACACAGAACCGACCTCGGGAGATGGTGACTGCGGCACCCAGACCAGACATCGGCACAGGGCAAGTGCGGCACACAGCCCGGACCTTGGTGCAAGGATACCCTGGCACGCAGCCTGGACCTCGGGGCAAGGCTAACATGGCACACAGCCCGAACCTCAGCGCAGGGAGACCACAGCACACAGCCCGAACCTCAGTGAAGGGCGACTGTGGCAAACAGCCCAAAAATCTGTGCAGGGCATCTGTGGTACAGATCTTGGAACTCATCGCTAGCCAACCGCGGAACACAGGCCGGGCCTCCACACTGGGCGACCATGGCACACAGCTCGGACCTCTGTGCGGGGCGACCGCGGCACACAGCCCAGACCTCGGTGCAGGGCGACCACGGAACACAGCCCAAATGTCAGTGAAAGATGACTGTGGCACACAGCCTGGAATTCTTCTCCAGCCGACTGCAGAACACAGCGCAGACCTTGGCACAGGGTGACCTCGGCACACATCACGAACCTCAGTGAAGGGCGACCATTGCACACAGCCCTGAAATCTGTGCAGGGCGACAGTGGCACAGAGCNCCATTTTGAACACAGCGCAGACCTTGGCACAGGGTGACCTCAGCACACATCACGAACCTCAGTGAAGGGCGACCATTGCACACAGCCCTGAAATCTGTGCAGGGCGACAGTGGCACAGAGCCTGGAACTCGTCGCTAGTCGACCGTGAAACACAGCCAAGACTTCTGCACATGGCAACCATGGCACACAGCCCAGACCTCGGAGCAGGGCAACCACAGCACACAGTGCGAACTTCAGTGAAGGGCGAATGTGGAAAACAGCCTGGGACTCGTCTCCAGCCGACCGTGGACCACAGCCCGGAACTTGGCACCAGTAACCCCGGCACAAGCCCGGACATTGGCGAAGGGCTACCACGGCACACAGCCCGAGCCTCAGTGAAGGTTGACCACAGCACATAGACCAGAAATCCTTACAGAGTGAGTGTGACAAAGAGCCCGGTACTCGTCGGTAGCCGATCGCGGAAAACAGGCTGGACCTCATCACAGGGCAACCACGACACACAGCCCAGAAATCAGGGAAGGGCGACTGTGGCACACAGCCTGAAACTCAGTGAAGGGCGACCACGACATACAGCCCGGAACTTGTCATAGGCTAACCGCAGAACACAGCCTGGACCTCGGCGCAGGGTGACCGTGGCACACAGGCTGGACCTCAGCTCAGGGTGACAGGGGAACACAGGCCGGATCTCGGTGCAGTGCGACCACAGAACACAGGCCAGACCTCGGCTCAGGGCAACCACAGAACACAGCCTGGAACTCAGCGCAGGGAGACTGGCACACAGCCCGAATCTCAGTCAAGGGCGACTGAAGTACACAACCCAGCACTCGTCGCGAGCCGACCGCGGTAANCAGGCCGGACTTGGATGCAGGGCGACCGTGGCACACATCCCGAACCTCAGAGAAGGTCAACAGAGGCACACATCCGGGACCTCGACGCAAGGCAACCCTGTCACACAGCACGGACTTCAGCAGATGTTCACTGTGGCACACTCCCAGGCCCCCCTCACAGTGTGACCACGGCACACAGCCCGGACCTCAGTGAAGGGTGACTGACACACAGCCCGGAACTCATCACCAGCCGAACGTGGAACACAGCCTCGACCTTGGGAGACTGTGACCGTGGCACACAGCCCGGACTTCACAAGAGGGTGACTGTGGAACACAGCTCGGACCTCGGGAGATGGCGACCGTGGCACACAGCCCAGACTTTGGAACAGGGCAACCGCGGCACACAGCCCGGACCTCTGCAGAAGGCTACCACGGCACACAGCCTGGACCTCAAAACAGGGCGAATGTGGCACACAGCACGGACCTCATAACAGAGGAACCACGGCACAGCCCGGAACTCATTACAAGCCGAGGGCTGAACACAGCCCAGACCTCAGGACAGGGCGACTGCGGCACACAGCCCGAACCTCCGAGAAGAGCAACCGAGGCACACTGCATGGATCTTGGTGCAGGGCGACCCTGGCACACAGCACAGGACTCGGGATATGGCANCAGAGCGGGGAGAGGCAAAGAAGGGGCCATCATGTTGCTGCTCTTTTGTCCAGTCAGAATATCTTTCCCAGAGGCCCCTCCTCTTACATCTCATTGGCCAGGACTGGGTCACATGCCCATGCCCAACCAATCACAGCAAAGGCGACAGACTGCCATGGTGCCTGTGGTGCCATGGTTTCTGTATGGGTCAGTGTGCCTCCTCTTTGAGCAAAACCAGGTTTGTTGACAAAATGAACGGGTGATCACTGCTACAGGAAGGACCAGCATAACTTCTGCCACATCATGCTCCCTCTGGAACATCTGCTTGTGCAAGACAGTGAGCTTAAATCATTTCATTTTGGCTATGTTTTCTTTCACACTTATTTTGTTGATCTAATGAGGCCTTCGCAGGCAAAATTCACCTAAGCCAGAAGCCTGTGGGAGGAAGCTTCTGTCTTAATTTTGGAGCAGATACCTCCAGATTTCTGTGTCTGGCTTTACCCCATCCTTTGGGCATGTGGTGGTCTGTAATTTATCTGGCCTGAGTGAGTTCTAACTCTATCCATTGAGCTTGAGACTGGGGGACATTCCTATTTCCCCTGCAGCCAGGACTCTCCTTGTCCAGGCCACTGGGTAGCGACTCTGCTCCAACTCCCAGGAACCCCATGCTCTTGCCCTGTACCCTCATAGATTACCATGTAACACAATGTCCTGTAAAAAATGCCAAAATCCAGAGGGTGCCATTTAAATAATTTGGTTCTTCAGAAATCATAGGAGCAAATTAATATCTTTGCATAGTGAAAGGCTCCAAGTCCTGACTTCGTGGGAGGGAGCCTGGTGCACGTCATCTGGAGTGTTGTGTATGACGTGCTGGTAGATATGTTGGGCCTCTGATTCTCCCAGCCCAGGCCTAAGTTGCCTGAAACACCAACTTCTCTAAATCCCTCATACGCTGCATGTAGGGCTCATGCCCAGAGATAAATAGTGGCCTCATTTGGCTTGCTCTGGCAGGAACAGACTGAATCTGTCCTGGACCAGGGGTGTCTTTAATCAGGGCTGGCACAGGTGAATCCTGTTTCCTAACTTTTTAATGGAAGCCTTCCTCCTCTTAGCATTGTGTAAGAGGTGAGGCCCTGATGTGTCTCTTTCATTCATCTTCATGACACCCCCATGGATGGGTATTGGGATATCCTCATTTTACAGAGAACTGGAGGGCTTGTTCAGAGGCATAGAGCTTGGAACAAAAAGACAAGCATTTTCCATTCCAAAGGTCCCCCAATTGCAAGCACAGGTAACTTCAATTCAAGGCCAGACGTGCTCCTTGGGCTTCATTATTTGAGTACACGTATCCTTGTATGCATGAGAAATGTTGACCTGCGCATCGGCTTCCCTGGAGACGTGGGCAGGGCCTGTGCTACCTCTCCTGCTAGTGGATTCTGAAGCAGTAACAGGCAAGAAACAAGACAAGATTCGTCTGTTAAAAATTCATAGAGGCTGCAGTAATTTCTATGAACTGCCTACCATTTGGCCCTCATCTCTGACCAGCACAAAAGTAATTGTCCACAGCATTAACTATATGTTGAATGAACTCAGTTAAAAATTTTAATTAATCACAGTCCAAAACCTGGCTCAAGTCTGATCTGACTTCATAGATCACTGCACAGATTTGGAGTTATCTGCTCATGACCATCGCATTCTGCTTATAACTCAATAAAGAAGGGAAGATGGGCTGCTCGGCTTATAATTTCTGGAGGAAATTATATTACATGAGATGGGAAAGGATTGCTCTGGACTTGGTTATATTGTGCCCCGTGACATTCTCAAGTGAACACCTATCTTTCAGAAGAAATACTTGCCAGCATCTCCCTCGGCCTCCACTGGCCTAGCCTGCCTTCATGGAGGTTCCAGCCATCTCCTCAGCTTTCCAGGTATTTCAGGAGCTCCCTGTCACACCCCCTCCACCCCTCTACCCCATGCCTTTTCAAGTGAATGAATGAACAAGCAAGGTAAACCAGTTGCCTTCTTTGTTAGAATTTTTAGTTTGATTTTAAGACTGGTCCTAAAATTCAGTCCAGAGGAACTTGGGATAGAATAGAAAGCAGTTGGATGGTGCACAGAGAGGGGTTGGAAGGTAAGTGATGAGCCTGGTGAAACAGGTCATGACCAGATTATAAGGGTTTATCGATGCCATGCTCAGGAATTTCAACACTACTCAGAATCTGATTGGGTGGCAAAGGATTTAGAGGGAACCAGATGTGCATGTTAAAAGATCCCTTGGGCAGCTGAGCTGAGGATGTATCAAAGGTGAGACTGGAGACAGAAAACAGGTTAAGAGTGCACTCAGGTCCAATTGAGAAATAATGAGCCCCAGTCCAAGACAACAACTTTGGGATTTGAGAGAGAGCTGGATAATAAAGATATTACAGAGGTGGAACTGATAGGTTGTCAAGGCCAGGGAGGGGGAAGAGCCCAGATGGCTGCCAGTTTTTAGGTTTGGTCCCTAGAAGGGCCCTGGTGCTGTCCCCTGCTGTCATTATGAACAGTTCTGCATTTTGCTGCCATATAGGAAAGCCTCCCCGCCACCCCACGGGCTATAGAGGGTATGGAATGGCTTTTCCAACACTAACTGTGTCTCACTGCCCCCTGTTGGACTGGAGCAGGGCCTTGGGCATGCACCCTGGACAAGGCCTGGGCAGAGACAAGAGAGGGAACAGAGGAGTCAGATGATATGTCTGAAGGAGGAATCAGGATCCTGGGTGGGGCCTGGACAAGACAGCAGACACAGTTCATGGGGTGAGAGCAAAACTCCAGTCCAAAAGGGAGCTGACACCCTAGATTTCGAGACAGAAGTTTGAATGGGTTAAAAATAAAACAAATTGGAGACCAGGAAGCACTGGTTGTTGGAAGCAAGGGGGAAAGGAAGTTGGGAGGGTGGACAGACCTGGAGCTCTGCTCTTCTGGTTTGGAGGGTGTTTCCTCAGCTGCCTCTTCCTGCTTCAGCCTAGATCAGTGCTCCCTGGCTCCCATTTTCATCTACTTTTCACTTTTACCTTGTCCCCCAATGAATAAGGTGAATATTCCTTATCTGCCTTCAACTCTTCATGAGAAGCACAGGGATCCTTGCCCGCAGGGCTTTACAGTCTGTTCTGCAAGAAAAGTGTGAGGGCTCAACCTTGTAGACAGTGTCACCTTGAAGAGGTCAGAAAAAGGAACACTTGACTTCCGGGTGGGCCACCAGGGGGAGCTCTGTGGGAGGGCTAGCTTAGAAGAGATTCTAGCTCTAGGAAGTGGCTTAACCAGAGATGCCCCCCACCCACCCCCGGAAGCAGAAAGACTCAGAAGACTCATCAGAATGTGGCAGGTGGTCCCAGCTTGGTGAGGAGATGGAGCACACGGAGCGAACAGAGAGAACAGTCAGGAGACAATTAGGAGAGGTGGAATGAGGCCAGAGTCTCCAAGTCTCCTGAAGCTCATAAATGCCAGTGGAGAACAAAATTACTGAAGGTTTTATCACTGGCTTAGCACAAAGGCCCAGATTTTGTAAAGTGCTTGGTGCATACTAAACACTCAATAGTTTATCACATTGGTCTGAGTGATTGAACCCAAACTTTAGAACTAGTTCATCTGCTCAGAATATTGAGAAAAGATTGGATTGGGGCCATATTGGTGGTGGAGAGGTGATTCAAGAGTTTCTCTCACCTTATCACAGGTGAAAGCCCTCATTGGGGATGGGGTGACTGTCCCATCCACATCCACTGCCCCTCTCCGGAAACAGCATTGTACACTGGCGTGAGCCCCAGTCACCAAGTGGGTACCATGGGACCCCACCAAGGCTGGGACCGTGACACTATCCTGTTCCCAGTCCATCCTGAAATCTCACGTTCAGCTCTTCCTTTATTCTTTGCAATGGCCTGATGGCCTTCTGGTCATGCCATGCTCCTTCACTGCTTTGCTTTTGGTGAGGAGGGGAATTGAGATAACCAGAGCTCCTGTCTCCTATTTGCGCTTGCCCTAATTAGTACAAGAAAGTGATGAAATCCTCTAGTAGGGCAGGTTTCAGTTGTGATGAAAGGTGACCTCATGCAAAGAATATTGGATGCACTTGGAGGCTAATTGTATTGGAGGGACTTGAGGAAGGATAATGAAGTGTCATAGCTAACTGGCAGGTCTTGATCACTGGTGACTGAAAACACAGATGAGGGGTACAGACAGTCCAGAAGCAGGTGTGGGAGGAGGTGAATTCTGTTTTGGATACATGGAATGGTTAGAAGTTCTGGAGATCCTTTTATGGGCCAGCACTGTTCTGAGTACCCTACCTGGTCAACTCCAATAATCTTCATGACAGTCTGAGGAGGTATGTGTAATTATCTCCATTTTCCATATGGGTCACTGAGGCTCAGATAGTTAAATCAACTCATAACTGCAGGGCTATCCACCAAATACTTCTGGCTGTCTAACTTCAGGACACAGAGTCAGATTATATTTTCTAGCTTGTTGAAGTCAGATGGGTTTGTTGGAAGTAACATGTGCCCATTTGACCCTCCAGAGCCTTCTTTTTCTCTGCTACAGTGAATGACTATTCCAGATAGTGACTCCTCCACTGACTTGGGTCCTGGATTGAGGACAAAGATGACACAGAGCCCTCAGTAAGCAAGGACCGGGATTCTAAAGGAACGTGAAATTAACTTTCATTGTTTTAAGCTACTGAGATTTGGGAGTTGTTTGTACATTAGTACCTCACCTGGCCTCTCCTGACTGACATGCTCAAGATCACTCAGTTTGGAAGTACTTATTGGCTTTGAATCCATGTCTGTCTGGCTTGCTGTCAAGCCAGTGCCAGATGGCCATCCATGGACTTATAGAGGCCCATAGCAGGGTCATGAGTAGTGCAATAGATTTGGGTGTCATCTCTACAGTTGGGAGAGGAAGCATAGAGGAAGGAATGGGGAGTTAGTCTGTGGACTTTGGCATGAGACTTCTCTCTCTCCCTCATGTTCTTTCTCCCTGATGGTTTGTGGTTGGCTCCACATGCCTGCTAAGTAAGTAGGACATCATTGCTTCCTGCTGGGTCTGATGGTTCAGAGACGTTGGCTTGAGCTTGTCGACAGCTGCACACTCATAACATTGCTAAAAACTTCATAAACTCTGAAGTCTGGAAATAGCCCAAGTGATTTGAGGTTTTGCTCACTTGTAAATGTTTGAGTATTGTGTCCACAAATTGCAAATTGAGTAACTCAATTTTGAGGCACAGCTGTTATTTGGAAAAGACCCATCTAGGAACGCAAACTCCTTGCAAAATGATTGTGCTTCATTTTTGTCAAGTATCAGAAAACCATTAAACTGCCAAGCCATATGGCAAATGCCCACTCGAAGCAGAGCACGACAGCACACCATAATGAATCTATTTTAGGGGGAAGGAGATAGGACAGAGTCTGGCTTTTGTGATCCACAGAAAAGCAGATTCACTACTGCACATTTCAGCCTTCTAGAGTCCTGAGTAAGGATTTTTCCTCCTATGAAAAATTCATATACAAAATTAAGTGCTGGTAGAATTTTTTGTTAGGTGTATTTTCCCTTTCAAACAATATCCATTTGAGTTTCTGTATATAAAATAGGCTTAACAGGGACAATAGAAACTTAAAAGTTTACACACTTTTAATTGCTTTATATCCAAATTCAATAAACATTCCTTGTGTGTGTGTTAGTTGCTCAGTCGTGTCTGACTGTGACCCCATGGACTGTAGCCCACTAGGCTCCTCTGTCCGTGGAACTTCCCAGGCAAGAATACTAGAGTGGGTAGCCATTCCCTCAACCTAAACTGATTTAGGTTTAGTTGCATATAACAGAAAATAGAAAATAATAGTGATTTAGGAGATTATTTCTCTCCTCAGTTTAAAAAAACAAAAACACCTGGAGGTCAGCAATCTAGATCCTCAGGGTCCTGACTTTCTGTTGGCTTGCTCTTTGGAACCCCATGGATTGTAGCTTACCAGGTTCCTCTGTCCGTGGGGATTCTCCAGGCAAGAATACTGGGGTGGGTTGCCATGCTCTCCTCCAGGGGATCTTCCTGACCCAGGAATCGAACCCAGGTCTCCCACATTACAGGTGGATTCCTTATCATCTGAGAAAAGCCCAGGAATATAGGAATGGGTAGCCTATCCCTTCTCCAGGGGAACTTCCTGACCTAGAAATCGAACTGGAGTTTCTTGCATTGTGGACGGTTTCTTTACCAGCTGAGCTACCGGAAAAGCCCTTCTCTTGGCTTATTCTCTGCCAAGCCTGGAGTTGATCCTCATCCTCAAGGTCCAAGCTAGCTGCCATACTCCAGTAGTCATGATCTAGACAGCAGGAAGGGAGAAGAGGAGAAAAGCATGCCTTTCCCTTTTAAATAGAGTTACTGGAAGTCTCACTCAACACTTCTATTCATAGATCACTGGCCAGGCCTTAGCCATGTGACCTCACCCTGCTGCACAGGATACTGGGGAATGCAGCAGCATGCCCAGCCAAAGACTGGGAGAGGGCATGCTGGGAGCTCATGCAGACTCTGTCCTACCTGATGTCCTCAGCACCTGCAGGATTAGGAGGACAGGGCCAGATTTCCTTTAGCCCTGTATCTCCAAGGCACTAGCACAGTCTGCTACTTCATGCTCCTCATAGCAGACCCCAGGCACTGCTTCTCACCTGTTACCTCCTCTGATACCTTCTTTGTTTGAAGTTGGCGAGCTGGCTGTGATTAGAGGCAGGTTTCTTCAACTTCAGAAGATGCTGTCTCTACCTGAGTGACATTAAACTATTCATTCCTCTGCTTCTCACTATCAACTCAACTCAATTCTAAGATAAGCGATGCTTCAAGTTGATTGTTACAGCTAGAACTAGCCTAGAAGCTAGGTTTTCCAGGTGGCTCAGAGGTAAAGAATCCACTTGCCAATGCAAGAGACATGGGTTTGATCCCTGGGTCGAGAAGATTCCCCTGGAGAAGGAAATGGCAACCTACTCTTGCCTGAAAAATCCCATGGACAGAGGAGCCTGGCAGGTTGCAGTCCATGGGGGTCACAAAAAGAGTCAGACACAACTTAGCAACTAAAAAAAAACAAACAAATGAAAAGGCTCCCCTGAAAAGGGGAGCCCTCTCCTATGGCAGCAACTCAAGCTGATCTGAGTGAGTTACCTCCCAGCTTGGGAACGCTATGTATTCCTAAAGCCTGCCAGGTTTTGATCATGGGTGGCTATGAAATGGTAGGCTCTTTTTCAAGCAAGGTGAACAGGTTGAAGTGGACGTGAAGTTGATGCATTCTGTTTTAAGTGTAATGAAAGGGAAGAGAAAGGAGCTAATATTCCTGGAGAACCCACTGTGGGCCAGGTACTGTGCTAAGTGGGTCAACTCCAATGACCCTCAAGACAGCCCTAGGAGGTGTGTGTAGTTATCTCCATTTTCCATGTGACTGAGGCTCGGAGAAGTTGATTAGACTCTTTACCGGAACTCAGGCAGCAACCCTTTCCTTCCAGACGCGTTGGAAGAATCAGCACCGATGTGTGCAAGGCTTCCGCACAGTGCCCAGCCTGTCACTCAACAAACCCTGTAGCTGCTACTCACTTCCTCCCTCCTATAACAGTGAAATCAGTCCCAGCTCCAGAGTGTGGGGTTGCAAGAGACCTCATTCCATTCCTTGGCCTCCTCCACATCTTTTGAAAGTTCTCAAAACTGAAGAGCCAGGCTGCCTGCTTTCCTGCGATCCTCATAATTAGGACGAGCGCTTAATTGGCATGTTTGTTTCCTCCAAGGGGTGGCTGGCGGAGGCGCCTCACACGACAGAGGAGGCTGGGTCTGCCTTTGTTCTTAGCACTACTGCGTGCCCATAGCAACAGCGAGCAAATCTGGTAAAGTTGAAAGAAAAAGTGCCCCAGAGTTTGTATGAAGGTTGATTGCCCTGGAGAAGTGACGCAGTCGTGCAGATGGAGACGATCTCCCTGGGCCCTGAAAACTGCTCGTCAACTCTACGAATCCAGACTGCGTCTCTTGTTTTCTTTAAGACGAGGAGTCCAGTCAAGAGGTCTGTGTAATGAAAGATGTTTGTGGAATCCATTTCTATTCTGCCTGAAGCCATCTGCTTTATGTCTAAAATAAATAGGGATGTTTTCAACCACTTTCCCCAGGCCAGGTCGCATGAGAGTTACTCTCCACAGGGAAAGGTAAATTGACCGCCTTCCCAGCAATGAGCATTAGTACATTACATCTGCAGCGACAACACTTAACCTTCCCGGCTCGCCTTTCCTTTACGTGTCTCTGTGATGACCTGTGACAAATGGGCTGAGGGTTACATTTGTTAGAATTTACCGCATGTGGGGTCACTGGCTAGTACACATTACCTGGTGATTGAGATGAAATGTAGGCAACAGGAAAAGTCATCCTCTGGGAAGCTGGGGGCTGCCTAACCTTTGCCAGGCAGAGGGCCCAGGGGATAGCAGCCATCCTGGGGCTTGCTTCCTGGCACACCATCCTGGGGGGGCTCTTGAGAGCTCTTAAAATCCTTCAGAGGTTCATCATTGCCTATAAGATGAAATCTAGGCACCCCCCACTCCCAGACCCCTTGTAGGCCTGCGTGATCCTTACACTCTCTGCACCCTCACCTTGGGCCACTTGCACAATGGCTCACATCACATAGGGTCATATAGCCAGTGTGTTTATCACCTTCCTTAAGTGGTGGTTTCTGAATCTTTGCAATGCTGGTCCCTGTGCCCGAGACACTCTTCCACATCCTCCTTACTGGCTCAATCCCTGAGCCTTTCCTGCCCCAGTTTGACGGTCACCTCGAGAGCCTGCGCCAAAGGAGTGAGTGTATGAGTTTCCTGCGACTGCTATAACAAATTACCACACATTACTGCCTTAAAACAACACAATTTTACTTTCTTATAATTCAGGAGGTCAGAAGTCTGAAGTCAAGGTGTCAGCAAGGCTGCACTCCTTCTCGAAGCTCTAGGCAAGACTCTGTTTCCTTGTGGGCCCGCCGTGCACTGCTGGGCCACGGCCCCTCCCTCCATCTTAGTGCTAGCAGCCAAGCATCTTCTTGCCTCTTGATCGCTGCTTTGGTCCTTACATCTTTCCCTGTGACTGTCGTGCCTCCTTCTTATTAGGACCCTANCGTGCACTGCTGGGCCACGGCCCCTCCCTCCATCTTAGTGCTAGCAGCCAAGCATCTTCTTGCCTCTTGATCGCTGCTTTGGTCCTTACATCTTTCCCTGTGACTGTCGTGCCTCCTTCTTATTAGGACCCTATGTTTTTTCCAGTAGTCATGTATGGATGTGAGAGTTGGACTGTGAAGAAGGCTGAGCACCGAAGAATTGATGCTTTTGAACTGTGGTGTTGGAGAAGACTCTTGAGAGTTCTTGGACTGCAAGGAGATCCAACCAGTCTATTCTGAAGGAGATCAACCCTGGGATTTCTTTGGAAGGAATGATGCTAAAGCTGAAACTCTAGTACTTTGGCCACCTCATGCGAAGAGTTGACTCATTGGAAAAGACTCTGATGCTGGGTGGGATTGGGGGCAGGAGGAGAAGGGGATGACAGAGGATGAGATGGCTGGATGGGATCACTGACTCGATGGACGTGAATCTGAGTGAACTCTGGGAGTTGGTGATGACAGGGAGGCCTGGCGTGCTGTGATTCATGGGGTCACAAAGGGTCGGACACGACTGAGTGACTGAACTGAACTGAACTGAATCATGTTAAAATTGAGCCCACCTTGGATAATCCAAGGTACCCTCCCCATTTCTGATCCTTAATTTAATAACACCTTCATAGTCTTCCCATCTGGCAAAGCCACAACTGATGACCATCAGGGCAGAGGAATGACCTTGGTGTCAGTCTGCAGGAGGCCTGTATATCCCTGTTCATGGGATCCTGGCATCAGGTGGTACAACAGGGCAGGAACATCTTGTTTGATTTCAGCCTGAGTTGGGTAGACTAGGATCTTGGGGAGGGGCCTTGGGTGCTTCTGGGAAGCTGGAAAGATCAGCTTATATCCCTGGAAGGCATAGTCTTGACTACTTGGAACAAGCAAAGAGAGGAAGTCACTATCTGAAAAGGAGGTTGCTACAGACTGGTTCCAAGTAGGAAAAGGAGTACATCAAGGCTGTATATTGTTACCCTGCTTACGTAACTTCTATGCAGAGTACATCATGAGAAACGCTGGGCTGGAAGAAGCACAAGCTGGAATCAAGATTGCCAGGAAAAATATCAATAACCTCAGATATGCAGATGACACCACTCTTATGGCAGAAAATGAAGAGGAACTAAAAAACTGAAAGTGAAAGGGGAGAGTGGAATAAGTTGGCTTAAAGCTTAACATTCCGAAAATGAAGATCATGGCATCTGGTCCCATCACTTCATGGGAAATAGATGGGGAAACAGTGTCAGACTTTATTTTGGGGGGCTCCAAAATCACTGCAGATGGTGACTGCAGCCACGAAATTAAAAGACGTTTACTCCTTGGAAGGAAAGTTATGACCAACCTAGATAGCATATTNGAACTCCTCCAAGGGTTTCTTCAAAGCTCTCTTAAAGGCTAGGTGAGAGAGGGAATTTGCAAACTTCTTGGTGTCATAATCCTTTGTTATAGCTGTCCATGTAGATCAGGCTGTGATGTTCCTATAAACAGCCAGTAAAACAAATGTTATTCTCTGTTCTGCAATTTTTAATCTCTGTATGACTGGATTCTCAAAGTTTAGACCCCTGAGAACGGGCTGTTCTGTATATTTTAGGTTCTAGGCAACATTCTTTAAAAAAGGTGCAGAGTCAGCATGACTCAGCATAGGAAAAGGAATAGATTTAATATGGAGTCAGATGTGTTCTTCACTATTACACACTCATACACTTGTGCTGTTTCTCCAATACATCTCATTCTGCCACCCTAAAAACCCCACAAAAACCAAAACCAGGAATGTGCTTTCTCCTCCACCCATACCACTCTTTCCTGGAGAATTTCTAGAATTCAAGGATTTCCACAAAAGAGCTAAGTGGACAGATGGGGGACTATGCTTCAGCTCCCATATGTTAAGCATATTTCTCCTATTAGACACAATATTTTTAGCCATGAGAATAGAAAATATGCCCGCACTTTCCGTGCTTTCTGAGAACTTTGAAGAATTTCTAAGTGTATCTAGAAACTGCAATAAATGCCATGCACACAATCTGGGACTTTTGAGCTACAGACAGCAAGTTGTCCTCTGATGAAAACTTAGTTATTTTTTCTGATGGACACAGATGAGGGGGGGGGTCCCTTTTGCTCTTTTTAAAATTTTCTATTTATTTATATATTTTGGCCAAAACTCACGACACGTGGGATCTTAGTTTCCTGACCAGGGATTTAACTCTAGCTCTCTGCATTGGCAGCATGGAATCTTAACCACTGGAAAGCCACAGAAGTCTCCCTTTTGCTCTTTCGTTTGGGATCTTGGGATTTTGGATGTCACCAAATATCTTAGACCACTTGAATTCTTATTGCCACTTTTAGCAAAGNCTGTGTGTATGTGTGTCTGTCTCTGTATGTATTCAGGTTTTTGTGTGTCTTTGTGTGTGTGTGTGTGTGTATCCAGGTGTTTGTGTGCCTGTGTGTGTGTGTCTGTGTGTATCCAGGTTTTGCCAGTCTCTGTGTGTGTGTGTCTCTGTGTGTATCCAGGTTTTTGTGTGTCTTCGTGTGTGTATGTATCCAGGTGTGTGTGTGTGTCTGTGTGTATCCAGGTTTGTGTGTGTGTGTGTGTGTGTGTATCCAGGTTTTTGTGTGTCTCTGTGTGTGTGTGTCTCTGTGTGTATCCAGGTTTATTTGTGTGTGTGTCTGTGTGTGTCTGTGTCTATGTGTACCCAGGTGTTTGTGTGTCTCTGTGTGTGTGTTTGTCTGTGTGTATTCAGTATTTTGCTGGTCTGTGTGTGGGTGTGTCTCTGTGTGTATCCAGGTTTTTGTATGTCTCTGTGTGTCTGTGTGTGTGTGTATATCCAGGTTTTTCCCAGTCTCTGTATGTGTGTGTGTGTGTGTGTGTGTGTATCCAGGTTTTTGTGTATCTCTGTGTGTGTATCTGTGTGTATCGAGGTTTTTGCTGGTCTCTGTGTGTATGTGTGTCTGTCTCTGTGTGTATCCAGGTTTTTGTGTGTCTTTGTGTGTGTGTGTCTGTGNCTTCATGGCAAATAGATGGGGAAACAATGGAAACAGCGACAGACTTTATTTTCTTAGGCTCCAAAATCACTGCAGCTGGTGACTGCAGCCATGAAATTAAAACACGCTTGCTCCTTGGAAGAAAAGCTATGATCGACCTAGAGAACATATTAAAAAACAAAGACATTACTTTGCCGATCAAGGTCCATCTAGTCAAAGCTATGATTTTTCCAATAGTCAAGTATGGGTGTGCAAGCTGGACTATAAAGAAAGCTGAGTGCCGAAGAATTGATGCTTTTGAACTGTGGTGTTGAAGAACTCTTGAGAGTCCCTTGGACTGCAAGGAGATCCAACCAGTCCATCCTAAAGGAAATCAGTCCTAAATATTCATTGGAAGTACTGATGCTGAAGCTGAAACTCCAATACTTTGGCCACCTGATGCCAAGAACTGACTCACTGGAAAAGACCCTGATGCTGGGAAAGATTGAAGGCAGGAGGAGAAGGGGACAACAGAGGATGAGATGGTTGGATGGCATCACTGACTCTATGGATATAAGTTTGAGTAGACTCTGTGAGGTGTGATGGACAGGGAGGCCTGGCATGCTGCAGNAGACCCTGATGCTGGGAAAGATTGAAGGCAGGAGGAGAAGGGGACAACAGAGGATGAGATGGTTGGATGGCATCACTGACTCTATGGATATAAGTTTGAGTAGACTCTGTGAGGTGTGATGGACAGGGAGGCCTGGCATGCTGCAGTCCCTGGGATCACAAAGAGTCGGACACAACTAAGCAACTGAACTGAGCTGAAATGAACAAAGGAGGGTGAACTTGTACAGGAGGGTGAGGAGGCCACCAAGTGAGAAGGAACCAGAACAGTTTTGTCACAGGAAAGATGGGGCATCCTGTGTCAGTGCTACTAAGGGGTCAAGTTAAACAAAGCTGAAAAATCATGTATATGGGGTTAGCAGCATTGAGCCAGTTCTTTGTGAAATGCTTTTATTGGAGTGGCAGCATTGACCACCAGAATGGCAGGAATGAGAGAGAAGAAAAGGAGGCAGTGGTGGAGACAGTCCTTCCAGGAATGGCAGAAGTCCAGGTGAAGTGGGGTTTGAATGTACAAGGGCAAGAAGGGATTATTTGTAGGGGAGACAGCAAACCCTGGGAAAGCACTCATGCCCTGTCCAAAGGTGGGGAGAGCCATACCTTCTGATTTCTCAAGAAAAGCTGCAAACATGAACTCTATGTTTAAAAGATGGCTGGTTGCCACATGGCTTGGGATCACAAAATCAAATGTAAACGAATACTCAACTCTAATAAGTAGATTTCTTTCTCCCTGAGTCATGGGCTAACAATCTGAAACTCTTTTTTAGGTATCCTGGTGGTGATTTAGTCACTAAGTTGTATCCGACTCTTGCTACCCCATGGGCTGTAGCCTGCCAGGCTCCTGGAGAATATGGGATTCTCCAGGCAAGAATACTGGAGTGGGTTGTCATTTCCTTCTCCAGGGAATCTTCCCAACCCATTGATTGAACCCAGGTCTCCTGCATTGCAGGCAGATTCTTTACCAACTGAGCTGTGAGGGAAGCCCAATCCTAGGTATCCTAGGATTAAGCAATAATTAAATATCTTATGGATAATGAAAGTCAGGCTTCTCATTCTTGAACAATGGAGTTACAGACAGAACAGAGGGAACTTAGAAATACCCTCATGGTGTGGGATTGCAATTGAAGGTATTAATGTGAACTCATGGATAGATAGATAAACTAGATTAGATAAACAGATATATCTTGTCAGTATGCATACAGACACACATACATATACATCTGTAGCTTATTCCTATCTGCTGAGAGGGTCTAGAAATAATTATACTCTGGTAGCAATAGTACCATCTAACATTTCTAATCTTGGTTTCTAAATACTCTTCTGTATGAAAAGCTCTCCTTGGAAAAACGGTCAGTTCTGGGGCTGGGGCAAGGAAGATGTTGAACTTGGAACATCTTGTGGTGCAAGAAAATATGAAAAGTACTTCAATAATGGGGACATGGACACAGGAGCCAGCTTGAAGGGGTTCCCACTGATAAAATACAGGATAATTTGAGCATAAAATAAACATTATAACTTATTGAATAAAGTAACAGTTCTTGAATATAAATTGATATAAAACAGTTTATTAGTTAGTTACATGAATAGACGGATAAATGAGGAAACTATCTCCTGATCTTAAAAGGTATTTATCAAAAGGCCTAAATGAGATGACACACATGAAGGGTCTAACCCACATGACGAACCCAATACATTTGGTCTCTCCACTTGCATCAGAGCAGGCCCCACCCAGTGCAGGCTCAGAGCAGTTCCCTGTGGTCACTAGACAGGCTAACATAATATTCTCACATCTTTGCGTGAAAGTGAGAAGACCGCAATACAGTTTCTCCTGTTTCCGTTAGCCCTTTCTTGATATTTTATGATGTTATTGCTTAACGATCCTGACCCGCGTGTTTGTAGCATCCCAGATTAAATTGCATCGTAAAGATAAGAACCCGGTTGAAAGCCTTGTCTGATTTTTTTCCCTTTGGACAACCTTGAGGAGGGGAAAGGTATTTTAATGGTTCGCAGGATTTCCTTTCAGGAACTTGCATTTTAAATGAGAGCATATTTATTTCGGTATCATTTTCACCAGCATTTTTCTGTGTTAAATAAAAATGTCTGGTCAGTGTCCAGTGTGCTATCCCTGTGACTTTAATGCTGACCCTCTATTACACAATGAATATAGAGAGAATTAAATGTACCAGGATACACCGGTACATTACAATCTGAGATAAAGAGGGAAATTAAGCTATAATAATTCTATTTAAGGCAGCAACAACCCCAGATCTGGGTCTTCTGGGATTTTGGAGATATCATCAGAGAATGAGTAAATATTATATAAGCTCAGCATGTTATCTTAATCTTGGACTCACGTGGACACTTATTAATCAGATAGAGTTATTTTAATATATATTCATGGGCAGTCCTCCAGCCTGGTCTGAAAAACTCTTCATTTTCACATTTCTAATTTAAGAGATTTTTCTGGAGAAGATAGATTTAAGAATGTTGAATTACTCCAGCAATTGTTTAGAACCAATATAATTTGTTCCTTATCTTGTGAGGCTTTAAGGGTTTCACATTCTTTTGAGAGGAGATGCTTTTCTGATTTATAACAAATCAGCATTTTCCTTATCCTTCTGTGTCTACTTTGGGACATAGAAGGAAACAGATCCTGAAAGAGTCTCTAAGTGGGCAGGTACTCTCGCGCCAGACTTGGTTGTGCCAGAATAGGGAGTGAACAGCGCCTTACCTGTAAGTGTGCTTCATATTGAGGACCTCAGACACTGCCTGACTCCCCGCATTCTGGTTTCCATCTGCCTCACTGCAGTTCATGTGTACATGCTGTGAAAACTGGGAGCCATTGCTCATATCCTCATAAACCATGAAATGCCTCCCACTTTCCCCCCTCATTCCCCACACTCTTCTCCTTTCCCCAAACAGGCAGAAAACTAAAACAAATCAATATTTTTTGTTTAAGTTTTTGCTGCTTGATTCTTCAAAAGGAGTTGAAATTGCAAACCACAAAGCCAACAAAAAACTAGTGTCCAGAATATATCAAGAATCTCACCCCAATACCCTGTTGGTGGGAATGTAAATTGGTGCAGTCACTATTGAAAAAAAGTATGGCGGTTCCTCAGAAGACTAAAAATAGAGTTATCATGCAACCCAGCTATTCCACTTCTGGGTATTTCTCCAAAGAACATGAAACACTGATTTTAAAAGATATATGCTCATTGCAGCATTATTTACAATAGTCAAGATATGGGTATAACCTAAATGCCCATCTATAGATAAATGGATATAAAAGAGGTAGTATGTATACACATTGGAATATTACTGAGCCATAAAAAAGAAAATCTTGCCACGTGCAACAACATGGATAGACTTAGAGGGTATCATGCTAAGTGAAATAAGTCAGAGAAAGACAGATACCATATGATTTCACTTATATGTGCAATCTATAAAAACAAAGGAACAAACAAAACAAAAACATATTCATAGATACAGAGATCAGATTAGTGGTTACTGGGGGGGAAGGGGTTTGAAGGGGCTGCTAAATGGGAAAGGGGGCCAGTTGTGTGATGGATGGTAACTAGACTTACTGTGGTGATCATTTTGTAATGTATATAAACACCGAACTATTATGTTGTACACTTGAGACTAATATAATGTTATATACAAATTTCAACTCACTTTAAAAAAAAGAATTCTAAAAATTTAATAAAAACACAAACAACCTAATAAGGAAATGGGCCAAAGACACAAAGGCATGTTTCACTGAAGAGAATATATGGATGGCAAATAAACACATGAAAAGGTGTTTGGCAACATTAGTCATTAGGGAAATGTAACTTCTTTATAAACATAAAAGGGTATTATCATACACCTGTCAAAATAGCTTAAATAAAAAATAATGACGGTCCTAAATGCTTGAAAGAATGCAGAGAACAAGAACATTTGTAAATGCTGTAGGGATCGTAAAATGGCTCAACCACTCTGGAAAACAGTTTGGCAGTTTCCTGTGAAACTAAAAGTGCAACTACCATATAACCCAGCAATTGCACTCATGGGCATTTATCCCAGAGAAGTGAAAACTTACATTTGCACAAAACCTGTACTCAAACGTTCGTTACAGCTTCATTTATAATAATTAAAAACTGGAGATGGTCCAAGTATCTTTTAAGGGGCAGACACTTAAACTGGGATACATCCAAATCATGGAATAGACTTAGTATAAGAAGAAACAAACTCTATTTGCACAACAAATTTGATGATGTTATATAACAATTTTACCCCACTTTAAAAAAAGGAATTCTCCAAATTTAATAAAAACACAGTCTAATAAGGAAATAGGCAAAAGATCACAAAATTATGCATATGACAACAGTGTGTCACATATTAGATGATATAAATGAATATGACTTCCCTGGTGGCTCATTGGTAAAGAATCCACCTACCAGTTCAGGAGACGTGGGTTCAGTCCCTGGGTCAGGAAGATCTGCTGGAGAAGGGAATGGCAACCTCCAGTATTCTTGCCTGGAGAATCCCATGAACAGAGCAACCTGGCGGGCTACAGTTCATGGGACTGCAAAGAGTTGGTCATGACTTAGTGACTGAGCACAAGACCATGATAAATGAATGTAGCAGGGAAGTGTTTAACTAAAGATGAAACATAATATCCAAAAGGCAGCATTCATTGGTTTGCTGCTTCAACACAGACTTTCCTACCAATCTAAAAGTCAAAATTAGTAGCTGCAAAGGCTACTCTTGCATGTGATTTTAGCTTAAAAGACTTAAGNCCTTGGCCCACACCACAGGACCTAATGACCCTTGGGATCTGGAGGTTCTGTCCTGGGCCTCAGTATGCAAGTACCCTGCTGGCCTCGCACGCTTCCTGGAGTACAGACTTCACACAATATTGTAAGCACTGCTCTTTGCTGCTGTGCACACACACACACAAGCATATCCCTGCACACACAGACCCTGAACACATGTACACCTGTGTGTGCACCTGTACCTTCAGGAGCATGTACACACACACACACACACCAGAGCAATGCCATGGCTCCCCACTGCCACTCAGGAGAGGCTGGGTCCCTTGGGGGCAGGTACCATGCTTTATGTCTTTGTGTGTCAGGACACCCCAACCTGTCTGTAGAGTGGCTGTGTTGAGGGAATTCCCCATCCACGACCCTCTGTCTCTCACTACATCGCCCTTCTCCCCAACCCCACCCAGGACATGCTCACAGAGATCTCAGAATGGCTGGAGAACCACCCCCAGGCGGAGGTTATCCTGGCGTGCAGGAACTTCGAGGGCATGATGGAGGACCAGCACGAGTACCTGATGGGCTGCATCAAGAATATCTTTGGGGACATGCTGTGTCCCTGTGGGGTGAGCAGGGGCCACAGGCTCCCCATGCTCTTGGCAGCAGGGGCAGTGGGTGCACTAGGCCTCACTGTAATCAGACTATCCACTCACTCCATGAGGATGATTCAGGCACCAGGTGACGCCACTCATGGAACCCCAGTAATCCACTCACCATGGTGTCCACTCAAACACCCCAATTACCAGCCAATCACTCGTCACAGGCACCCCCAATAATCCACCTTGCTTGGCCTCTATTCAGACACCCCCCAAAACCCATCAATCATGATTCACAGTGATCCAATAATCCACCTGCCGTTTCCTATCAGAAACCCCAATAATCCATCAACCTGTTTCCACTCAGGCACCCCAATTATCGACCCATCACTGCTCAAGACACCCAAGTAATCTACCCACCACTGTTTCCACTCAGACACCCCAGTAATCTACCCACTAGTGTCTCTACTCAGACATGCTAATAACATACCCAAGATTGTCTCTTATCACAGAGAACCTGATAACCAGCCCATCACTGCTCATAGACACCCTAATAATCCACACATCACTGTAGCTTCACGGACACCCCCAATAACTGCCACATCATGTCACCAGGCACCCCAATCACCCCAGTGCGCATGTCTCACGGGTACCCAGATGATTCTCCCCACAGGAGGTGCCGACTCTGTATCAGCTGTGGTCCCATGGTCAGCAGGTCATCCTGTTGTACAAGGACGAGGGAACCATGAGTCAGCATGCAGAACTGTGGCCCAGTATTCCCTACTGATGGGGGAACCAGGTGAAGCCCCAAGACCTCGTCCACTACCTGGAGCACATGAAGAGCTGCAGCCACCCAGGGGAGTGCTGCCTTCAAACCGGGATGCTTGGTCACACGCATGTCCTAGCAAATGGCGCTGGCTTTGAGTTCAAGTGGAGAAATGGAACAGGACATATTAGGCCAAGTTATTCTGTTCACCACATGGAGACCAGAGCATCGACATCCTTGGGGACATTACTGTGTCCACCACAGGGGGTCAGGATGTAGACAGGATGTGGACATCCATGTGAACATTATTGTGTCCGCCACATGGGTCCAAGATGTGGACATCTTTGGGGTCACTGTCCAGCTCGTCTGCCTTCTGTAACAGGAAAAAGTCACGAGTCAACACCCTTGTGAGCACCTGCTGTCTGAACTTCGGTCTCTCTTGGACATCTGAATCTCTGACCTCTGTGGAGGCCAGAGTCTGGGTGGGTGATGGCACAGCTTGGTGACTGCATGGGTGGGTGACTCCATGGGTTACTGGTCACATGGATGGGAGACCATGTGGGTGGGTGAGCGTGTGAGTGGGTGACTGGTTTGAGTTTCTGACTGCAGGGTGAGTTACCATGTGAGATGTTGACCTGGTGAGTGGTTGACTGCATGGGCAGGTGATGGTGTGAGTGGGTAATCATGTGGACAGGTGAGTGCATGACCTCGCAGGTTAGTGACCCCATGGGTGGGTGCCCATGGTGGTTGGTGGCCAATGTAGGGATCACTGCATGGGGTAGTGACCCCATGGGTGGCTGACCATGTGAGTCAGTGACCACACGGTTTGGTTGGCCGCATGACTCCGTGGGTTAGTGACCACACACGTGGGCGGCTGATCCCACAGCTGGCACCATGAACAGCAGCCCCTCTCTTGTCCCAGGCAGGTTGTTGGCGGCCAGCATCAACTTCACAGAGAACCCGGAGTTTGTCTGCGTCCCCCCTGCCTCATCCCTGGAGAAGCTGACCCAGTGGGTGCTCCCCTACCTTTGTGCATGGGTGCGGGGCCAATGCCCGGGGTTGTCCACTGGCTGTACCAACACCATCCCAGGCGACTTCATCTTGACTGAGGGGTTTGATGGCTACGTCATCAGGGTGAACTGGAAGCTGCTTCAGGGCTGACAAATGGTGCATGTGTGGAGCTGGGCATTGAGGAGGCTGCATCTCAATCACGTCCTGTGACATTACCGGCCTGAACCAGAAGCCGCCTTGGGGCTGCCCGTCAGCATGTTGAGGAGCTGGGCATTGCGGAGGCTATTCTCAGCCCTGTCTTGTGGGGCTCATCATCTGTCTGCGTGTCCACTGAATGTGAGTGACTGCCGAGGTGGGGCCAGGTACCAGGGTCCATGGTCTCCTCGGTCCTCCGTGTGTCTCTCAGGCAAATGCAAGGTGTGAGGTGATGATTAAAAGTGAGTGCAGGATTTGTACAATCACATCCTCAGGGAGACACACCTGGTTCTCGGGTCTGTGGCTTCCCCATGAGAGAGGCTGGGGTGCCCCCTCCCCTGGGCGATGAGGCTAGCAGAAGAGTGAACCCCAGCTGAAGAGGGGAGGAGGAACTATGACATAGTGTCCATAGGAGAGGACTCAGTGCATAGCAATCCCACTGAGAAATCCCTTTTATTAGATAAGGGACTTCCCTGGTGGCTCATTTAAGAAGGCCTTCCTATCTCTCCTTGCTAGTCTTTGGGACTCTGCATTCAGGTGGCTATATCTTTCTGTGTCTCCTCTGCCTTTCTCTTCTCTTCTCATGTATTTGAAAGGCCTCCTCAGACAACCATTTTGCCTTTTTGCATTTATTTTTCTTGTGGATGATTTTGATCACCACCTCCTGTATGATGTTAGAAACCTCCGTCCATAGGTCTTCTGGTACTCTGTGTGCCAGATCTAACCCTTGAATCTATTTGTCACTTCCAGCGTATACTCAAAAAGGATTTGAATAAAGCAAAGAAACAGAGGAAAACAATACAATGGGAAAGACTAAAGATCTCTTCAAGAAAATGAGGAAATCCAAGGGAACATTTCATGCAAAGACAGGCACGACAGAAACATTATGGGCCTAACTAAAGCAGAAGGTAACAAGAATACACAAAAGAACTGTTAACAAATCTTAATAACCTGGATAACGACGATGGTATGATCACTCACCTAGTGCCAGACATCCTGGAGTGCAGACACATGGGCCTTAGGAAGCAGCAGTACGAGCAAAGATAGTGGAGGTGATTAAATTCCAGCTGAGCTCTTTCAAATCCTAAACGGTGGTACTGTTACAGTGCTGCACTCAATACACCAGCCACTTTGGAAAACTTGGCAGCGGCCACAGGAATGGAAAAGTTCAGTTTTCATTTCAATCCCAAAGAAGGGCAATGCCAGACAATGTTCAGACTACTGCACGACTGCATTCATTTCATATGTTAGCAAGGTAATTCTCAAAATCCTTCAAACTAGGCTTCAACACTATGTGACCCAAAAACTTCACAGTCCACACATTCAACAGTTGATTCTAAATGAACAGTGATGCCACAAAGATGGTCAAGGCAAAGACACACAATGTGATTTTATTTACGTCTAAATCAGTGAAACAAAGTATTCACTGCAAGGTACAAACTTTTTAGCTTGAAAAGAACAAAATCGTCTTATATTTGAACATAAAATATCTTTCTGAATATGAAAAATAGGTTTTAAATGAAACTCATTCTTCATTGTCAGTTATTTTGAGATTATGGAACAAAGAAAATAAACCTATGTTAACTGGGGCTGCTGAAGNGTGCTGTGTGCCTCGGTCGCTCTTCTCTGTGGTTCGGGCTCTGTGCCATGGTCCCCCTGCGCTGAGGTCGAGGCTGTGTTCAGCGCTCGTCTTGCGATGAGTTCCGGGCTCTGTGCCGCATTCCCTCTATGCCAAAGTCCCGGCTGTGGGCCACGTTCGCCCTGTTCCGAGGTCCAGGCTATGTGCCGAGGTAGCCTTCTGAAGAGGTCCGGGCTGTGTCACATGGTTGCCCTTTTCCGAGGTCGGGGCTGTGTGCCGTGGTCGCCATCTCCCCACGTCCGGGCTGTTTGCCGTGCTCGCCCTGTGCCGAGGTCTGGCCTGTGTTCCGCCCTCGGCTTGCGACCTGTTCCCGTGTCTGTGCCGCAGTTCCTCTTTGCCAAGGAAGGGGCTGTGTGCCATGGAAGCCTTCACCAGAAGTCCAGGCTGGGTGCTGGGGTCCCCCTGCTCTGAGGTCCATGCTGTGTGCCTTAGTCGCCCTTCACTGAAGTCCTGGCTTTTTTCCATGGTCGGCTAGTGACTAGTTCCATGCTGTGTGCTGCGTTCGCCATTCACTGAGATTCCATCTGTGTGCCGTGGTCGCCCTGCGCCAAGTTCCGGGCTGTGTGCCNGAGAGGAAATGAGCAGCTGAGTGAGTGTGGAGCTGGTGAAATCTGAATGGGGTCAGTGCATTCTGTCATCCCAACATCTTGGGTGTGATAGGAAGTGTCATACTGGAAGATGTTATCACTGGGGAAACGGTGAAGGACACATGGGACTGTTCCACATTATTTCTTACAACTACTTATAAATCTACAATTATCTCAAAAAGCATAATTTAAAAAACAACAAAGATTGAAACAACATAGTTTGTGGATGAAAGGATGAAGTGGGGAAGTGACAGCATCCTTCAATAGACCTCTTCCATGCCAGGGGTTTCCAAATAGAATAATGTCATCCTCAAAACAGTCCTGTGGAGTGCTAGGATTCCCACTTTACAGCTATAAGGAAGCTTGAGGTCTGGAGAGGTGACACGTTTTACATGTGACCTGCCCAACAAGTAAAAGACAAGGCTCCAGACTCTTAGAGTGCATAGCCGGTGCTCTTGTCATCTGTCCACAGGGGTCCCCTTCTCCCGACAAACCATGCTGTCTCTACCTTCTGCTGCCACTGCCACACCAGCCAGTCAGGTCAGACTTCCAGCTCCCTGAAGAGACGGTTCCAGGGTTAATATGCCAGGACCTGCAGCCATCTCTGTCTTCTAAATGGGAAGTGAAGATCATTGAGAATTGGGCACCAGCATTTGGCAGCTTTTTTAAGCAGATCGTAAAGAGAACTCATGCAAGAGCATTCAGAAAATCCAGGCCAACATCAGATAAAACAGACAGCAAAGTACCACTCCCAGCAGCACAAAGGGCATTAATTAAAACACATTGAAAAGATGTGTGTGTATAAATACTCCTAAAAATGAGGTTGTTCGGAAAGAGTTTGACCTTGGGGAGATTGATGAGTTACTGATAATTACAGGGGAAATAAATCTTAAGAGGACAAAATCATTTAAGAATGGATTTTATAAGCTAATGATGTTGGTTCCTTCTAGTAGCGAAATGGGACCAGAGTGGAAAGAAAACGGGATGGGAATAGAGTAGAAAATAGGATGAGGGAGAGGACCACCTTCTCTTGAGTGTATGCCTCTGTTTTCAGTCTGATTCTTAGAACCATGAAACCTCATACTCCAAAAACTAAATATGTGATTAAGGTCAACCAGGATGTGAGGGGAACCTAAGTGTAAAACAGGCAGTAACAAATAAGCCTCTTTCTATTATAAACAAATTTGTTGTTGTTTAGTTGCTAAGTTGTGTCAGACTCTTTTTTGACCCTATGGGCTGTAGCCTGCTAGGCTCCTCTGTCATGGGATTTCCCAGGCAAGAATGCTGGAGTGGGTTGCCGTTTCCTTCTCCACTAAATGAATAGGTAGCCACAGTGAAGCCAATGGGAAAGCAAAGAACCAATCTTGATAACTTGGAAAGCATCATTGTGACTGGACATTGCAATGCTAAAGACAAAAAAAAAGCATACATAAATATTGTTATCTAGTTAGAAAATTTGTTTTCCATAAGAGTGTAGGTAAACAGTTTTGAAACTGTGTAAATACCAAGGGGCTTCCCAGGTGGCGCTAGTGATAAAGAACCCACCTGCCAATTCAGAGGAGTAAGAACTGTGGGTTCGATCCCTGGGTCGGGAAGATCCCCTGGAGGAGGACAACCCACTCCAGTATTCTTGCCTAGAGAAGCCCATGGACAAAGGAGCCTGGCAGGCTATAGTTCATGGGGTCACAAAGATTCAGACACGACTGAAGCAACTTAGCGCACATGCACACACAAATACAAGGATCAAGCAAATGAGTAAGTTATTGTGGTGACAGAGCCAAGTATCTCAGTATTAAAGAAAGGAATTGCAAATAAAGAAAGGAGAGGAAGGCTAGAATGAACTCTGTGGTGTTGGATTAGAATTGGAGGATTCAGTATGCTCTCATGGCTTTAATATATCCGGATGGATGATGATAGAAATAAATATGATGAGGTATGTGTACATGTGTGTGTGTGTGTGTGTGTGTGTGTGTGTNGAGTGTGTCAGAAATACAACAACAACAAAAAAAAAGCCAATTTAAAGCAGCTTCCACTGGACAAATCTGGGGTAATCTATGGAACAAAATAAATAATGATAGTGGATTCCATCCCATAGAATAAAAGAAGTATTCATGAGTCCATATTGATAGAAATAAGTGATCAAATGAATAAGTGCAGGAAAGGCAATATTTGTTCCTTCTAGTAGAATTCTAATTAATAAAGAATGTTGGAAATAGAAAATCAGTATTTAGCCAACATCATAGTAATGAGTATTACACACCAAAATACTCAATGAATGCTAGAATTAGTGGGCAAAAGTATGATATTTGCATAGTCTTAAAGCATTTTCCCACAGGATCTTTATTAATTGCAAATATATAGGAGAAAGTAAGAACTGTACAATGCAGAAATCTGGCAGACACCACCTCAACCAAGTATTAAAGGTAATATTAGCACCAAAATCAAAACAGATCAACATCATGTACCCCAGATATTATGCACTGAGAAGGGCACAATGTCATCTCTGAGACATTCTTACCTAAGATTCCATGAAAGAGGAGAGTGAGTAAGCTGGTTTAAAACTCAGTGTTCAAAAAACAAAGATCATGGCATCTGGTCTCATCACTTCATGGCAAATAGATGGGGAAAAGTGAAAACAGTGTTCAGTTCAGTTCAGTNAAGATTCCATGAAAGAGGAGAGTGAGTAAGCTGGTTTAAAACTCAGTGTTCAAAAAACAAAGATCATGGCATCTGGTCTCATCACTTCATGGCAAATAGATGGGGAAAAGTGAAAACAGTGTTCAGTTCAGTTCAGTTCAGTCATGTCCGACTCTTTGCGACCCCATAAATTCAGCACGCCAGGCCTCCCTGTCCATCACCAACTACCAGAGTTCACCCAAACTCATGTCCATCGATTCAGTGATGCCACCCAGACATGTCATCCTCTGTTGTCCCCTTCTCCTCCTGCCCCCAATCCCTTCCAGCATCAGAGTCTCTTCCAATCAGTCAACTCTTCGCATGAGGTGGCCAAAGTGTTGGAGTTTCAGCTTTAGCATCAGTCCTTCCAGTGGCAGATTTTATTTTCTTGGGCTCCAAAATCACTTCATAGAGTGACTACAGCCATGAAATTAAAAGACGCTTGCTCCTTGGAACAAAAGTATGACAAACTTAGACAGCGTTTTAAAAAGCAGATGTCACTTTGCTGGCAAACGTCTGTATAGTCAAAGCTATGTTTTTTTCAATTGTCGTGTATGGATGCAAGAGTTGGACCCTAAAAAAGGCAGAGCACTGAAGAACTGACACTTTTGAACTGTGGTGTTGGAGAAAACTCTTGGACAGAAAGGAGTCTCTCGGACAGCAAGGAGATCAAACTAGTCAATCCTAAAGGAAGTCAGTCCTGAATGTTCATTGGAAGGACTGATGCTGAAGCTGAAGCCCCAGTACTTTGGCCACCTGATTGGAAGAGCTAACTCATTGGAAAAGACCCTGAAGCTGGGAGTTTGAGGGCAGGAAGAGAAGGGAGCAACAGATGATGAGATGTTTGGGTGGCATCACTGACTCATTGGACAGCTTGAGCAAGCTCTGGGAGATGGTGAAGAACAGGGAAGCCTGGTGTGCTGCAGTCCATGGGGTCACAAAAAGTCAGACATAATTTAGTGACTGAACAACGAACAACAAGGTGCATAAGCTCAATCTAATTATAAGAAAATAGCAGACAATCCCAAATTGAGGGATGTTCTACAAATTACCTGTTCACGCCTTTTCATGAAAGATTGAGGAAGTGTCCCTGATTAGAGGAGACCAAGGAGACAGGACAGTCACACACAACATGAAATCCTGATCAGACCCTACATTGGTTGGTGGTTTAGTCACTCAGTCGTGTCCGACTGTTTGCGACCCACGGACTGTAGCCACCAGGCTCCTCCGTCCATGGGATTCTCCAGGCAAGANATTTTTTATCTGAATGCAGTGGGGCCAGTTAAATGGTTTTAAGCAGGAAAGGGACAGGATCAATATTGCCATTAAGAAAAAATTTTATCTCTGCTGTGAAAAGAATGGAGAGGAAAGAGGACAACAATCAAGAAGATGGGATGAGGATTCTTAGTCTAGGAGTTGAAAGGTCAGATGTGGGTCTCACTAGCTGCTCTCACTATCCTCTGTGTGCAGTACTGTAAGGATTACACTCCTGCTCCTTCCCAGGCTTTTTGAATACAAACACTCCCTTTTTAACTACCCGAGAATGGTTTTTAGATTTTGTTGATAGAGATAATACTTACTGATACTATGATACTTTGAAACATGGAACTAAACTTGATGTTGGTCAGTCGCTCAGTTGTGTCCGACTCTTTGAGACCCCATGAACTGTAAGCACGTCAGGTTCCTCATTCCTCCACTGTCTCCCAAGGTTTGCTCAAATTTCATGTCCCAAATGGCTCAGTGGGTAAAGAATCCACCTGCAATGCAGGAGATGCAGGTTCGATCCCATGGACAAAAGAGCCTGGTGGGCTACAGTCTCTTCGCAGAGTCACATGTAACTGAACAGAAACACAAGGATGTATACGTAGGTGACATTATGGATTCAGTCTAGGGAATATTTGGTGCCTTGTAGAGGATTCTTTGCCAAAACACCAAGGATTCCTGAGAGGTTTTGTCCCTCAAACATGAATCTGGAAGTAAGGAGGCTTTAGAATTGTAGTTATCAGTAGTCTGTTAGCTAATCTTTTCCAAAGGGTTGATGCTATTATTTATTAAGCTTGTTCAGTCACTCAGTCATGTCTGACTCTTTGTGACTCCATGGACTGCAGCATGCCAGGCTTCCCTGTCCTTCACTATTTCCCAGACTTTGCTCAAACTCACATCCATTGAGTTGGTGATGCCATCCAACCATCTCGTCCCCTTCTCCTCCCGCCTTCAATCTTTGCTGTCATCTTTTCCGGGTCAGCTCTTCACATCAGGTGGCCAAAGTATTGGAGCTTCAGCTTCAGCATCAGTCCTTCCAGTGAACATTCAGGGTTGATTTCCTTCAGGATTGACTGGGTTGGTCTCCTTGCAGTCCAAGGAACTCTCAAGAGTCTTCTCCAACACCACAGGTCAAAGGTATCATTCTTTAGCACTCAGCCTTTTTTATTGTCCAGCTCTCGTTGTCCTTACATACTACTGGAAAAACCATAGCTTTGACTATATGGACCTTCGTCAGCAAAGTAATGTATCTGCTTTTTAATATGCTGTCTAGATTTGTCATAGCTTTTCTTCCAAGGAGCAAGTGTCTTTTAATTTTGTGGCTGCAGTCACTCCACAGTGATTTTGGAGCCCAAGAAAATTACTGCATCCAATAGCTTTACAAGTACTAGTTCATTTTATAAATGGAAAAACAAATGTTAGAGAAGTCAGTAACTTGCTTTGGCTTCTGATTAACATTACTTGAGTACCTTCTGGAGGTTAAGTGAATTGAATGTTTGAATTTCAGTTCTACCACTTACCATCAATGTAATTTGGGGAATTTAATCTCTAGCAGTGTCAGTTTCTTTATCTGTGAAATGGGTATAATAGCTATCACATGGGATTAGAGTATTATTACAGTAGATAATGACTATGAAAAACCTTGATAACTTTCAATAAACTGTCTTCCCATTGTACCTTCTTCTCTTATTCCTTCATCCTTTCTCCCCACTTCCCTGGCATCTGCTTACATGTTTGTCCCTCTATCAATTTTCCTTCTCCTGATTTTTTTTTTNCAGGCAAGAGTACTGAAGTGGGGTGCCATTGCCTTCTCAGTTACTTTAGAGCTAGGTTAATCAGAGCACCATGAATAACTGAAAGGAAGTGGTCCCCCTACAGTCACTGCTGATCCATGCTTCTCCACTGATGCTTAAGACTCACTTGAGACGCTTGGAATAAATGAAAGCTCATAAAGAGTTTGTACATCTCACAACCAGAGAGCACTTCCAGGTGCAACGTGGCATATGCATTTTTAATCATGACATCAATGCAAACCTCACTTTGAGAAGTACCAAAAAAGTGCTGGTGGTAAAATGTTGTCACCGCCTCATTCCTCCCAAGGTCGATCTTGAGAAGAATTCCAGTTTCAGGCTCCTTGCCCCTACTGCAGTTTCAGGAGCAGCCCCAGTGGTGGAGGTGGGCTAGTGGGGCTGCTCAGATCTCTTCCCAATGCAAGATCTGTTAACCCCGAGGGCAGAGTCCACAGCCTCACCAGATGTGCTTAAAGAATAGCAAGATGGCCCCTGATTCCTACAGTGATCTCTTCCCACTCACTGAGCAGCCATTAGTCTTAACACGAATAATGCAAAAAGGCAGTTAAGCAATTTAAATTTTATCCATAAAATTAAGCCCTAGGTTTCACCACAGCGTTTAACTCCATGACCTATTCTATTGAATCCCTTAGCAGATCTTGGACAGTTTCCTTGAGTGTAAATTNCTTAACACGAATAATGCAAAAAGGCAGTTAAGCAATTTAAATTTTATCCATAAAATTAAGCCCTAGGTTTCACCACAGCGTTTAACTCCATGACCTATTCTATTGAATCCCTTAGCAGATCTTGGACAGTTTCCTTGAGTGTAAATTACTATGAAGGTAAATTGAAAACATATCAAGAAATGGGCAAGGATATTAGTGCAGAATCAAGGAGTCATCAAGCTTCAGTTGTTCTGAAGATTTTTTTAAGTCTCTTTTCAGTACAGTTAGAATGGAAAGAATTGATTTGATTAACAAGACTTTACCTTTCATAGGTCACCATCTGCCTTCAGCAATGGTACGTGACTTGGTTTAGATGCCCCCGTCCAGAAAATCTGCTCTGCCTGTTCAGAGCCTCTTCAGGGCTCCCTGTGTACATCTCCCCCACGTTGACCACCCCATGGTGACTCTTCATCTACCAGGACTAAACCTCCATGAGGGCAGGGCTCTCACCATATTTATTTTAGAATTCACAGTGCTGGTGCGTATTATCCGGCTTAAAGTGCCTGCCAAGCCAGCCCCTCATGCCTTAATAAGAGAAATGGTGTTTGTAGTGAAAACAGGAGAGAAGGAGAGGGGAATTCAGATTCAACTGATATTTCTAGCATGTTCTCCATCCATGTGTTTGCCCTGAACTGGTCTCTGTCTCCTGCATGAGCTCATTTGGTTCCGGAGGAGAGAGAATGGGGAACTGAGAGGTTAGATAAGTTGCCAGGTCAGAAGTTCAGGTGTGTCTCTCCCTGCTCACCATCAAGTTCCTGCCATCACAAAACCTATGCTGAGAGGACAGTTGAAGGGACTGATTGCCCAGGACCAGTTATTCCTTAATGGGAAATGAGGCTTCTTAGCATAGATTCCACAGGCAGAGGCTGCCTGGGGCGTGGCTGCCCGGGGCAGTGTTTGGGCAGCTTTCCCATGACCCACTTCAGTGGGCTACACACAGAGCCAGAAGTGCCCAGTTGCAGCCTGCCCCCCGCTGCCTTGCTTCCTGTATGGAGTTCCAGCCAGATCTGAGGCCTTCAACAGGAAGCCACGAGACCCTGGCATTTGAGATTCGGCCGAGTTCTTTTTATAATACTCTCCTCTGAAAGGATAGTCATTCCATTCAGCAGGCAGAGATGCAGCTGCCAGGAGTTAAATAATGGGAAGCCGAGACATGCAAAAAAAGAGTTTCTGATACCCTGCAAGCACACAGGACCCCACAGAGCCAGCCACCCCACCCGAGGCTTTGTCGGTGCTCAGACAGACAGAAGGTGCTGTCGGGGGACCAGCACCAAGTGTCTGACGCTTGGGGAGATGATTGCAGAGAACAAGTTAGAAGAGAGAGGAAACCAAAAAGTCCTTTCTACCGAGGACCAGAGGAAGTTTAAACTCTGTGAAATATTACCACTTTGTTGTTTACTCTGTCAACATTTTTTTTTTTTTTTTAAGAAATTGCACACCCAAACTGGGACGTTTGGCAGGGAAAGAAAGAGAAACCTCACGCTGACCAGCTCAGGCACTGAAAGGCTTGAGACCAGAGGGGGCTTTGTCGTGTGCAAGAAGAGTTTGTTGGTTGACAGAAAGACTCTTTCCCAGAAGGAAGTGGGGGAAGTAGAGGGCAGACAGAAGAAGAGGAGCATACACCAAGGGCTCCGGAGGCAGGATGGTCATTTTTCCGGTAACGGCCACCAGTGTCCCAGCCAGCCCAGTATGCTGCCAGAGACCTTCAGTCTCCATGGGGTCCTGGGAATGCCGAACTGGTCTTCTCCCTGCTGCAGACTTCTGCCACCGAGACCTGCAGTGGACATGGAAATTGATGAGTGCTCTGGCCAGCAGTGCACAGAGCAAAGCAATAAATAGGCAGTCTCCAGTTCATTTGGACCATGAGAGCTAAGAGAGATCTGGCTGAAGAAACAAACACAGGAAGAAAAGAGCAAAACTTGTTAAATAATCTTGAGAGCTGATGATACCAAAAAAGAAAAGATGCCAAAGTNCTCTGGCCGGCAGTGCGCAGAGCAAAGCAATAAATAGGCAGTCTCCAGTTCATTTGGACTATGAGAGCTAAGAGCGATCTGGCTGAAGAAACAAACACAGGAAGAAAAGAGCAAAACTTGTTAAATAATCTTGAGAGCTGATGCCAAAATGGCCTCAAAGCCTCAGTAGCCTCAGCCAGGTCATATTCACTAGGCTTAGTGTTACCAAACATAGGTTCATCCGCTCGCCACTCAGCCAATAAGTCGAGGGGCAAGCTTCGGTAGAGAAGAAAAGCACTTTATTCAGAAAAGCTGTCAATCTGGGGAGATGGTAAAAGATGGTGGACTTAACGTCCAGAGACCACCTCCAAAGGTTCTGCTCAGCCATGACAATTTTTAAAGGAGAAAAGAAGCAGACACAATCTCAATTAATCGTCAGGTGGGAGGTCAGATTCTTCATCATCTTTCCACTGTGTGCAGACCTGCTGACTTCTCCAGATCTTCCTTGGGACACTGTCTTGCTCACGTGGCCCTCCTGCAATTGGATGTTCTCTTGCCCACATGGTCTGTCTGGGTCTACCTATACATTTACCAAGCAGAAGCTCAGGGTAGAGGGTCAGTCATCCTTTAACTACTTAATTCTTCATTTTTACTCCTAATGCAGGAAAGGAATCAACAGGTTAGGTAAGGTATTATGTATGTTTAGTAAAGCAGAAATCAGGAGCTAAGTTAAATATTGCCTAATGATCTCCTCTTTATGATTAAGGTCTGGAGAAAACAGGGATGATCAAATAGAAAAGAGGCAAAGGAGCTGCTGACAGTAGCTTGGAGGCCCAAGTAATCACACGAACTGCACTATTAAGGCAGGTGCCTGTGTGCTAAGTCGCTTCAGGCATTGTATCTGACTTTTTACAACCCCATGGATTTTAGCCCACCAGGCTTCTCTGTCCATGGGAATTCTCCAGGCAAGACTACTGGAGTGGGTTGCCATTCCCTCCTCCAGGGGATCTTCCCAACCCAGGGGCTGAACCCCAGTCTCATGTCTCCTGCATTGGCAGGTGGGTTCTTTAGCCATAGTACCACCTGGGAAGCCCCCTTTAGTTTGGTTTCGTCTAGTTGAGAGGTTACCTTCCCCCTGCCCCGCACCAACCTGCTTATGGTCACTCCAGCTTCTTTTCCTTGTTTCCATGTTTCTTAATTTCTAACAGCACTTGGAATTGTTGCTCCTGATATTTCTGAAAGGATTCCAGCCTTTCAGGACTTTGTTTCTCAGGATGCTTTTCGGCAACAACAAAAGAAAGAAGAAAATGGATAAAAGGGTCCCTGAAGTGGATAAGAGTTGGACTGTGCTGGTGCCCAGGGGAACAGTGAGCTTTGCCCAGCAAAAGTCCCAGAACTGGAGGCTGCCAGATGCCTGCTGGCATTACCTAACGCTTTTCTCAACTGTTTTGACAAGTGTAGTTTTGTTTTAAATATGTATGGTAATTCTTAATAACATGCTGGTAAATATGCCAAAGCATTCTCCTTGGAAATAATGAAGTCTTTACTGTTTGGGATACTGTTAAGTCTCTGCTTCATGGCTCATGACACTGCTAAGCGTTTTAAACAGCAGAAACATTCTATTGAAGCCCAGTCTTGCTGGGGGAGATGGTCTCATTTGTCTGAGTCTACTCTAGAGGCAGAATCTCTGTCATATGCCCAATGGACCTGGTTTGGGGATGTTCACAGACAGAGGTGGGACTACCTTCTGAGACCTGGCTGCCTTTGTTGTTGTCTTTCAGTCACTAAGTCGTGTCTGACTCTTTGTGGCCCCATGGACTGCAGCAAACCAGACCTTCCTGTCCTTCACCATCTCCCAGAGCTTGTTCAAACTCTTGTCTATTAGTGATGCCATCCAACCATCTCATCCTCTGTCATCCCCTTCTCTTCTTGCCTACAGTCTATCCCAGCATCAGAGTGTTTTCCAATGAGTTGGCACCAGGTAGCCAAAGTATTGTAGCTTCAGCTTCAGCATCAATCCTTCCAATGAATATTCAGGGTTGATTTAGGCTGCCTTGGGGCTCCCCAAAGCTCAGTTGGTCATCAGCACAGTGCAACAGAAAAAGCACAGGCAGACCTGGATTCAAGGCACAGTCCTGCCATTTGCTGGTAGTGTAACCATGGGAAAAATCACATGACCTTTCTGAATCTCTTTTCCTGTTCTAGCCATCACTACTCTATAACAAGCCACCATAAACTAATGGTGTCAAGTGACCACTTTGTTATGCTCAGAGCCTCATGGGGGTGGCTTGTCTCCACTCCACGATGTTTGGAGACTCAGCTGAGAAGACTGAAAGACTAGGAATGAGTGGGCAG
This sequence comes from Neotragus pygmaeus, assembly GCA_006410875.1. NCBI lineage: Eukaryota > Metazoa > Chordata > Mammalia > Artiodactyla > Bovidae > Neotragus > Neotragus pygmaeus. The sequence goes on from SJYV01033449.1 coordinate 134,703, forward strand.
CAGGAAGCACAAGTCAGCTGGAGACCTCTTCACTCACATGACTAGCACTTGATGCTGGATACTGCCAGGGACATCAGATGGGACACTGACTCTAACCATACTCAGAGCTATGCTAGGGAGACTCTGCATGGGCTAGCTGGGGCTTTCACAGCCTGGTACCTGGGCTCTAAGACCAAGTGCCCTCAGATCACAAGGTGAAAACACAGCCTCAGAAAACACACCTTTTGCCCCAAGTAACGGTGCCCACCCAGATCCAAAGGGACCTCTAGATGGAGAATTGGCCAGATCCAGAAAAGTGTGTTGGCTGGGAGATGATAATGGGCCCATCTTTATCACAGTTCCTTCCTCTGCTGACCAGCCAGGCCAGGGAGTAGAGCTGGGCCTGGTGGCTGAGCACCAGCCATGCACCATGGACTGTCATGTTATCACATTCTTACGGTGAAAGGCATCTAAATGATCTGGGGACTGGGAGAACACAAGAGGGTAGTGGCTACCTCATTTATTCTCTCACGGGGATGGCACCTACACAGGATGGCCACCAAGCAAGCAGGTTTTAAGTTTCTGTTCATATTGCATCTGCTAACCTTTTATTGGCCAGAGGAAGCCTCACAGCCAAGCCCAAAGTCAAGTGGTGGGGAAATACATTCTGCCACAGTGAGGCTGTGGCAGAGGTGTGGGTGCGCAATTTTATAATGGCAGAGTGAGAAATTAGGACTAATAATCCAATCTACCATTTCATTTTCTAGAACAGAGAAAATTGGATAAGGATATTATGACATTATAGCTAGTGTTTAACAGTATAATCTTGGATGCAAAATACACATATAAAGTAGTAGATTATCAAATGGCTACTAAAACAATAAATTCAATGCGACCAGGTAGCATGAACCCAGTATTCAAGGACAGTATAATATAAAGGTATCTATTAATATATCACATTACTAAGACAATATATTTTTATGAAACTTAGGTCATCATCTCAATACACACTTAAAAGCTATTCCATGAAAGTACAGCACCTACTCAGGGATTTTTTTTTTTTAAAGCTCTTAGTAAATTAGAACTAGGATACTTATTTAGCATAATACACAATGGCATAACAGCCCTTCAGAACCCTTGCCACAGAAGCAAGAAAATAGAAAAGAATGCTTACTCACCACTATCATTTTCTGATGGCATCACTCAAAAATAAGAAGTATCGCTATGGAATGGAGACTCAGTTTTCCCTATTGCAGGTGGTATTACTCTATCACTAGAAAATCCAGGAGAGGCATTTGGGAAACTGCTAGAACTAGTAAGTTTAGCAGTGCAGCCCAGACTCAAAACAAAGTACAGAGTTTTCTGTATAACAGCTATAATACAATGTAATGGGATATATAGATAGAGAGAGAGAGAGAGATAATATATGAGGGGGAAAAGATCCATTCACATGGAAAAAGCTAAGGACATCCTCCCTCAGGGCTAACCAGAACCAAAAATGTGAAGGGTACTGAAGGCACTGGCTCTGTCCTCTGCTGAGAGACTTGACCCAGTGAAATATGACCAACTGCTCATGAGAACTGGCATTTATTGATTGGCTTTTTAGTGAAAATGCCAATGGGTATTTTTCTTTCTTTAACTCAAAAAAGTATGCCAAATTTCTCCTGGAAGACTAACCATGTGCTCAGCTCTCTTAAGACATTAAAGTGTAATTTTAAAAAGATATTAGGGACTACCTTGATAGTTCAGTGGTTAAGACTCTGCAATTTAATGCAGGGGGCATGGGTGCCGTCCCTGGTTGGGGAACTAAGATCCCGCATGCTGTGAGGTACGGCCGAAAAAATAAAATGAAAATAAAAAAGATTAAACGAGTGTGATAGGGACTCAGGAGAGCACAATGAAACCTAAAATCTATGTGAAAGAAAATATGCTGTAAGGGAAAAACAAAAAAATCAGTAATGGGGGTACAAATTATTTAAACAGGAAATGAGGAAGTCACCTAAGTATTTGAAGAAAAAAATCAGTATTTTCCTACCTTATGTAATTCAGTCAGCAAAATGCTACAGATAAACCTTAGAAGTAGAGAAATCCCTGTCAATGGTGTCTCCTTTGACCTGTAGCTCCCCCTTGAAATACTTCTAAGATGGAAAGAACGATTACAAAAAGCCTAAACATGAACCGTGAACTCCCTGATGTTCAAGCTGGTTTTAGAAAAGGCAGAGGAACCAGAGATCAAATTGCCAACATCTGCTGGATCATGGAAAAAGCAAGAGAGTTCCAGAAAAACATCTGTTTCTGCTTTATTGACTATGCCAAAGCCTTTGACTGTGTGGATCACAATAAACTGTGGAAAATTCTTCAAGAGATGGGAATACCAGACCACCTGACCTGCCTCTTGAGAAATCTGTATGCAGGTCAGGAAGCAACAGTTAGAACTGGACATGGAACAACAGACTGGTTCCAAATAGGAAAAGGAGTACATCAANAGAGATGGGAATACCAGACCACCTGATCTGCCTCTTGAGAAATCTGTATGCAGGTCAGGAAGCAACAGTTAGAACTGGACATGGAACAACAGACTGGTTCCAAATAGGAAAAGGAGTACGTCAAGGCTGTATACTGTCACCCTGGTTATTTAACTTATATGCAGAGTACATCATGAGAAATGGTGAGCTGGAGGAAGCATAAGCTGGAATCAAGATTGCTGGGAGAAATATCAATAATCTCAGATATGCAGATGACACCACCCTTATGGCAGAAAGTGAAGAACAATTAGAGCCTCTTGATGAAAGTGAAAGAGGAGAGTGAAAAGTTCATTTAAAGCTCAACATTCAGAAAATGAAGATCATGGCATCTGGTCCCATCACTTCATGGCAAATAGATGCAGAAACAGTGGAAACAGTGACAGACTTTATTTTTTGGGGGTACAAAATCACTGCAGATGGTGAATGCAGCCGTGAAATAAAAAAGATGACTTGGAAGAAAAGCTATGACCACCCTAGATAGCATATTAATAAGCAGACACATAACTTTGCCAACAAACGTTCTTCTAGTCAAGGCTATGGTTTTTCCAATAGTCATGTATTGATGTGAGAGTTGGACTATAAAGAAAGCTAAGTGCGGAAGAATTGATGCTTTTGAACTGTGGTGTTGGAGAAGACTCTTGAGAGTCCCTTGGATCGCAAGGAGATCCAACCAGTCCATCCAAAATGAAATCAGTCTTGAATGTTCATTGGAAGGACTGCTGTTGAAACTCCAATACTTTGGCCACCTGATGCGAAGAGCTGACTCATTTGAAAAGACTCTGATGCAGGGAAAGATTGAATGCAAGAGGAGAAGGGGATGACAGAGGATGAGATTGTTGGATGGCATCACCAACTCAATGTACATGAATTTGAGTAAAGTCCAGGAGCTGGCTAAGAACAGGGAGGCCTGGTATGCTGCAATCCATGGGGTCGTAAAGAGTTGGACATGATTGAGTGGTTGAACTGAACTGAACTGAGATGGTTTTTTTTTACTCTCTTGCTTTTTCTATGATCAAACAGGTGCTGGAAACGTATTTTGGCTATGTTAATAATATACTATAAATTTAAAAAGAAAGTTGGATGGTAATGTAGCTTTAATAAGTATGTGTATCTATTTAATATTAAAATGTATTTCTAATTGCTTCCTTAGAAAAAAGATTATCATTCATGAAGATTCATCAAGTGAATTTTATCCAAATATCCTATACAGACAAGAGTAATGGATTTCTACTAATGTGGAGATTGATGATTAATTTTAGTCTCTGAATGCCTTTCCCCCAAATTACACTGTAGAGTCTCATCTTTGGATAATAATGAGCCATAGCTGTAATAGATTTTCACTTTATAATTTGGGTTGTTCCACCTAATAGCCTGAGATATTCAGCTGATTACAGATAAATTACCTTTGGGTCAATAGCTTCATTGACTATGTGGGTAGGTACTACCAACGTTAAATTTTATCTTGAATTTAGATAACTCTTACTTAGTCTAACACTGTACTAAGGCTTTTAAAATATTCTTGAAAAATCTTCCTTAAAACTATAACCAGGTGTTTAAAAACAGAAATGAACACATTTTCATGTTGAGACAGCTACTCAGCTCCTTGTAGCTAACAATAACTCATTTTTAAGTACTATTTTGTATGATTTTCCTTGATAACAAAACCATTTAATATAATTAGCATTGTGTATTTTTGTTTCAGAGCTTTCATTCCTCATTTTCATTGAACATATCTTTATGACTAATGTCACTCTAAAGTGAGCTGAACTAAGAAGAATATAATTTTTGAATTGGTAAAAAAATTTTCAAACTTTAGGATTTTAAGGTTTTTACTATGTTTTCCAGTTTAAGCATGAAAAACAAATGCCCAAACCCCTTTTGCAATGATATTGACCTATTAAAAAGCACAAATTCAAATAATTTTTAAAATTGGAATATGATAATTATCTTGTTAATTGAAGAAAACTACAGTCAAAATAAATGTGGNTCCAGTTTAAGCATGAAAAACAAATGCCCAAACCCCTTTTGCAATGATATTGACCTATTAAAAAGCACAAATTCAAATAATTTTTAAAATTGGAATATGATAATTATCTTGTTAATTGAAGAAAACTACAGTCAAAATAAATGTGGGTTCTGCCAGTCTCTTTTTCTTTTTCAAATTGTTGTTATACAAATCTTTAAAAATATTTCAATGTGGAAAATTAGGAGATTCAAAAATCAGTTCTGTTTATTTTGTGATTAGTTCCCTTAATTAAAATATCTCTATTTTCAGTGCTCATGTTCAGTTCAGTTCAGTCTCTCAGTCNAGATTTCTTTGGAAGGAATGATGCTAAAGCTGAAACTCCAGTACTTTGGCCACCTCATGCGAAGAGTTGACTCACTGGAAAAGACTCTGATGCTGGGAGGGATTGGAGGCAGGAGGAGAAGGGTACGACCGAGGATGAGATGGCTGGATGGCATCACGGACTCGATGGACGTGAGTCTGAATGAACTCCGGGAGTTGGTGATGAACAGGGAGGCCTGGCGTGCTGCGATTCATGGGGTCGCAAAAAGTTGGACACAACTGAGCGACTGAACTGAGCTGAACTGAAATGTTGCCTGAATCCTTTAGCTATGAAGAAAATAATGAAACTAAGACTTACCCAGACTCTGAGAGGGTCGCCCAGCCTTCCCACTGACAGATAGACCTTTCTGAAGTCAGCTGACTGGTCAGAGAGAAGTCACGAATCATAAAAGGAATTGCATTTCCAAAGAAGCCCCTACCCTGCAGGTTGAGGCCACCTAGCCTTCCACTTACAAAGATAAAAATTTTTAATGTCTGGTTCTTAATGAGATTCGAGAGCAGAATGTGATAAAGTGTAGCCTGCTTGAGGACAGGGAGGGGCTTCTGGAATGAAAAATGTCATCACCACATTCAAGCTCAGTGGAGACAGGGAGCAGGGAGGCAATATCTGGCAACTGAATGGGAAATTAGGTCACCAGCGCAAGGAATTCTTCCAGAACACAAGAAAGCATAAGGATAGGAAAATTATGAGAAGAGACAGAGAACCAATGCAAGACTTGAGTAGAGGAGCAGCAACAATCAAGAAATGACAGAAGAAAATGCAGAAGGATCCTGACCAATAGTGGTTAGACTTACAGTTTTTTGGTTTGTAAAAACTATGCATGTATTTATTTATCTGGCTGTGTTGGGACTTAGTTGCAGCACTCGGGCTGTCCCTTGTGTCGTGACGGGTCTTGCGTTGTGGTGCAGGGATTCTCTTGTTGTGTCTCAAGGACTCAGTAGTTCTGGTGCACGGGGTTAGTTGCTCCACAGCAGCTTGTGGGATATTCCAGGGCCGAAGGATTGAACCGATGTCCCTTGCATTGCAAGGCAGATTCTTAACCACCAGACCTCCAGGGAAATCCTAGACTTACTGTTTTTTTACTTTATGATGTTGCAAAATTGATACATATGTAGTAGACTTTGTACTTCAGATCTTGACTTTTGATCTTTTCCTGGGCTAGTGATGTGCAGAAGGGTCCTCTTGTGATGCTAAGAAGTGGTAGCAGCAACAGCTCCAAGTCAGCCACGCAATCATGAGGGTGAACAGCTGCTATACTTCACAATAGTTCTGTACCTATCCAATCATTCTGCAATACGTTATCCATTAAATTTCAGGAGATATGCAGTCCTTTATCATAAAATTGACTTTGTGTTAAAAGATCTTGCCTGACTGTAGGTTAATGTAAGTATTCTGAGAGTGTTTAAGGTAGGTGAGGCCAAGCTAGGATGTTCGGTAGGTTAAGTGTATTAAACGCATTTTTGACTAAATGATATTTTCAACTTATGATGGGTTTATCTGGGCTAGTCTTATCATAAAATGAGGAAGAGCTGTATCCTGGACATGCAGACTTGAAGCTTTACTGCCTCAAGTAATGAGGCAGTAATGAGGATATGGGGAGTTCTCTGTTCCTCTCGTGGTTCAGGTGGTAAAGAATGCATCTGCAATGCAGGAGACCAGAGTTCAATCCTTGGGTCAGGAAGATCCCCTGAAGAAGGAAATGGCAACCCACTCCAGTATTCTTGCCTGGGGAATCCCAAGGACAGAGGAGCCTGGCAGGTTTGGCGGGTCCTGTGCGTCCGACGCAGAGTCATGTCTCACTTTTTGCATCCATGGGGTTGCAAAGAGATGGACATGGCCGAGAGGAGTGTCCTTTCACTTTCATGAGGAGTTCTAGTTGGATGAATACAGGAGAGCTCAGTTGCTCAGTCACGACCAACGCTTTGTGACCCTATGGTCTGTAGCCTGCCAGGCCCCTCTCTCCATGGGTTTTCCAGGCACGAATACTGGAGTGGGTTGCCATGTCCTCCTCCAGGAGAATGTCCCGACACAGGGATTGAACCCGAGTCTCCTGCAATAGCAGGTGGATTTTTTATCTCTGAGTCACCTGGGAAGCCCCAGTTGGATGAATACCTGGACCTAATTGCTAGCTGCTAGACAGAAGTTGGGAGAAAGCAATGGCAACCCACTCCAGTACTGTTGCCTGGAAAATCCTATGGACGGAGGAGTCTAGTAGGCTGCAGTCCACGGGGTCACACAGAGTTGGATATGACTGAAGTGACTTAGCAGCAGCAGCAGCAGCAGACACAAGTTGGGGAAGGTCCATGATTTGAAGGAGAATTCTCTCTATATGTTTGCCAAGACTCAACAGGCAAACATTTAACATGCTTGTTTAAAAGAATTCATACACATCAGTAGACAAATGAGCAACAAATATGAGCAGGAGGTTCAAGAGAAATATAAATATCTAATAAACAATAAAAATTACATAAGCCATTTTTAATGCAAATATTAAACCCCAGGAAATTCCTACAAATTGGCAAGTGTTTTTAAATTGAGTACTCCCAGTCTGACCAGTATTGACCATGTGGAGAGAGATGAGCCGTCTCATACTCTGCTGCAGTCTATCTCCCCTTACTCAGAATTTCTGAAAAGAAGTTTAGCAAGATGTGGCAAAAGCCACATTTAGTGAAATAGTGAAGCCAATAGTTTTCCTTTCTAATAATTTACCTTAAAAATGTGTCCAAAACTATAAAAAAAAAGATAATCATCATATAAATGTGAACAAAAGTATCCAAAACTTGCAGCCAAGATCTACAAAGATGATCACAATATATTGATTCTATCATAAATTTTTTAAAAATCTCTATTACTATGCAGCTATAACAAATGGCATTTTCAGAGTGCTAATGACCAAGAAAAATACTTTTGATATAATCTAAATAAAGAAGATACAAAATTGAATTTACATTATATGAAGAAATAGAAGAAAAACACAAAGTTAGCCAAAAATTAACCAAAGTATAAATGATATTATCCTCTGTTAATTTTTGATTCTTTACACTGTTAGTATACTAAAATATAATATTTCTATGAAATGCATTAATTTTAAAATTTATTGTGTATATTTATAGCCATTCCCTCTCCAGGGGATTTTCCCAACCCAGAGATCAAACTCAGGTCTCCTGCATTGCAGGCAGATTTTTTACCATCTGAACCACTAGGGAAGTCCATATATATATAAACATATGTAATAAAAGTTAAATTACTATAAGACTTGTAGTAGTACTTGTTCCATTCTTCTCCAGCACTGATTCCTGGTTCCCAGAGCAATCAGTTTTTTTTTTTTTTAAGCTGTTTTCTCACTCCCTGTTTCTAAATAATATGCTTACACTATTGTTTCTTGAATTTTCAGATTTAGACATATCTATTGGCTTCCAGTTATTAAAAGAAAAAATAGTATTAAGTTAATACTATTTATACATACACAAATATAAAGAATAAATATTAATTTAACCCAAAGCCGTGAACTAATCAATTTGGGAGCATGTGGTGGAGGTGAAGTATGAATGTGAGGGTGGAGGTATGAATGCTAAATTCTCCTTTTATGTAATTGCCTCACCTATAAGCTTTGGATTTTCCTAGAGTTAATAATTTTCCCATTTATTTGTTTCCTTGGTTCCTTTATACCTAACACTAATTTAGTCCCAAATTTTCCTCTGAAAAATTCTCTAAAATTCATCTTAGTACAAACAGACTCACGGTAATCTGTCTGTTCTGTTTTATTTCTGCTTATATACTTCTAGGAAGCCTTCAGCTCCTATCGAGACAGCTGGATCTCTGTGCCTGCTACACCACTGTCAACTGAGGGTTTCCCATCACTGTTTTCCTAGGGACTGCCTTTGCCTGTCTCCTGGCTTGGAACCCTTGTTTCTTGCATCCCATGCCTTCCATGCCTTCTGTGTTTATTTTGTTTTTTTGTTTTGGTTTTGTTTGGAGGGAGTGGATTTTCTGGGGGAGTTATTTTGTTTTGGAGATTATTTTGTCCTTTTTGTTGTTTATGCTCTTCTTTTGGTGGGGTGCATCCTCTAGCATCTTTCTGAGAAAGAATCTATGGAAGATAAAGTTTCTGAGACCTTACATATATGAATGCAAGTTTATCCCATTCTCCAGTTGACAGGTCAATAAACTATAGCCCATGGGCCAAATTTGGCATGTAGCTTGTTTTCATGTGAGCTAAAAATGATCTTTTTACATTTTAAAGAGGTGTTTTAAAAAAGGAATGTGCCACCAAGACTATATGTGGCCCACAAAGCCTAAACTATTAAGTATCTGTTCCTTAATATAAAACGTTTGCCAGCACTATCCTAACTGATTGGTTGCTTGACCAAATAAAGAACTCCATGCTGGAAATAGTTTTCCTTTCATATTTGAAGACTTTGCTTCATTGTCTCTTGGATCCCAGAACTGCTGTTGAGAGGTCCAGTGCTGGCCTAGTCCAGTGTAGTCAATCTTATTTGCTTTCTGGGAACTCTTAGAATCTTCTCTTTAAACCTGGTAATCTGAAATTTTACAGTGGTCTGCCAGTGCGTGGAACTTCTTTTCTTCAAAGTGCTGAGCACTTAGAGAACCTTGGACTCTGAAAACTTCTCAGACTCCTTCTAGTCTGGGAAGATATTTGTATTATTCTTTTGATATTTTTCTCCCTCTGTTGTCTCTTTTAGGGATTTCTATTAGTTAGATGCTGGACCTTCCAGATATTTTCAATTTATCTTCTTTTTAGCATTAAAATTTGTACCAATTAGCGTTAAGATCGGTACCATTAAGGTACCAAGGTACCTTCCAGTTCTTCTAACTTATTTTGTTGCTGCTGTCATCCACCAGAATGTAAGCTCCTAGAAGACAAAAACTGGTCTGCCTCATCCCTACTGTATTTCCCCAGCACCCAGCCCAGCACCTGGCACGTGATAGGCAGTTGGTGAATATTGTCAACTGAGCAAGTATTTTTTTTAATTGGGGTATAGTTGCTTTACAATATTTCATTAGTTTCCTCTGTACAAGCAAGTGAATAAATACATATACACACATTCTTCTCCCTCTTGGAGCTCCCTTCCACTCCCCTCGCCACATACTACCCATTTGGATCATCACAGAGGACCTCGTGTATCATATATAGGGAGCTCCCTGGGCTGCACAGTAGAATTCCACTAGCTGTTTTATACACAGCAGTGCACATATGTCAATCCCAATCTCCCAATTCATCCACTGCCCACGTCCACATGTTCATTCTCTACGTCTGCATCTCTATTCCTGCCCCACAATTAGGTCCATCTGTCCCACATGACCCAGCAATCTCACTACTGAGCATATCCCCTGAGAAAACTATAATTCAAAAAGACACATGCAGCCCAGTGTTCACTGCAGCACTATTTACAATAGCCAAGATGTGGAAGCAACCTAGATGTCCATCAACAGATGAATGGATGAATAAAATGTGGTACATATATACAGTGGAATATTACTCAGCCATAAAGGGAACAATATTGGGTTGTTTGTAGTTTCACAGATGGACCTAGCACCTGTTATAACACAGTGAGGTAAGTCAGACTGAGTATTTTAATTTCTAAGAGCTTTGTCCTGTTCTCTGATTGTTCCTTTATAAAATATCGCATTCTTGTTTCATGGATGGGATATCACCGCTTATTTTCTGAAAACATTGTTTGAAGATTTTTGAAGTTACCTTTTGCTTTCTGCCCTGCCTTTATGTCCTCCAAGTTCCTCTCCTCCTGACAGCTATTTTGGTCTCTGTCTTTCATGATCAGCACCTTTCTAAACCTGGTCTCTCCCTGGGCTGTCCACTCCCATCTGCAGAGCAGTCCCTAAGTGTCATCTGGAAGCAATGGGTGTGTGGGCGAAGCTGGGGGTCCTCATGGTATATATCCACCCCCCCATGTCCAAGACCCCAGAATGTGTCTGTAGGTGTCCAGAGAGATGGCTCCAATCTGGTATTCTGGGAGCCAGAGTTGGCTCTCCTGTCTTAAGGACAGTAATTCTTCCTCCACTCAGCTATGCCCAGGAGTCAAGGGTCTCTCTGGTCCAACCTTGGCAGAAAGAAGAAATCTGGTTTTTTGCCAGGATGGGAGAATAAGGTAATCAGCCGGATCCAAGGGCTCCTTAGACAAAGTCCCAGCCCGTCCCCCTGTGTTCAGGCCTCTGGCTCGCTCACTGGGAGGCTGTTCGCTCCTCTTGGCTTGTTCCATGCATGACAGTCTGTACCTCACTGTCTCCCCTGCCTGCAGACTCTGCCAGCTCTGGTCCCCTTGTTCATCAGGTCACCAGCTTCCAAAATTGTGTTGACCTTTCCTATTGCTGTTTCTTTCCCTACTCTCTTTCCTTGTGATTTCATACTTCTTTTATTCCTTTACTGCCATTTTGTTAAGAGTTCCAGAGTGAGTGGAGATAAGCAAAGAATTCTTTCTGCCATGTTAAACGCATAGCCACATGTTACTATGATAACCCCAAGGTAAGGCAAGGATAGCTTCGTACTAAGTGATGTGCTGGCCATGTTACCCAGAATAAAATGATAGGTTCACATCCTTAAGGAACTCTCAACTTCATGCATGGGAAATACAAAGACAAACAGATAATTATCATAGAAGTGCTGTAATAGAGGTGTGTCTGGGCCACAGTGAGGTCACTGGAAAAGTACCTCCATCTAATAGGAGGGAGTGCATGAGTGCATGTATGCTAAGCTGCTTCAGTTGTATCTGACTCTTTGCGATGGACTGCAGCCCACCCAGCTCTTCCACCTATGGGATTTTCCAGGCAAGAATACTGGAGTGGGTTGCCATGCTCTCCTCCAGGGATCTTCCTAACCCAGGGATTGAACCCACAATTCTTATGACGCCTGCATTGGCAGGCAGGATCTTTACCACTAGCGCCACCTGGGAAACCCAATAAGAGGGAGAGAGTGGATCACATAAGAGACAACACAGAGATTGTAGGGAAGAATAAACACTTAAATTCATAACCATTTAGTGGGCAAGACGGAGTTTTAGCTCAAATTGTTATTTTTATTGACTCTCCTCTCCTGGGAACTATAACAAAACATTCATTTCTCAGTATATAACCTCCCCTGTCAAAATGAGATAAGCCACCCCAGGTGACACGTAAGTGTCCAAGATGCTCAGCAGAGCTGCCTGGAGGAGCCCCTGGCCTCCCACCCCCTGAAAAACAGAGATTAAGGTGAAGATTAAATGGATGTAAATTTCCCAAAAGAGGTGACACCCAAGAGGAGTTAGTTCTCCTAGCCCCCATTTCTTTTAAAGAGGAAAAGAGAAAGAACTAATACCCTCCATGTGTAATGTGAGACTCATGCGCAGAATTACAACTTCCTTTCCTTTCTGTAACACTCGACTTGTTCTAAACCACCATTTCCATGAATGATAAAAAAAAAAAAATTGCCACTTTAAGGTAACGATCTTCTGATTTTAAACTTATTTTCTTATAGGTCAGTTTGCAATCAAGTTCGTATTTTCCTGCCTACTTTCCCAAGAGTGAGTTAAGCATTTGAGATGGCTTATCATCCTGGCATCTGAAAGCCCTTCAGCTGAGGGATCTGCCCTTGACCTTGGCATCCACCTCTGTCCTCTGTGCCTCCACCTTTGAAGCCTCCTTGGCTTCTCTTGGCCCAGGTACTGCTGCTTCTCTCTGGGCCCACGCTGGGCTCTCCGTGGTACTGCCAGTGCCGTGGCCCCTGGCTTTAGCCTGCACACCTGTACCCTGCACCCCAACCTGGGATCACTCCTGACCTTTAATTCTCAGCACCCGGCCCCCCGAGTACGGGGATTCTCATGGGCCTTTGCCGTGTCCTCCTAAAGCTGATGGGGAACTCGGAACGCAGGGGAGAGAGTGTTTTCTGACACCATCTCTGCCTGCACTCACCACACTGCCATTTCCACTGTATTGGTGCCATTCTGTGCTGGCACAGGGCAATGGGATGCGGTCTTCTAGAATTCCAGGTGGGAAGCAAAATGCGTGTCTGTCTCTTCTGCAATTTCCAAACCCAGCTGGACCCCTTCACTATGCCCTCCCCCCTCTAACAGACACCAGACTTTGTCTCTGAGGGGTGGTAGAAGGGTGTAGGAAGCAAGCCTCAATTCAAATCTAAACACTCCATCACACAAAACTTACCTCCCAAGCTCTTCTCTGTCCTGTTGCTCATTCCTCCACCTGCCCACTCTCAGCCCAGAAAGGGTCTTCCCTTTTTATTTTCTCTCCTTTTTCCTGATATTACAATTTATTTTTTTATTTTTTATGTGGCATATTTTAAACTTTTTTTTTCTAGTGGAGTATAACCAATTAACAATATCGTGATAGTTTCAGGTGCACAGCAAAGTAACTCAGCCAGACATATGCATGTACACCCTCCCATCCAGGCTGCCATATAACACTGAGCAGAGTTCCTTGGGCTATGCAGTAGGTACTTTCAACTCAGAAGACATAACAGTCCTAAATGTGTGCACACCAAAACCTGAGTCTCAAAATACGTGAAGCAAAAACTGGTAAGAGCTGAGAAGCAAAATAAGCAAATTCGCCATCATAGTTGGGACTTCAATACTCCACTTGCAGAGACTGACAGAACTGCTAGACAGAAAATTAGCAAGGATATAAGAGAACTGAACTAACACCATCAACTGACAGGATCTAATTCATGTGCATGTAACTCTCCACCAATAATAGCAGAATACACATTTTTTTCAAAGACTCATGGAACAGTCACTAAAACAAGCCATATTCTGAGCCATAAAACAAACTTCAACAACTTTTAAAGAAATGAAATCATTTGGATTACAGTCTATGACCATAATGGAATCAAACTGAAATCAATAAAACAACAGGAAAATATTAAAACACTTGGATATTAAGCATACTGCTAAATAATCCATGGGTCAAAGAGAAAATCTCAAAAGAAATTTTTAAAAACAAAGAACTGAATGAAAATGAAAATACATCATATCCGAATATGGCAAACACTAGATTGTACACCTAAAAATGGTTAAAATGGTCAATGTTATGTCTGTTTTACCACCACAAAAAAAAAAAAATGCAACCTCCGACAACAATAAACCTTGTTCTTTATCACAAAAAATTAGTAAAATATGGCAAATAAGATAGCAGCTAAAGCAGTACAAGAAGGAAATTTATAACACTAAATGGTTATTTTAGGAAAAAAAAAGAAATAGAAGGCATACATGTAGAAAAGAAGAAATAAAGCTTTCCCTGTTTGCACTTGACATGGTTGTCTATGTAGACAATGCCAAGGAATCTAATTTTTCTTTTAATTTCATAGAATAAGTGAGATAAAGATCAACAGGGTTCACCTGGTGGTCCGGTGGTTAAGAATCTGATGCCAATGCAGGGGACATAGATTCCATCTCTGGTCCAGGGAGATCCCACATGCCACAGGGCAACTAAGCCTGTGCTACAACTACCGAGCCTGCGCTCTAGGTCTTGTGAGCTGAGCCACAGCTGCCGAGCCTCTGTGCCACAACTGCTGAAGCCTGCACACCCTAGAGCCAGTGCTCTGCAACAAGAGAAGACACAGCAATGAGAAGCCGGTGCACCACAATGAAAAGTAGCCCCACTTACTGCAACCAGAGAAAGCCCATGCACAGCAGTGAAGAGTCGGTGAACCACAATGAAGACCCAGCCCAGCCAAAAACAAATAAAGCTTTAAAAAAATCACCATATCAATCACATTTACGTGTACTAATAACAAACATGTGAAAACCAAAATTTAAAACATAATACCATTTACAGTTGATCTAAAGAAAATGAAATACTTAGGTATAACTCAACAAAGTATTTATATAATTTTTCAAAATTATAAAATACTGATGAAAGAAATCAAAGAAGACCAAGACAAATGGAGATGTTTACATGGCTGTAGATTGGAAGAATCAAAAAATAAATAAATAATTCAATGAATGATTTGGAATCAGACTAGAGAGAGAGAAATACAAACTTAGTGAGTTGGAATATAGATCAGATGAAATTATCAAGAATGGAGTGAAGAGATAAAGAGATTTGTTTCTAATTCCAGGAAAGAGGGTAAGAGACATGGGAGCTATATATACACAATCAGCTTGAAGAAGAGGGCAGAGCACAGGGGACAGAGGCATTTTCTGAAGAGATAATAACTAAGCATTTTCCAGGTCTAATAATAAAGATACCAATGCCCAGATTTAAGAAATCTGTAGATCCCAAAGCAGGGTAAACAGAAATCCCCTGTGTAGTCAAAAAAAATATTAAAAGCAACCAGAAAAATACAGGTTACCTTCACAGAAATGGCAGTTAGATTATAGATGGTTTCATAACAGTATCAGTTAAAAGGCAAAAAAACAGCAGAACCTTCACTTCAAAGGATTGAATAGAAATGATAGCCAAACCAATTAGTTCATATACAGTGCAAAAATATTTTGGGGATAAGAGTAGTATCTTGAAAATGTCTTTTCAGGCAGGAAGTCACTAACTTCAGAAAATTCTACAGGATATATTCTGTCAGAAGGAGAGTGATTTTCAGAAAGCAGGTCTCATATGCAAAGAGAAATGGAGTGCAAAGAAAATGTCAAATACATGAGTAAATGTATTGAGCATTGGTTGTAAATGAGCATTGGTTGTATAAAACAGAATAATAAGTTCTAATAGGCTAAGGAGAAACAACAGGCTTAAAATATATACAACGCTAGCATGGACAGAGCTCTGCACTTCTCATGTGATTCAGGAACAGGGGAAAGGTATTTACTTTGAATGTGAGACTACATTTAATTCCGATCCAGGAGGAAAAAAAAAAAAAGCCCAAACACAAACAGGACAAGAGGGGGAAAAAAAAAAAACAGAACATAAATTAAGTGACAAGAAGGAAAATATACAATGGTAGCTTTAAACTTAAGTCTGTTAGTATTCACATTGAATGTAAATTAACATAGTCCAAGCAAGAGTCAATAACTGTCAAGCTTGACCTCCGAAAAATTATTTTTAATCCAGCTATAGGCTATTTACAAAAGACTTGCCTAAAACAAAAGTATAGAAAGGTTGAACGTAAAAAGCTTAAAAAAAAATACATGACATGCATATACTAATCAAAATAAAACTGTTGGGTACTTTCCTGGAGGTCCGGTGTTTAAGACTCTCTGCTTCCAGTGCAGGGTGTACAAGTTCAATCCCTGGTTGGAGAACTAGGATCCCACATGCTGTACAGTGTGATCAAATAATAATAATTTTAAAATAACTTACACTATTGAGGCCAGGGTCTATATTACTATCAGGCATATAAACTTTAAGTAAAAAGGATTACTATAGAGAGAGACTTGATTCACAGATATGTTAGAGTCACAAATATATAGGTACCTAAGTAACATATGCTTAAAATGTATGAAACACAAGTTAAAAGAATTAAAAAGAAAAAATGGAAAAATTCACAATCATAGTGGGAGCTTTTAACATGCCTCTTTTAGTAAGTAATACAACAGACCAAGAAAAAAAAAAGAACATAGATTTTTAAAAAGCAATTGGCAGTATTGAGTAGTTGGACAACATCACACAGCAATCATAGAATATACATTTTTTAGGTACTCATGGAACGTTGACTAAAACTGATCATTTCCTAGGACATAAAGCAAGTATCAACACATTTCAGAGGATTGAAATCAATAGAGTATGTTCTTCACAGTTGCAAATAAGCCAGAAATCAGTAACAAAAAGATTACCAAAGATCTCAATATGTTTGTTGGGTAATTACAAAAAATACTTGTAAATAATTCATGGATCAGAAAAGGTATAAAAATAGAAAGTATTCTGAACTAAATGATCATGAAAACTTTACATGCAAGGAAAAAGTAAATGCAAGTAAAGTCATGCTTCGAGTATAGAAGTAAAATCATGCTTATAGGGAAATTCTATAGCCAGAACTATATAGGCATTCCTAATTGTATTAGGAAAATAAGACAAATGGCAAATAAGACACATCTATCACCATTAGAAAAAGAGCAGCAAACTAGCACCAAGAAAGTAGGAGAACAGGATTAATAAAAATAAGAACAGAAATTGATGAAATGGAAAACAAACATTCAGCAGAGAAGTTCAATATAGCCAAAGGTTGGCCCTTTGAAAAAACCAATAAGATTACAAGCTTCTGGCAAGATTGAGCAAGGAAAAAGAATGGAAACACAACCAACATTAGGGATGAAAAGAACATTCCTGCAGATGGTATCGACACTAAACAGATAAGAGAATATTGGGAACAACCTTATGCCAGTATGTTTCAAAATTTAGATAAAATGGACAGAATCCTAGAAAGATGAAAGTTGCCAAAAATTATAATGAAGAAATTAAAATCTGAATTATTTTACAACCATTAAAGAAATTAAATCAGTAGTCACAAAAAATCACACGAATTAAGCTCCAGCCTCATAAGACTTCACCAGTGGCTTCTACCAAACACTTACAGGGAAAATGTTATTCCAAACCCATACAGTCTTTTTTAGAGCACAGAAAAAAGGGAACTTCTAACAGGTTTTATAAGGCTAGCATACCTTGATATCAAAACCTGGTTAGGACATTAAGAGAAAAGAAAATTATAGACTTCTCTTGCTTCCTAAAAAAATATTACCAGAGTAAATCCATCAGCACATTACAAAGATAATATATCTTCACCTAACTGTTTATCTCAGGAATGCAGTGTTAAAGATTAGAAAGTTAATCAATGCAATCCACTATATTAACTGACTAAAGGAGAAAAACCACATAGTCATTTCAAGAGTTGCAAAGAATTCATTTATGACAAAAGCTCTTAAACTATGAGTAGCTGAGAATATCTTTTTTATTTTATCATGGTAACACTGATTTATAACATTATTCAGGTTTCATGTGTACAACATTATATTTTTACTTCTGTATACCCTCACCAGACTTCCCAGGTCACACTAGTGATAAAGAACCTGCCTGCCAATGCAGGAGACATAAGAGATGCAGATTTGATCCCTGAATTGGGAAGGTACCTGGAGGGTATGGCAACCCACTCCAGTATTGTTGCCTAGAGCATCCCATGGACAGAGGAGCCTGATGGGCCATGGGCCATGGAGTCACAAAGAGCTGGACACAACTGAGGCGACTTAGCACACACGCATGCATACCACCACCGTCAAAGATTTAGTTCCCAGCTGTCACCAAACCATTGATCTCCTCTACCAGTTTCACCCTCCCTCCACCCCTCCCACTCTGGGGATCACTACTCTGTTCTCTGTGTTTCTTTTTGTTGGGTTTGTTCATTTGTTTTGTTTTGTTTTTAGTTTATTTTTTATATTCCACATATGAGTGAAATCATACAGTATTCGTCTTTCTTCTGACTTATTTCATGTAGCATATTACCCTCAAGGTCCATCCATGTTGTAACAAATGGCAAGATTTCATCTTTTCATGCCTGAGTAGTATTCCATTGTGTGCATGTATGTGTGTATTTGTATATGTATGTATATGGGCTTCCCTACCACAACTTCTTTATCCATTCCTCTGATTAGGAACATATCTTGACTGTTGTAAACAGTGCTGCAGTGAACATAGCAGGGTGTATATCTTTTGAATTAGTATTTTTTGTATTCTTTGGATAAATATCCAGAAGTAGAATAGCTGGATCATATGGTGGTTCTATTTTTTTTTTTTTTTGAGGGATTTCCATACTGTCTTCTCCACCAAGAGTGCAAGAAGGTTCCCTTTTCTCCAGATCCTCACTCACACTGATTTCTTGTCTTTTTGACAATAGCCGTTCTGACAGGCATGAGATGATATCTTACTGTGGTTTTGATTTGCATTTCCCTGATGTTTAGTTATGTTGAGCTTCTTTTCATGTGTCTAATGGTCTTCTGTATGTCTTCTTTAGAAAAATATCCACCCACCTCCTCTGCTCATTTTTAAGCTGGGATTTTGTTGTTATTGTTGTTGAGTTGTATATGTTTTTTATATATTTTGGACGTTAAACATCTCTTTTAAAATAGCAGATTAGTCACAAAAGACCATGCTAGGCTGAAGAAACAAACCCCGCAAATTGAGGAGCTTAACACAGTAAATAAGGTTTCTCTCTCACCAGATAAATCCCGTGTAGGTTCAGAAGATCTGCCGGATAGTTTCCTCCTGAGCTCAGGAAGGAATCCCTGTGTCTCAGGGATCCTGGTAGGTCCCATAGACTTTGCTGTCTTAATAGCAGCTTTCAGATCCACCATGAAGAGCTGGAGGGCCATGCAAAGGTTTCTATGGCCAAGTCTACATGGTGCGTACATCAGTTCCACCCACATCCCGTGGCTCAGTCTCTTCAGTTATGTCCAATTCTGCGAGCCCATAGACTGTAGCCCACCAGGCTCCTCTGTCCATGGGATTCTCCAGGCAAGAATACTTAAGTGGGTTGCCATGCCCTCCTCTAGGGGATCTTCCCTACCTAGGGATCAAACCCACATCTCCTGCATCTCCTGCATTGCAGGCAGGTTCTTTACCACTGAGCCATCAGGAACTATAACTCAGTCAAATCACAAAAACCCAACCTAATTTCAAGAGAAACAGAAATATTAGCTTCCTATAAGCTCTGAAAGAGGAAAAATAAAAATGGGTCCTAATGAACACATAGCATATTCTCTGCCACATGTGAGAAAGGATATCCACAGAAAACTTATAGCAAACATCACATGTAATAGTGCTTGGAAGTGTTTCCTCCAGTAGTGGGCATAATACAGGATTCCTGTAATAATACCGTCTCTATTCAGCATAATACTAGAGATCTTAATCCAACAAGAAAAATAAAATATAAAAGAAATGAAAATGAAACAGTAAAATTGTTGGTATTTTGTACATAGAAGATTAAGACTCTGAAGGTAAACTATTAAAATTAATTAGAGAGTTTAGCAAGCTTACCAGATACACATTCAAGATACCTGCTGCTGCTGCTGCTGCTAAGTCGCTTCAGTCATGTCTGACTCTGTGCGACCCCATAGACGGCAGCCAACCAGGCTCCCCCGTCCCTGGGATTCTCCAGGCAAGAACACTGGAGTGGGTTGCCATTTCCTTCTCTAATTCATGAAAGTGAAAAGTGAAAGTGAAGTCGCTCAGTCGTGTCCGACTCTTAGCGACCCCATGGACTGCCGCCTACCAGGCTCCTCCGCCCATGGGATTTTCCAGGCAAGAGTACTGGAGTGGGGTGCCATTGCAAGATACCTAAATCAGTTATATTTCTGCATATCAACAAGGAGGGAAAAAAGTACTTTTAGAAGTACATTTATAGTGGCATCAAAAAATATCAAGAATCTAGAAATAAATCTTACAAAAGACATGTTAAGTGCTGTACAAGAAAAATTGTAAGACTTTGTTTAGAAATATTTAGGAAGACCTAAACAAATGGAAAGATATACCATGCTCATGTAATGGAAGGCCCAATATTATAAAAAGGTCAGTTCTCCCTAAATTGAATTATAGATTTAATCCAATTCTTATCAAATTTCAGCAGGTTTTGGGAGCTGTTTCATCTTTGTGGAACTTAAGAAATGCTTTCTAAGATTGACGTGCAAAGTACAGAGCCAAGAATTGCTGAAACACTCGAAGAAGAACGAGTTAGGAAGATTTACTTAATCACATTAAGAAGTGTACTAAAGCTCTATTAAACAAGGCAGTGTGACGTTGTCTAGGGACAGTAAATAATAAATAGAACCACAGAACATAACAGAGCGGAGAAAGCAGCTGGTTCACAGATGGACACTAGGAATCCCACGTGGTGACACTGCAGAGCAGGGGGGCGGAGGGTCTTTTTGGTAAATGATCCTGGAGTAACTGACTATCCAAATGGAAAATACCTTTAACAAGACACCCGTCATGCGCAAAGACACCAGCGTGAAAAACAAAGCTATAACACTTTATGAGATAATACAGGAAAATACCTTTAGAACACAAAATGCACTAGCCATAAAGGAAAAAACCTAGCAACCCAGCTACATAAAAATTCAGGACATTCATTTTCAAAGGATTCCACAAAAAGAACAATAAGACAAGCGAGAGAAGTTACTTAGGACATGTAAAACCAACCAGCAAAGAGCCAATATTTGAAATAGATGAAGAACTTTACAAATCAATGATAAAAAGGCAGAAACCTGAAATAAACGCAAAAGATTTAAACAGGCACTTCACAAAAAATTAAGCTTGAATGCTTAATAATAGATATGAATAAATGCTCAGGCTCATTGGTAAGCAGAAAAAGGAACATTAAAATCGTGATGAGCCATAACTATACATCCATCAGATGGGAGAATCCTGACAATAACCCTGTATGGTTATTTGCACGATGGTGTGGAGCAAATGAAATGCTCATACACTGCTGATTGGAGAGTAAATATCTATAACCGCTTTAGAAGATTGTTTGGCATTATCTAGTAAAGCTGCAAATAAGTTCCACTCTTAGGAAGGGTACATATCCCAAGAAATATATGCTTGTGCACACAGGGAGACTTGTGCAAGCATTTTCATAGCAGCATTGTTGGTAATTGTCTAAAGCCAGAATCAAATGAAATCTATCAACAATAAGACAGATCAATTATTTGGTATATAATCATTCAATGGAATATTATGTAGCAATAAAACTGGTTGGACTACATGAATTTTATTAACAAAACAAAAAAGCCTTATTGAAAGAACAATTCAGTATGATTCCATTTTTTTTAAGTTTCAAAAGCAGGCAAAAATCTTTCTTTTTTCAGGCTGCATAAATACATGGTAAAGTTATAAAGGAAAGCAAGAGAATTATGAAAAAGGGAGAATTGTTGATCTTTGTTCCGTCGCTCAGTTGTGTCCGACTCTGTGACCCCATGGACCGCAGCATGCTAGTTTTCTGTCCTTCACCATCTCCCAGAGTTTGCTCAAACCCATGTCCATCGAGTCAGTGATGCCATCCTACCATCTCATCCTCTGTCATCCCCTTCTCCTCCTGCCTTCATTTTTTCCCAGCATCAGGGCCATTTCCAATGAGTCAGCTCTCTGCATCAGGTGCTTGTGTGCGCAGGGAGAAAAGTGAAAATAGTGATTAGCTTTCATCAGTGTTTTGGGGGGGGGTGATAAGGAACTTCTGTGTCTTAACCTGGGCAAGGATTAGAACAGGATGTTTTTATTTGTAAAACTGTATTTTTTCATGCTCTTTTATGTGCATGTGTATATCTTATAATACAATTTTTAATATATCATGTGAAGTTGCTCAGTCGTGTCCAACTCTTTGCGACACCATAGACTGTAGCGTACCAGACTCCTCTTTCCATGGGAGTTTCCAGGCAGTAGTATTGGAGTGGATTGCCATTTCCTTCTCCAGGGGATCTTCCCAACCCAGGGCTCGAACCCGGGTCTCCTGCATTGTAGACATACACTTTACCGTCTGAGCCACCAGTACTAAGTTAAAATATTAACTCCCCTCATAGATATTATATTTCATCCTTCCCACAAGGTGCTGCCAAGCAGCTATTATCCCATTTTACAGAAAGGAAAACTGAAGCTCAATTGACTCAGCATTTTATTCTTTCAAATATCTTGGTAACTTGCCTAAGGCCTCCTAGTGAGTGATGGAACTAGAGCTCCCACCCGAGTCCCATTCAGAGTGTCTCTGAGCCCTGTTCATGCTCTTTCCACGATGGTCCCCTATAGCGTCTACAGTTCACTGCAGCTCTAAATCTGTACCGCCCTCTTCTCCTGTCGCTGAGCCATGCAGCATTGTTCATAGATGGCCCACGTCACTGTCAAAGTGGGTCTTCCCTCCCTTAGGAGCACAGTCCTCCAAAGCCAGTGGTGGCCCTGTGCAGTTTGCATCCCCTCACCCACCCACCTGCTCCAGGGGATATGTCATTCCTTTGTCTTTGATCCACAGAATCTCCTATTTGAGCTAAGAAGCCATGTGTAGCTATTGTCCCATACGTGAATAGAGGAGGCCCACACAGGGGGAGTCATTGCATTCCCCTAACGTGTTCTGACCCTAACTGTCCACAGTGCCACCTGGGAGCCTCGGCCTCAGCCCGACTCTCCCAGCCCCCTCTCCACTACTCCAGGGCATAGAAGACTCTGGAGAAGAGGCACATGATGCCTAAGGCAGCACCTTGACCTGGCCCAAGGGAGCTGACCTGCCCAGCAGAGAATGCCAGTGTCTGTTCACACTCAGGATGAGGCCCCGAGACTTTCAGTGCCTGCCTGGACTCCAGCGGGCAGGTGGCAAGCCCCCGTACCAGCAGCACCCCTGCTCTCCCCTGCCTAGGCAGGTACCAGGTGATCAGGGGTATCATCTCTCCTGTCAATGACAACTACGGGAAGAAAGACCTTGTGTCTGCCCGGCACCGTGTGGCCATGGCTCGGCTGGCCCTGCAGACCTCCGACTGGATCCGGGTGGACGCCTGGGAGAGCGAGCAGACGCAGTGGATGGAGACCATCAAGGTGCTGAGGTAACAGTGGGCATGCGCGCGTGGGATGGGCAGGAGCCCCGATCATGTCCACAGAGCCCACGGATGTCCGCAGAGCCCACGGGGTGGGAGGCACGGAGGGAGGGTTGAGTGGGGCTTCAGCCAGATCCTCACACCCACGTCCTGCAAGTGTTTATCCTTAGAGCGAGAGAGACTAACACCTTCACCTTCTCAGAGACCGTTCACCTTCTCAGAGAGACCCTGAGTAAACAAATCACAAACCACTACCCTTCAGGGTACTCATTGTGGAAAAGCCCAGTCTCAATTCAGAAGGCTGAAGCATCCAGGGCCCAGGGCTACCACTCAGTAGCTGTCTGACATTAGACACATGATGACTTCTCCAGGACACATTTCTCACAGACAAAATGGGGACAGTATAACTTAACAAGGATCACAAAAATGTAAATCATTTTTCTGACCCAGAACCACACAATCGTACACAGTAAGTAAGACCTTTTATTATTGTCATCATCCACTAGGTTTGGAAACTGCATCTGCATAATGGGCCGTCTTTTCTAATTGTACAAATTCTGGGTTCTCTAAATCTGGACTTTAAAAAGAACCATGAATCTAGAGATAGTTACACAGGAATTTTTTTTCTTTTAGAATTGCTACAGTGTTCTGCATAAGTAATAGAGTGTTTAAAGGCCCCAGAAAGCCCTATATATGAGGATAGTCCATCTCTGACTTGGGTCTCGGAAACCTTCCTGGGAGTTTGCTAGGGAAGCAGGAAACCCCACCTGTCCTGCCTGCCAGAGGGGACTGAGAGGCGGGTCTGCCTGACACTGACGACAGCCAGCTCAGCTGAAAGGGACTGCAGACTGTGGGCTGTCTTTTATTCATAAGGGAGCACTAGACTTGTCAGAGACTAGACACGAGGGGCCAGGTTGAAACATTGGCAGGCCTGCCCATGTTTGGTGTTTACTTTTTACTTCTCTTGAAAGTCACTTGGGAGGAAAAATGTTTACCTTTACCTTTAGCAAAAAAAAAAAAAAAAAGGTAAACATTTAGTTTCCATATCCTGTTCTTATTACTTACCCGTTATGGGGGAAAGAACCAGCTAGAAGCATTCAGTTACAATGCTTCTTCAGTATCTGTTGCCAAATTGAAGGAGAGCAAATATGAAATAATTGTTAGATATATGCTCTTTTTTTAACATAAGGAATAAATTTACACCTAGATCATCCTTTTAGAATAAACAACGCAGTCAGCTCTCCTTTATCTAGGCTAACAGAGGGGAGTAGAAACAAGTCAGATAATCCAACGAATCATTTAGCTTTAGTATGCAGTCAGAAACAAAGAGACGAGGTCCTCCTCCACCCTGTGGTAGGCGCTGTGGCCTTGGGCCCAGATCTTGGAGCCAAATTTACTGGTGAAGTGACTTGAGGTAAGTGAGACGGGCTCTCTCTTCAACTAATAAGATAGGGATGACATCATCTACTTCACTGGTATACTGTGTACATTAAGTGAGGTGGTGCAGGGAAACACCTGGCTTATGTGCTATGCTTAGTCCTGTCCAGCATTTTGCGACCCTATGGACCGTAGGACACCAGGCTCCCCGGTCCATGGGGATTTGCTAAGCAAGAATACTGGAGTGGGTTGCCATGCCCTTCTCCAGGGGATCGTTCCAACCCAGGTCTGCTGCATTGCAGGCGGTCTCTTTACTAGCCTAGATACCAGGAAAGTGCCCACCTCGTTTATAATAGGTGCTTAACAATGCTAGGGGCTTCCCTGATAGCTCAGTTGGTAAAGAATCTGCCTGCAATTCCACCCCAGTTGGTAAAGAATACCTTCCCTGTGTCCCTAACTGGCCCATAGTTTATTCTCATAACAGATAAGCCATTCATGGGGAAATAGGATTTGACCACAGTACCACATATTAATATCCTGCTACAAAATGCAGGCCTAAGATTTACAGGATGCATTCTTTTTCTCCTTTTACTGTGTCCTTTAGACAGAATCTTCTCAGCCCTGGCTGTACACCAAATCACCAAGAGAGCTTTCAAAAGCACAGAAGCCTAAGTCTTACCCCAGAGACTGGGATGTCATTGGTCTGGGATGCGGTGTCAGGACTGTTAAGAGCTCCGTAGTGATTCTAATGTGTGGCCAGGGTTGAGGCCCACAGTCTCAGTCACCAAGTGTGTGAATCATATTTTATGATTAATACCAGGATGGATCCAAACCAGTGGTCCCAATCTTGGCTGTTGGACTCACCTGGGAAGCTTTTTTTAAATGTTCAACCTCTCCTACCCAAGCTTATGACTTTTCTAGGGTAATAGGCAGGGTCTAGGCATGGATATTTTAAAGGTTCCCAAATGACTTATTTTGTGCAGCCAAGGTTGAGAATCCACTGATAAAGGCAGCACTATTTTATCAGCCAGTTAAGAGTCTTTTCAGTATTTGGAGTGGCCTTCATTAGAAATTTTGTTTAGTGAGTCTGAGTGAACTCTGGGAGTTGGTGATGGACAGGGAGGCCTGGCATGCTGCGATTCACGGGATCGCAAAGAGTCAGACACGACTGAGCAACTGAACTGAACTGAACTAATATTTTCCTAAAATTATCAAAAACATTTTTTACGATTGAGAATCTGGCTAAAATTGTAAAGTGAGGTGGTTCTAGCAGCATGGCAGAATGCTCTAAAATGCTGCCACCCTTTTGCTCCATTTAGTATCCTCTTGGTAGCTCAGATGGTAAAGAATCTGCCTGCAGTACATCAGAGCCAGGTTTGATTCATGGGTTGGGAAGATCCCCTGGAGAAGGAAATGGCTACCCACTCCGGCATTCTTGCCTGGTAAGTCCCATGGACAGAGGAGCCTGGCAGGCTACAGTCCGTGGGGTTGCAAGCGTCAGACAGGACTGAGCGACTAACACTTACGTGGTGGAGTCGACAGTGACTCTACATCGTGGCGACAGGGACATGCATCACTATGAAGTCGACTCGCTGTAGGGTTTCTTGAGTGTTCTTTTTCTCCTTATCGAGTTACTTATTTTTATTCTAAATTTTTAAAATCTGGGTCAGCTTCCATGCTTCTAGAGCACTTGATAGCTTGTTTCACTTGCCCTTTCCACATGCTGGGCAGGCCTTGGTCATGATGCCATGCGATGTGGTCCAGCAGCAATAGCTCACGTGCCCCTTGGCAAATAGGAGCCTGTGTTGTCCTCTTCCTACAGATGAGGAAACCGAGGCTCAGAGAGGCTAAGTTAGCTAAGTTGCATAACAGATAAGCAAGTGGTGGAACCCCAGTCTGTTGGACTCTGAAGCCATATGTATGGCCATCTTCAAAACCAGTGATCCACAGTGGGGATCACCACGTGGCTGACTCTGTTTCTGCCGCAGTGATCCTCTGATCAGGCTTACCTGGAGACCATGGGCTGCTGAGGACACAAAGAATATGCCGCCAGGGTCAGTCATCAGGCCCAAGGCTGGGCACACCGGGGTACCACTCAGGCAAGCAACAAAAGGAAGCAATGACCCCAGCCCCACCCCACCCCACAAAGGCAGAGTGGAGGTCTGTGAGGAAGATGCATTTGGCACTGAAAGTAACCTTTTGCACACCAGAGTTCAGAGTTCCAGCTACTATTCAAACCAGGGTCAACTTGAACCAGGGGCTTCAAGGTCAGTAAAAATAAAATGATAATACCAGCTTTTACTGATCACCTACTATGTGTGCTAAACTTCTAATAGCTAGGCAGCTCAGCAACTCTGAGAAGTAGATGAGTTTGGCCCCATTGCACAGATGAGGAAACAGGTTCTGAAAGAATCAACAACATATTCAAAGTCCTACAGTAAGAAAGTAAAGATGGCATCCCAACCTGTTTCTGTCTGTTGTGAAATTCCAGACTAATCTGGGAATGAAGCCTCAAGAGGTGATGCTTTCTAAAACGGAAGCAGTAAGACAGTAATGGAGGGACTTTCCTGATGATCCAGTGGTTAACAAGCCATGCTTCCAATGCAAGGGGCGTTGATTCACTCCCTGGTTGGGGAACTAAGATCCTACATGCCATGTGGCATGGCCAAGAAAATATTTTAAAAATAAAATTTAAAAATAAAAACTGCAAATTTATATTTTAAAAAAGACAATAATGGAAGCACAGACGAGTCCAGCAAGGCCCTAAGAAGACTCAAGTGAGTCTCTGAGACCATCAGGAAGGACTTTGGACCTGAACTAAATGTATTTATTTATCCCCCTTCCATTTTTCCTGAATTCAGCTGACTTTAGGTAAGCAGTTTCCTAGGTACCAAGAATATAAGGATAAATTAAATGAGTTTCCTATTCACCATCTGGTGGGGAAGAAAGACTGAGAGTAAGGCTGTTAATAACAGCTCATGTTGATTGGGCACTTTTCTGTGGATGGGCTATGCTAAGCTCTTTAATTCAGCCTCATTATACCTCTCTGAGGTGGGTACTGTCATTGTCCCCCATTCTACAGATGAGGAAAGGGGAGGCAGACTGCTTAAGACACCCAAAAAATTCCAGCGCTACTATTTGGAGCCAGTATACCACCCCAGGCGGTCTCATTCTAGAGCTTAACTCCTACACTGCACCTTCTCCTAACAATCAGCATCAGCCTCTTCCCCAGCCAGGGAGAAGCCCTTGCTCCTTCATGGTCTTGTGATACTCAGTGTAGACAAGGCTGCCATTAACTTTCCTGACCAAGTAACAGAGGTCAGTGAGGCTCTGAGAGTGTTCATGACACCCAGCAGCGTACCAGCAGGACAGTCTACACTTGAACCCAGCCACACTTACTGAAAATACCTGCTTCTCCCATCAGGCACTTTCCCCCAAACACAGCTCCAGTCAATGCATAATACAGTAGGTGGAGGGACGAAAGATCAGATTGATAGAAGACTTAGTGCTTACCCATGTTTGATTAAAAAGAAGGCACAGGTATCTCTTGATTTTCAGAAGACAGATTGCTAAAATATCCAGGCCTACCAAATGAGTTTAAGCCTAATCACATCCAAACTGCTAACATACAAGGAGATCTGCGATTTGCTCTGTGCTCTACACTCCTCCGTGGACTTTGCACATCTACTCCTTTCATCTTCATAACCACGCTTGGGAGGCAGGCACTGTCATCATTCCTCATTTTGCAGGTACTGAGACATGAAACACCCATCCAGGGTCCTACTGCTGGCTGGTGGGAGAGACTGGATTCAACCCAGACAGCCAAGCTCCAAACCAGGCTCTGAGCCACGACTCAGTCAGGTTCTAAAGTACTAGCTTATGATCCGAGCAAACCTCTATTTTGAGAGGCAGCTATGGGCCACGCACTGTGCCAGTGCTTGAAAGCATTAGTCGCTCACTCATATCAACTCTTTGTGACCCCATGGACTGTAGCCCGCCAGGCTCCTCCATCCGGAGAATTTTCCAGGGGATCTCCCCAACCCAGGGATCAAATTCGGGCCTCCTGCATTGCAAGTCAGAGAAGGCAATGGCACCCCACTCCGGTACTCTTGCCTGGAAAATCCCATGGATGGAGGAGCCTGGTAGCCTGCAGTCCATGGGGTCACTAAGAGTCGGACACGACTGTGCGACTTCACTTTCACTTTTCACTTTCATGCATTGGAGAAGGAAATGGCAACCCACTCCAGTATTCTTGCCTGGAGAATCCCACGGACAGGGGAGCCTGGCGGGCTGCCGTCTATGGGGTCACACAGAGTCAGACATGACTGAAGCGACTTAGCAGCAGCAGCAGCAGCATTGCGAGTGGACTCTACCCGCTGAGCCATCAGGGAAACCCGGTACCAGTGCTTACTGGGTGGGAACTTACTTACCTTCACAGAAGTCTGAAAAGTAGCTATATTACCCCAGCTTTTTACAGCTGAAAATGTGTACTCGGAACTCAGGTCTGATTCTGATAGCCCAGGTCCTTAATCCCTATTCAACTTTTATAAAAAGTGAGCTACCGAAAGAAAATACTTAAAAAGAGTAGAAATCTGCTTGTTTCCTCCTTCCAGCTGGGGCTCATAGAAGGCAGTCTTGGATGGGGTGGTCTGTGAGGACTCAGATACATCACCTGGCACAAGGCCTGGCACACAGTAGGCCTTCAGTACGTATTTGTGGAAGGAGATACCTTAAATGGACAAAGGCAGAATGAGACTTCAAATCAGAGACCCCCCTCCTTGGCGGTGGGGGGGGGGGACTGCAGGCCGCAAGGATGCACCCTGAGCCCATATGCCTACCCCACAGACATCATCACAGCGAACTGCGCAGATCTCTGCCCCGGATGGAAGACCCAGACCAAGGCAGTGCCAGCTCCCCTGCCTCCGCAGGTAGGTGCTAACCCTCTGCTCTGTCGGGGGCGTAGAGCATGGGAGCGGGGGTGAGATGTCGGGGCTTCAGGTGAGAACCCATGTGAGCCACAGCCCCTGGGCACAGGTAAGAATATTGAGGCCTGCTTGGGGTGACACTTTCCGTGTTGATGAGTCAGCTTAAACAATCTGCTACCATCCCTTGTAAATCGTTGTTTGCTGAAGTGGGATTTCCTGCCCCAAAGTTTACCTACCTTGTGATTTGTGCATGTGACCTGGATTACAGCCAGAACTAAGCCGGAATCAACTTCTGGGTGCTGCTGAGCTAGGTGGGAAGCCTTAGCGTTTTTGAATACAAAATGTGCCATTATATCGCTTAACCTGGCACTGTATAGCATTGTTACTCAAGTGTTTTACTTGGAAGAGGAAACCTAGTTTTAAGGGATCTAACTTTGGGTCTTCCTTTTAATTTGTAGCCCTGGGTTTCTACCCTGTGGTCAGCTCCTGGTGTTTGATGGAACCTTGTCAGCTGTGATTTCGGAGCACCTCCCATGGCAGCCCTGGTCCGGGGGTTAATTGCATAGCCCCCTCAGGCACATAAACGAGAGCACAGTGATGGGGGACAGGGTGGGCCAGGAGCACGGGATCACTGGTCCCACCCGGCCAGAATTCCAACAGGCTCTTCCGTGGGGTTGCCTCCAGCAGCTCTCCTAACTTTAGCTGGTGAGAGACTATTGCCCTATGAGAAGAGCTCCAGATTGTCCTGATTAAACACGCTTACAATGCTGTCTTAGAATTCTATAGGACTTTTCAGAGCCTTTACTCTGTTCATGAGGAAGGGAAGTAGCTCGCAGCCATTCTTAGCACTTTTTAATCATGGGGCTCTTTTTAATGCATACTAGTATTCCTCAGAACTGGTGCTCCCCAGAACACAGACTGGGAACCGCTCTTCTAAAAGGACTTGAAAAGTGGGGTGAGAAGACGTAAACTAGGAGTCTGGTATTGACATATACACCCTACTATATATAAAATAGGTAAACAACAGGGGCCTACTGTATAGCACAGGGAGCAATAACCTATAACAAAAAAGAATCTGAAAAATATATATATTAAAAATAAATTAATTAAGAGGCCTTGAAAATGCCCTCAAGTTTCCCGCTGCAGTCCCTGGATGCTGATCAAAGCATCACTCACAGCAGAATCACCTGGGCGGCTTATTAAAAGCACTGAAGCCCAGGCCACACCCCAGACTTCCTGAGGGGAAGGGGCCTAGAACTCGATGGTTAACAGGCACACTGGGGATCTGCTTTACCGCCAGTCTGGGGAACTGTGCTGTTGAGCGGGAACCCAAGAAAGGAGCGACAGAGTTTCCTATATGATGAGCTTCTCCAGTATTTATTACATTCCTCTGGCCTCCCTCTCTGCCTCTCCTCCGGACCCAGCAGGGGCTCCTCCTCGCCTGTCCCCCAGGCCTGAGCACAGCACACAGTGCTCATTCTCAGCCCTCTGTCTACTTTCTGAATCACCTCTGGCTCAGCAGTCACTCCTGATAGAGTTCTCGAGACGCTGGCTGAGAACAGAGGGGGCCTGCCCAGCACCTTTCCTGAGCTGGAGACCATCTATGGTTGGCAGTGAGTCCAGGTGTGGATAGGAGAGTGGTCTGGAGGAGGCAACGCTGCATCACCACTTGCAGACCCGTAGGTTATCTGGGGGGCAGAAGAGCAGCTGAGTAAGGCACGCAGGGCAGGAAGTGCTGGCCACCCCATGCCATTCAGGATGCTGGAACCTGTGGCGAGAGAAGGAAGTAGCTGCCAGTGAGGCAGGAGGGATTCCACACTGAGGCTCCCAGCTTCTCACCTCTCTGCAGATGCTTCCAGAAGCCCTGTCTCTTTGCCTGGCCTGCCTCTTCTTCCACCTCCCTCTGTGACTCTGCTGTTGAAAAGCTGTCTGTCCTATAACGCCCTTCTCTAAGAAGGAACCTTCCCTAAGAAACCAGATCCCCCTCTCAAGTCACCCCACTTTCTTTTTGGATGTGCTCGTCCAGGGGCTACTAGCCTGCTCTGCTTGGCGCTATGACATTGGGGTTTGTCCTTTATTCCCTTTCTGTCCGTTCAAACCCTAAATCCTATTCTTCTTGTTCTCTTCCAAAGTAACTGTTTAAAAACGGAAGTTTGGAAAAAAAAAAAAAAAGGAAGTTTGCATTGAATGAAAAGTGGGCTTTTCAATTTGCCAAAATATATCCAGGGCTTTAAAAATGCCTGTGCCCTTTGCTTGATAAATTCCCCTTCTAGGAATCTGCCTGAAGAAGTAATTAGAAATTGGGACAAAGACTTATGAGAAAGATGTTTATCACAGCAAAAAATTGTAAAAATACAATGGCAGAACATAAAGCAACCTCAGTGTTAAAATGTTAGGGAATGTATAAGTAAATTTACTATATATAATATAGGATGAAGAACCCACACAAAAGGTTCTCATGATATGGCAAAACACTCAGGAGGTTAAGTGGGAAAAAAATCAGGATACAAGACTGGATAATCTCAAGTATATAAACATATGTAAATGTACCTTCACATCTCTTTGCATGTTTAAATAGAAAAGACTAAGAAATACACCAAAATATTGATGATTTTTTGTAGAAAGCAGAATTATTGTTGTTATTTTTCTGCCTTAAATACTTATATTTTCCACACGGTCCACAGTTGACACAGATTTCATGTTTGTCATCAGAAAAAAAAATAGAGCAATTAAGAAAGAAAGGTGGAGTTTTCCTCACGTAAGCTCGGCTTCTGATGAGGTGACTTACATGCCGCTAGAGACCATGCTGCGTGCCGTGCACCCTGTCATGTGCTGCTCTGCTCTGCAGCTGAGCTCAGCATCTTCCGGCTGCCAGGGCCCTGCTTTCCCAGTCACTGCTGTGATTTGTGGTCCTCCTTGGACTCACCCGGAGGCGTGAGGATTGCCTTGTCCCGGGCCACTTGAGTGTCACACTTTGGGACACTTGCAGTCCTTTAATAGCCCAGTTCTGTCGCTTGTGAAGGTGGTCCCTGCCTTGGCTGTTGGGGCCGAGCATAGCTCAGAGGATTCTCTTTCCATACAACCAGAGCAGATGCTTCATCTGTTTCCATTTCACACTGCCTGTTCCAAGGTGGCCTTGTATGATTAGTTTGGGTGTTCCCCTCATATGCCAGTGGGCTTCGCAGGTGGTTCAGTGGTAAAGAGTCAACCTGCCAATGCAGGAGATGCTTCAGTTCCAGGGTCGGGAAGATCCCCTAGGGTAGGAAGTGGCAACTCAGTCCAGTATTTTTGCCTGGAAAATTCCATGGACAGAGGAGCTTGGTGGGCTACAGTCCATGGGGTTGCAAAGAGTCGGACACAACTGAGCGTGCACACACACTTCAGACCCCAATACCTGGCTTCATCGTGGGTATCCTGTCTAGACCCGGAAGTCCTACACTCCAGACACAACTCTCCGTGCCTGTGTTCGTGTGCTGCACTAGGCAGGAAGTTTCCATTGCATTCTCGCCATCACTCAACTTCCATAACTCCCAAAGGAGGCTTTATTATCCCTAACTACAGCTGAGGAAACAGGCCCATCAGCTGTAGCTACCCCCAATGTCCTCGCAGACCTGAGATTGGAACCCAGGGCTGACTGGCCCCAGGGTTGGTGCTCTTTAATGTCAGAGTGTGGGCAACTGGACAGTCAGACAGACAGGTGGCACTTCTCCTCCTTCCTGTGTGAATCTGCTTCATCTGCTCTCCAGAGCCTGCGGTTATTCAAAGACAGAGCACACTGCCCCAAAACGCCCACGGACATCTATTTATGTCACTGAGTCACTGTTAAGACAAATCAAACCGGCAGCTTTTATTCAAAACCTGACTTACAGACTGGACTCAGAGTAACTCGGTCTGCCGATTTCGCAGCAGTGATGTGAATGGTTCTGAAAGGAAATGTAACTGCCTTTAAGGGGCCTGATGAGAGGACTGTCCAGAGTTGGGCTCCAAGGTGCACATGGCTGGCAGGAGGGATCCATCGCACCAGCCCCACGGGAGTGCCTTTTGACATGGGGGATGGGGCAGGTGTGGGTACTTTGTTCCCTCTGGGCAAGGGCTCAGAGTGAATTGTATTCCATACTGTCGTTGTTAATAAATTCAAGCAGTATTTAATATTGAAGTAGGCATGTGGAAATCATCCCCACAGAAACCCACAGGAGAAGAAACCCTGACCTGTGGGAACAGGGAGGTGTGCCCAGACCCCAGGAGACCCTGGAATTCAATGCACATTACTTAACCTTCCCCACAGAAAGAGCACAAAACAACAATTCAATTGCTTGAAAGATCAAACACTGGTCTCTTTCTGTATTACAGTGGTCAGATAAATAAGAAAGAGTAAAATCTCACAGGTATGAAATAGTTTGAATCCACATACATGTTGTAAGCAGTGGGACCAGCCCAAATGAGTGAAAAGTCTAAGTTACTGAATAAATTTTAAATGCACTTAGGGCACTCTCCATAAATGCTTGGTGAATGTGCCAGTGAGTGGATTGGTGGATAAGTAGGTATATGGATGGATGGATGAGTGGATGGATGGTAGTTAACACATGCCACACTTTTTCTGTTCTCTGTTCTAAGTGTTTTATATTTTAAAAAGTGAAGTTGCTCAGTCGTGTCCGATTCTTTGCGACCCCGTGGACTGTAGCCTACCAGGCTTCTCTGTCCATGGGATTCTCCAGGCAAGAATACTGGAGTGGGTTACCATTTCCTTCTCCAGGGGATCTTCCCAACCTAGGGATCAGACCCAGGTCTCCCGCCTTGGAGGCAGATGCTTTAACCTCTGAGCCACCAGGGAAGCTAGATATATTTATAAGTTAATTCAATTCTAAAATAATCCTATGAGATAAGTAGTGTTAATATCCTCATTTTAAACTTGAGGTCACATAGCTGTCAGATGGCAGAGTCAGGATCTGAATATAAAAGTCTGGCTCTAGAGTCCTAGTTCTTAATCATGGAGAATTCATGAATACATGTCTTAATAAATGTTTGAATATCATTTTATTATACCAGTAGTACACTGCAAAAATGTTTGAAGCATGTTTCTGTGATTACATCTGATGCCTTAAACTGAGTAAACAAGTCCAGTGCCATTGTTTCATGGACAGGGAAACTGAGGCCCAGGGAAGGATCTCAGCTCCAGCCCCGCAGCAGCCAGTACCCAACCGAGGCGGGAACTCTGACCTCTTATGACATGTCCAGCTTCTCACTTTCCAGTGCATCGCTTTTCAAGTGCTCCTTTGTAAACTCATCTCTCTAATCCATGTCCAGATTCCCTTAAAGTTTTCACAATAGAGGAGCCTAAGCGGACAATTTACATCAGGTTTCCCCCAGCAGATGGTATCCCTGAAGCCCTTCCCAGCTGAGGTTTCATGGTGACTGGGATGTTCTTGCTCTAAGAGCCCAGCATTTGCTGTCCACTGAAGCTAGAACTGACTTCCAGACGGACCGGAGGCCCTGCTGGTTGCTTCTAACATGGACTTAGTTGTTCTTTTTCTGATTAGCCCATTCAGAGGGAACAGGAATAGGAATGGTGCCAGGAAAATCTCGGCAGCGTGATGCATGTACAATTCCTGCCAGCAGGTGGCAGCAGAGCCCAGGGGTTTCAAATGCCCCCCCAGTGGAGGCCGGCTGACTGTGCTAGCAATGAATAACCTCAGGCAAGTCACACGCCTCTCTATGCCTCAGTTTCCCCCTCTGCACAATGGACGTGACAATAACACCTATCTCCTGAGGTTACTCTGAGGCTCAAATGAGATTAAACACATAAAGCACTTAATAATAATGCCCATAGTAAAGAGCCAATAAATGTTAAGTATTCTTTAATCATCATAGTCATCACTCTCTGTTAGAACAAAGGCTAAAGGATTATCTACATTGATCAGTTGTTCTAGAGCTTTGTTTTATTGAAAACAGATGAAAAGGTCACCAGCTGAGGTCTCAGAGACCTTTTAGTTACCCAAAGATCCTTTATAATTAAACTTTAAGATGGGATTGTACTTATAAAGGTACCACGTTAGGGCTGGGATAGATTGGCACAGGTAAGGAACCCGCCTGTGCTCCACATAAGAGAGATAAGAGACACAGGTTTGACTCCTGGGTCGGGAAGATCCCCTGGAGAAGAAAATGGCAACCCACTCCAGTATTCTTGCCTTCAGAATCCCATGGACAGAGGAGCCTGGTGGGCTGCAGTCCATGTGGTGGCAAAGAGTCGGACACAACTGAAGCGAAGCAAGCAATATAAATTTATTTATTTAACTTATTTTTGGCTGCGCTGGGTCTTTGTCACTGTGAAGGCTTTTTTCTCATTGCGGCAAAGAGTCGGACACAACTGAAGCGAAGCAATCAATATACATTTATTTATTTATTTAACTTATTTTTGGTTGCGCTGGGCCTTTGTCGGTGTGAAGGCTCTTTTCTCCTTGCGGCGAGCGGGGTCTGCTCTTCACTGTGGTCCGTGGGCTTCTCATTGCTGTGGCTTCTCTTGTTGTGGAGCACAGGTCAGTAGCTGTGGTGCAGGGGCTTAGTTGCTCAGCAACTTGTGGGATCTTCCCAGATCAGAGATCAAACCTATGTCAACCGCACTGAAAGGCAGGTTCTTTACCACTGAGCTCCCAGAGAAGCACAGGGCTGAAGTAGATTTTGAGAAAGGCGGTGACTTGCCGGAAGTGCACCGTTTATTAGTCCTAGGGCTTTAAGAACCTCACCTTCTATCAGAAGACAAGAGTCCCAGGTTCAGCACAGCCACCTTTGGTCTTGTTGGACCTACTACGGGCTCCAGCAACCACAGACAGCCTTGTGGTATGACACTGAAAAAAAATCCATTTTGGATTACTTGGCATTTTGCCAACCTTAAACAAAAGATTTATTGATTCAAGNAAAACAGCTTCAGAAAATAGGAAAAAAGTCTATTGTCTGAGGCATACAGAGAGTCCACATGTCTCATTCCAAATGAGACATGCAGTCATCTAGAGGCAGAGTTGAACACAGTTGGCCCCAGAGTTGGCCTAATAGGCCACTCAGTTTGTTCTGAATAGAAGATATACAGCAAGGTGGCCTTTCACGGACAAACATGACAGTGTTGCTTCATATCTGTGCAGAAGAATGGACTTATCTTCCACTGTGGAATGCTGTGACCTAAAATTGATTATAATAATAATAAATGTTTTCTTCCTATTCATATTTACAAATTAGTTCTACTTTTCCTTAAACAACAGTAAAGGTTCAGTCTCAACTTTGGCACTGACTTGACCATGAGGAACCACAGAACAAGCAGCTTCCGGTTTCACAGGATAGTTGCTCCACATCTTCTAGTGGAAGCTGGCTCTTTGTCTCTGATCCATTCAATGAGAGCCTTGAATCGTACACCTTTTTCTGGACTAAGCCTACTGAGAAAGATTGGCTGGAGCAAGATCTAGCCTTTCCTCTAGTGAGGGAAGCAAAACATTTGGCATGAGAGCCATGAGGACTTGCATTCCTTACCCAGGCCCCATGTGAGTCACATAGTTGAAACTGGTTAGTTTGATATGGTCTTGGAGCTCATTCTGGGTCTCTAGGCATTGCTCACCCACATTGTAATCTCTCACTCTGGAAACTTTGCAAGTGTCTGACACACTTAGAACTTCTCGAGTGGACTTGTTCTTAAAATAGAATAAGCATGGATGCTCACATTTGAGGAGGTTTGACAGTCTGTTAAAAGTTTAGTGGTTTTATCCTTCTCAGGCCAGTTATTTGAGGGACATATTAGCTCCTGCATTCATGACCTTTGATGTGAGTCTATGTGCAATCCTATCTGAAACAAAGCTGGTATTTCTCATCATAGAGCTCCACAGAACAAATAGCATCAAAAGATTACAGTGAGGGGCTGTAATCTTGAGGGCCTTCTGAAATTTACCAGGCTTAGAGATTGCTGAGAACCCAGAAGGGTAGCCAACACAGAACTTTTCTTTGAACATTGTCATGCACCACATACTTCCTGGAGCCACAGTTTCATTGAACTGTCTGTGAGAAGGTTTAGTTCTATGGATTTCATAGCAAAAGATCAGGCATTTCACTGTTATAAACAAGACAGGTCAAAGAACTCTCCCTGTGAGTTGAACTTAGGATGAGCAGGCAGCCCTTCATTTCTGGAAACTTGATGTGAAATCTCCCTTCCATTCACTGCCTCAAAGGAAGAGTATGGATACAGCAGAGCATGGTCCCAGCAACACAGCTATTCCAGTAACAGAAAAAAAGCTATAATTCCCTTTTGTGGAAGAGTAAGTTCAGTATTATATACTTTTTTACAAACTGTAGCTTGAATGATCATATCACAAGTAATCTCTGTTATGTACACATCTTCCTTTAAACCAGCTGCAGTCTTGGATGATCTTCCATAACAGGTGTCAGAACTGCTTTAATAAGAGGCAATATCCTATTATAAGCTTCTAGTAGAACATGTACAACTTGATTATTCACTCTTTTTCTATTGGATAGATTAGAGTCCATCTAGAAACCACTCCAGAGAAGGCAATGGCACCCCACTCCAGTATTCTTGCCTGGAAAATCCCATGGGCAGAGGAGCCTGGAAGGCTGCAGTCCATGGGATTGCTGAGGGTCGGACATGACTGAGTGACTTCACTTTCATGAATTGGAGAAGGAAATGGCAACCCACTCCAGTGTTCTTGCCTGGAGAATCCCAGGGATGGGGCAGCCTGGTGGGCTGCTGTCTATGGGGTCGCATAGAGTCGGACACGACTGAAGTGACTTAGCAGCAGCAGCAGCAGAAACCTACTCAGTTTCCTCATTTCTTTCTCATTTTCTGTTAGAATTAGTAAAGAACTAGTCTTCAAGTTATATCTAAGAGAGAAGCTGTCACCCTGAATTTGCAAGGGATATTTCAGCTCAGATGAAATATAATAGCTAAAGCTAGGATAGTATAGTATATTGAAGTTGCTCAGTCGTGTCCAACTCTTTGCGACCCCATGGACTGTAGCCTACCAGGCTTCTCCATCCATGGGATTCTCCAGGCAAGAATACTGGAGTGGGTTACCATTTCCTTCTCCAGGGGATCTTCCCAACCCAGGGATCAAACCCAGGTCTCCCACATTGGAGGCAGACGCTATAACCTCTGAGCTACCAGGGAAGCCCCAAAGCTAGGATAAAGCTCATCAAAAAATCCTCATCTCTAAAATACAAGATGGACTCAAAATAACTCCAGGCTGGGTAGATTTTCCTTTAGGCAAATCATACAAAAAGAGTATACAGTTATATATAGCCATCCCTGGTGGCTCAGATGG
This sequence comes from Neotragus pygmaeus, assembly GCA_006410875.1. Classification (NCBI taxonomy): domain Eukaryota; kingdom Metazoa; phylum Chordata; class Mammalia; order Artiodactyla; family Bovidae; genus Neotragus; species Neotragus pygmaeus. The sequence continues at coordinate 173,644 of SJYV01033449.1, forward strand.
TAAAAAATCTGCCTGCAATGCAGGAGACATGGGTTCAGTCCCTTGATTGAGAAGATCCCCTGGAGTAGGAAATGGCTACCCACTCCAGTATTCTTGCTTGGATAATTCCATGGAAAGAGGAGCCTGGGAAGCTACCATCCTTGGGGTCGCAAAGAGTTGGACATGACTGAGCAACTGACACTTCTTTCAAACCTGTCATCCTTTCTCCACACTGGTGTATTTTTGCACCCTAAAGTAAATTTTGTAGGATGTTCCTAGGCCTTTCTGCCCATCCACTTCAAGAAGCCTCTGGGACTGCCTAGAGGTTGTACAGACCTTGGGAACACTGTCTTTGCAGGATACATGGCATGTGAATGAGCACACCTTCAGGTCATAGGCTTGTTAAATTAGTCCAACTATAAGTGGGGTGCAGTGGCTACATTGAGTAAGACTGTATGCTAAATCAATGAACTTTTGGCTTTGCTTCAGCCAATAAGAGGGTCTGTGTGGTGACAATGGCACAGCGGCTGGCCTTTGCTGCAGCTGAGACACATCTTGCTGTTTGGGGCTTATGCGGCTTATGGGCGTGAAAGTTGATGGGGACAGTTCTGGTTTTGCAGTTGGTGTTTCTTACTGGCTCAGCTAGTTCTAAGTTTCAGATCATGTGCAGAAGGTGCAGAATTGAAATACTTACAAATAGAATCACAAAACCCTAGAATTCTGAGTATCTGTTACTGTTTTCAGAATTTCCATTCTCCCTTCATTGCTTCAGACTCCTTTAGCTTACTTCCGAAAAAGAAGTTTGTATTTTGACTTTTTTCAGTCAGTTTTGAACAAGTTGCCTGGTATGGTTGCTCACCTTAAAAGCAGACTGAAAGCCCTGCAGGTATGCTCGCTCAGCTTCTCCCTATGATGACCTTTCCAAAGTTGATTCAACCCAAATGAGACCTTTTCAGTTTCAAACTCTTTGGTCATTTTAGAAATAACAGCTTCAAAATACTCCTGGACATCTTTCTCATTGCTGATCCAATTCATGGTTTCTGCAATCTAAGCTTCCCAGTAGGCAGCCTACATTTAGCTACCAAATCCTTAACCTCAACTTAATATTGAGTATTTTGAGCTGTTAGGTTATCCATGCATGTGTGTGCTCAGTCATGTCTGACTCTTTGCTACCTTGTGGACTGAAGGCTTCTCTGTCCATGGGATTTTCCAAACAAGAATACTGGAGTGTGTTGCCATTTTCTTCTCCAGGGGATCTTCCCAACCTAGGTGTCAAACCTGCATCTCCTGCATTGGCAGGTGGATTCATTACCACTGAGCCACCAGGGAAGCTCTGTTAAGTTATCCACAATGGGTCAAAGCCTTTAATTTTCACTAATTTCTTATTTTCTTTGCACCTCATTGCACTTTCTTTTTCAAAAATGCACCTTTTACCGTGCCTTCTGCCTCCTTCATTTCATTGGAGGAGGCAGAAATAAAATTCTTGTTCTGACTTTCATTATTTCTCTTTTAACTGTAGTTTGTTTGTTTTTTTCCTATAGGATAAGCTGATAGCTCTCTGAATCACACATCTTGTTTTTTGCATTTTGTTTCTGTGGTTTCTAAAACATGGGATGTTTCATGTTCAATACATCCCTTTTCATAAGACAAGCCTTTCTTCTCAAGTTCATATTTTATTTTAGAAATCTGTTGCTGGTATTCCAAAGTGGAACCTGGAACTTAACCATCTTTGTTTGTTACAGAGACCTCAAGCTCACTTTCTGTTCAGTTAGAAAAGTTCTATCTGCTTTTCATGACACCTGTGTTTCTTTGAAGCCTTGGCAAAAGTATCCTCAAGCTGAGCTTCCATCTCTTTCCTGAGCATCTTGGATTCAGAGATTTCCTGTTCCATAAAGTCACTCTTTCACATGGCCACTTGCATCTTTCTCTCTTTGTCATTAAGCTTTCAGGAAGTCTTCTGCTTTTGTAAGCCACACATGCTTTTATCTCTGAGTATTCCCACAGGGTCATCTTTTAGTGCTGATGAGTATCTTTATGGGTTTTGTTTAGGGGGGAGAGAGGGTGCTTAAGAATTTGAGTGTCTGAAGGTTCAACCAGTTGCTTATGAAAAATCTGATTTTTCTTGCCTCATAAGATGTTACCAAGTCTTGGATCTTTATGTCTAGGGGTAGATCTTCATGTTCTTGACAAAAATGTTTACTGTATTCTCACACTGTTGATTGAGCCTGTTTGAATTAGCTATCTATCTTTTAAATATACACTTAATTCATTTGATTTTTAAATTTCTTTTTCTTGGCTTGAATTTCTACGGCTCAAAGTGAACAATGTAGTGTCTCTGCAGCCTTGTAGCTCCCTATTCAGTTTCAGTTTCTCTTGGTCTAGTTTCATACTCTTCTTTCACCTTCTATTTTTAATTCTTGACTGCTATAGATGTGGCTGTTTTTGTTGGCACTGAAATCAGGGTAATAAACAAGATAAAGAAGCCCCTGCCCTCATAGAGCTTCTGTTCTAGTGCTGATAACACAGAAAGCAGCAAATAAATGAATAATATATCACAATCTAAAAAGAAAAATAAATGAGTTCAAGGAGTAAGGGATAGCTCTGTGTGGCAGACAGATAAGGCATTCTGAAGATATATTTGAGCAGTTGGTTGTTGTGCAATTTAATGAGAATTTCATTCCAAGTGCTATTAACAGTCCCTGGCTAGTTATAATAACTGAGTCAAAGTTCTTATACTGTCATTAGTAATAGAATTGAATATTTCAGCTTTCCAAAATGATCTCAATGGCTACTATAGAGATATGGCCCTTTTACTATGAATAGTTTTGTTGGGTCTACCTTGGGTTATAGGAGATACTATCGTAGAGACAGAGTTTGGGTAGGAAGGGAAGAAGGGGCAGAGGCAGAAATGCAATTCATGGGAAGTGAGGAGTGCCTTAGATACCCTCCAAATCATTTACATCGTGTTTTACATTTAATGTTTATTTTTACATTGAAAAACATGTCTGATTTGGGAATGCACTGAGATCACATGGCTTAAGAGATGCCAGAATGTTGAAATCTCCATTTTCGCACTGTAGTTTCCACAGTAGACAAGGAAGGGAAGGATTACATCCTGAAGGAGCTTATGATAATCAGAATGAAGTCGTTCTGCCTCCTCCTATGTTATGATAAGTTTACTGCCTGCCTGGCACTTTGCCTAGATCTCTCAAGGGACTCAAGTAATATCTCTGGGTGATTATTTTTACCAGAATTCTAAAAATGCCAAAGAAGCCTAATCTTTTCTGATAATTGACCCCAAACCTAGGGTGTTTACTTTTGAAAAGTCAAGAGTTGATTTCAACTGCTTGGTTCAGGTACCATGAAAGTAACCTGCCTTCAGAGTGCCTCTGTGTTAAAAATGGTGGAGCTTCCCAGGTAAGCTCAGCAGTAAAGAATCCACCTGCAATGCAGGAGATGCAAGAGATGCAGGTTTGATCCCTGGGTTAGGAAGATCCCCTGGAGTTGGAAATGGCACCCACTCCAGTAAGAAGAGCCTGGTGGGCTGTACAGTCCATGGGGCTGCAAAGATTCAGACCTGACTGAGCACAAGCACATGGTCTCTGTTAAAATACTGGGTGGGCCACCCAGTACCAACACAATCAAGGGTTCATAATCAGCAGAGGGGAGGAGAGAACCTGAAGGTTTACCATGAGTTATTTTCTTCATCCCACAGACTTGTAAGATGTATTCATTCTATTGAAAGCAGATTATGTAATCCCTACATTTTAGTACTCAGGTTTAAAGTGAATAAATTTAGACCAAAAGAAAATTTAAGCTGGTTTTTAAGAGAACTAAAGCAAGTTATTGGAAAATAAAATTTAAATGATAGGATTCTAAATTATTGGACTAGATAACATAAAACATAAATATGAGCTGATTTTTTAAATATAATAACTGTTTTCCCATTCTAGAGAAGGAAACTTTGGCTGGGCATTGGAATCACCTGGGGAATTTGAAAACTACACATGTCTTCTTGTGACCCCAAAATGCTGATACTGATTATCTGAAAGGGTGACCGAAAGCACTGAAGTTTTAAATGCTTCCCAAATGATTATAATGGCAAACCAAAGTTGAGAGTCCTTGCCCTAGAACACTGGTTCTCAAACTTTATCATGCATATGACTTACTGGAAAGAAAGAAAGTGAAAGTGTAGTCACTCAGTCTTTGAGACCCCATGGACTATTGCCCAGCAGGCTCCTCTGTCCATGGAATTCTCTAGGCAAGAATACTGGAGTGGATTGCCAGGGCTTGTTAAAACAGATTCTGAGTTCCATGTCCTGAGTTCCTGGTGTAGCAGGTCTTTGGTGGGACCTGTAAATTTGTCTGCTGAGGCTGCTAGTTTAAGGACAGACTTTAAGCATGTTTGCAAGGTGGAATTTCAGGTCCTAATCTAGATCTAAGGAATCAACACTATCTGTATTTTAAAAATATCACTGGATGATTCAGGTTCTCAATAAAGTTAGTGAAGCATAGGGACCTATAAAGACCGAATAAGGGGCAATGCCATCAGGAGGGATTAGACTAAACATTTTGGCAGGAAATGACATTAGTACTAGAAATGATGTCGCCATGGGACTCTTTAGGCTCAATACATATGTTTATGACATTAGAGTAGATTTTGTTTCTCCTACTCATAATTCTGTCTTTATGTATAAGTACAAAAGCATTATTAACTTTGCCCTTCAAATAACTCCACATTGTGCAATATATAGTCTGCAAATTACAGAGAGAATAGAAACATTACTAGGCTATTTACCTTTTATTCTTTCAACCAACTCTTAGATGAAAAAAGCTAGATCTGAGATCAAGTGTTATTATCTAGTCCAACATTTTGCCTCTTTCTAACTTTATCTTAATAATATTTTGTAACAGCTTTAGATATGTGGGAAAGTTTTGGGAATACAGTGTTGAGGAGAGTTTCCATACCACTCACATCTAGTTTCCCCTGTTTGTTGTTATTCAGTTGCTCAGTCATGTCTGACTCTTTACGACCCCATGGACTGCAGCACTCCAGGCTTCCCTGTCCTTCACTATCTCCTGGAGCTTGCTCAAACTCATGTCCATTGAGTCAGTGATGCATCTGACATTAGTGTGGCACATTTGTCACAACTAATAAACCTATATGGGTATATTATTGCTGACTAAAGTTTATACTTTTTCCAGATTTCCTCAGATTTTCCCTAGTGTTGTTTTACTCCTTGAAGATCCTCACTAGGATCCCAGATTATATTTTAGTTATCATGTCTCTTTTGACTCCACTTGATTATGACAGTTTCTCAGTCTTGACTTATTTTAGATTTGAGATGACTTTGATAGTGTTGAGGAGTACTTGTCAGGTATTTTGTACGGTGTTCCTCAATTTGGTTTTGTGTACTGTGTTTCTCATGACTGGTCTTGAGTTATAGATTTTGGGGTAGAAGACCACTGAGATAAAATACCATTATCATCCTGTCGTATCAAGGAAACTTGCTATCAGTAGGTCTTAATCTCACTTAACCTGAGTTATTGTTTATCAGGTTTCTCCACTGACATTAATCTCTCATCTCTGTACTGTACCCTTTGGAATGAGGTTATTATTACTGAAAGGTTGCTGCTACCTGTGAATGTCCTATGAATGACGCTGGGATCTGTGACCTAAGGAGGAAAGGAATTCAATCCAGGGCCAGTGACGAGGGTTGATCTCTCAAAGCTTTTTGTGTAATAAAGTTTTATTAATGTGTAAAAGAGATAGAGAAAGTTTCTGACATAGACAGAAAGAGTGCCCTCTTGTTAGTATTTAGCAAGGAATTATATACCTATTTACATGCTGCTAAAAGCTGGAAACAAGATTGCCGGGAGAAATATCAATAACCTCAAATATGCAGATGACACCACCCTTATGGCAGAAAGTGAAGAGGAACTAAAAAGCCTCTTGATGAAAGTGAAAGAGGAGAGTGAAAAAGTTGGCTTAAAGCTCAACATTCAGAAAACTAAGATCATGGCATCTGGTCCCATCACTTCATGGGAAATAGATGGGGAAACAGTGGAAACAGTGTCAGACTTTATTTTTTTGGGCTCCAAAATTACTGCAGATGGTGATTGCAGCCATGAAATTAAAAGACNAAGCTCAACATTCAGAAAACTAAGATCATGGCATCTGATCCCATCACTTCATGGGAAATAGATGGGGAAACAGTGTCAGACTTTATTTTGAGGGGCTCCAAAATCACTGTAGATGGTGATTGCAGCCATGAAATTAAAAGATGCTTACTCCTTGGAAGGAAAGTTATGACCAAACTAAATAGCACATTGAAAAGCAGAGACATTACTTTGCCAACAAAGGCCCATTTGGTCAAGGCTATGGTTTTTCCAGTGGTCATATATGGATGTGAAAGTTGAACTTTGAAGAAAGCTGAGCGCCAAAGAATTGATGCTTTTGAACTGTGGTGTTGGAGAAGACTCTTGAGAGTCCCTTGGACTGCAAGGAGATCCAACCAGTCCATCCATCCTAAAGGAGATCAGTTCTGGGTGTTCTTGAAAGGACTGATGCTAAAGCTGAAACTCCAATACTTTGGCCACATTATGTAAAGATTTGACTCATTGGAAAAGACTCTGATGCTGGGAGGGATTGGGGGCAGGAGAAGAAGGGGACGACAGAGAATGAGATGGCTGGATGGCATCACAGACTCGATGGACATGAGTTTGGGTGAACTCTGGGAGTTGGTGATGGACAGGGAGGCCTGGCGTGCTGCAAATCATGGGGTCACAGAGTCGGACACGACTGAGCGACTGAACTGAACTGAACTGAGCTTCCATTACGTGCTTTTGGAGTAGAGACCTGGCTGAATAGATACCTGGCTCCTCCCAGGGCTGGCCTCCTCCTCCCCCAGTCCTCCCCTGACCCACTCCAGACCACCATCCCTTTCACCCTCTGTTCCATCCTAGGGCTTCTTTCAGTTTCTCACACTTCTCTGAGTCTCAATTTTAAGCCAGACTTGCCCACTGGACTCCCAGCTCCCTGCCTTCCTCTTTCGTGAGAGAATTTCATCAGTCTTGAAATGACTGATTCAATAGCAACATCAAGTTCCTTGAAAGCAAGGATTTGTCTTGATCATTATGCTTTTTCTCCAGTACAACTCCTGACTTATAGTAGGGACTCAATAAATATTGCATAAAAATAATACCTGAATAAGCATCTTGATAGCTCCAAAAAGCTCGTGATAAATACACCTGTTTGTATAAACCAGTGTTTTTGAAGCATGTTTGCACTCAGAATCCTTTCTCTACACACACACTTAACAGTATGAGGAACATAGAACTCAAAAGTGTAATTTACAAAGTTCTTATCTAAAGTTGTTTTCCCTAGCTTTTTGCTGCAATAGACATCCTTGTATATAAGCCCTTACAAGCTAGTGCTCTTGTGGGATAGATTCCAGGAGTGATACTGCTGGGTCAAACACTATGTGTACTTTTTATTCTAATCAATGTTACCAGATTGATTTAAGTAAATTGAATTTTTTAAAAAAATAGAATCTCATAAAGCGGCTGAAATTTCATTTCCTTATTCCTTTGCAGGGAGTCACCTTCATTATCTTTCACACACACCACTGCAATACCCATCTCTTTATTCCAACAGATAATCTGTGTGGCAGAGTTTCAGGGACTCTCGCACCTTAGAGAGAGCAGTTTGCTGCACACCATTCCCGGTGTTTGCTGGGTGTCTCAGTCAAGGATTCTTTTTTCTTTTTGGTACATAGGAGCTCACCGAAACAACAGAGGTGGGAGCACAGGTGTCATAAGGATGTCAGGAATGGAAGAGCCCGTGGACAGGACATACATACCGGTTCATGAGAAACTGGAGAGAGGACCTTCCCTGGTGGTCCAATGATTAAGAATCCACCTTCCAACGCAGGGGATGTGGGTGGGGAAACTAAGATACCAGTTATCACAGGGCGACTAAGCCTGGGCACCTGATGAACACCCAGCAGAGCTGGAAAAAAAGAAACTGGAGAGAAAGAAGAAAGTGATGTTCCCCGCCTTCCCTTATCGTCCCTCCTCCTCCCCTACCTCCTCATCTCCCTCCCCTTCTGCCCCCACTGCTAACTGCTATGGTCCTCAGCTGCTGCTCATCCTCCAGCAGCTGGCACACTTGTACCCACGTGACCCTCCACCTTAAGCCCTGTCTCAGCGTCACAATTCTAGATTCCCTGACTCACTGGCCCCGGGTGGACTTACCTACCTGGTCTATGCGGCAGTGACATTTCTACAAGGGTGGAAGGTGGGCAGACAGGAAAGAAGTGAAGGACACTTCCCACTTTCGGGTAAGCACCCACAAAACTGCAGGGTAACCGAGCATCTGTGTCTATGCCCGTTGCTCCTGTTCTGCTGCAGGTGGTGCTCCTGGGGGGAGAGGGGGAGGGAGGGCAGGATGCCCATCAGATGTCAGTCTCTCCTTCTCCACCCTTCCTCATGCTGTGGGCAGACGGACCAGACCCCAGAATGGGTTGGGCAGAAGCTAGAGGGAGTCCCCCCCAGGGCCCACAGGCATGTGCTTGAGTAGCCGGTGGGCCTGGGAGGCCCAGGGAGGGCAGAGTACAATGGCTACAGCTGGATCATGAACCGGTCCCCTCAGCGGGATTCTGCAGAGGGGGCAGGGACTTCCTCCTCGAGGCTGCGTGGACTACAGGACACGGAGGGTCAAGCCAGGCGCGGATCCCCATGCTCCCCAGCAGCCAGAAGCCATGTCTGTCTGGACCCTCACAGCCTCACTGGGAGTCCTAACTTGGCCCAAACTCAACAGGCTTCTTGTCAGAAGGATGGCAAGTTGGTACAAATGGATGTTTGCATGGTGAGTGTGGATTTCCCTGGCATCTCAAGGTGTGATGTCACCCGGAGACCTGTCTTTCCCAGCCTCTGCTCTAAGGCCCCTCTCTCTCCTCTGGGGAGAGCCTCTACTCAGTGATGCTCCAGCCCCAGCCACCCCGGGAGCCCCTGTTCCTGTGGCTGTCTCCCTAACTTGACTGCACCCTGAGAGTGTTACTGAGTCCAACTTGTACGACTCTCCCCATGACAGGCCAATAAATTGAGAGATGAGTCTTTGAGGCCAGGAAGCCAGCAGGCTGAGAAGATGGCAGACTAGTGTCCCAAAGAGCCGTCTTCTCTGAGTTAGAACTCAGGCTTCTTTTACACTAAAAGAGGGGGTAAACTCCTGGGTTGGGGATGAATTCATTTCTTCCTGCAGCCAGGAGGGCCTGGTCAGGATGTTTCTTGTGACCTAAACAAAGGTCTTCTAACTTAGTCCTCATTACCTGGGAGGCAGGGTTCCCAGAGATGGACCGTTATGTATAGTAAGCTTACAGGCAACTTCCCTTTAGTGATTAGCTTGTTATTCAAAGCAATGGAATGTAAAGATTAGAGTAAAAGCAGATCCAATATGGGGTCAAACTTGTTCTCCTCCTTGTAAAGAGGAGGGGCTCCATGTCTCACTGTGCCCAGACCAAGCCCCCCATGGGTGGACATCCAGATGGTCTGGTGAAGGCCTGGCACCTACTCTCCTTCCTGACAGCACCCTCCATTTCTTTTAAGAACTTATCTTCCTCACTGGATTCAGCCTGGTGAGCACACCCAGATATTCACTCCCTGCAATTTAAATCTAGAACACAGTGACCACTAAAAATGGGCAGAATAGGTTTACCCTGTGGCCAGTTCCAATACAGGGTCTCATTTATTTTTCCTGTTTCTCTCTCCAAACATGATTGTGTCCTTGGTAATCCTTCCAGTGTATTTCCTCATTTTTTAAATGCTCCAGAACCCGTTTCTGTTGCTTGTAACTGGGGACTGCAGAAGAGGAGGAGGAGGGAAGGAGGAAGGGAGGGAGGGAAGAAAACTAACTCAAACACCCAGTGAGCGAATGAGACCAGACCACAGTCTAGCTGGAAAGCCTGCCATCCGCAGGGCAGCCGTGGACAGGGCAACGGTGGCTGCGATGAGCGATACTGTCTTCCTGGAACAGCCAGGCCAAGCCCGCACATTCACATCTGCGGTACCACTGGGCCAGGCATGGAGATAATTTAAAACAGGTCTCTTAGCTTCTCACAAATGATGTCGGGCTCACGGGGTCCTCCCATCATGGCACTAACAGACACCTACAGAGCTCCTGCTAGAAGATACAGGAAAGCCTAGGGCCCCGCCATCAGGTTCCCCAGTCTCTTAGGAGAGTACCCCCAACATCCTCTAGTACTGAGTTGGGGTGAAGGGAAGGGGCCAGGACAACTGAGCAGTAAAGAAGCTAGGGATCATTTTTCTTCTATTACAGATATTTTCTAATTTTCCTTGTTATGGCTTCTTAAATATACCCCTCACTTAAAAGCGGACATTCAATTTCCCAATACAAGGGATTTTTTTAAAGTATCTTTGATATTAATTTTTCATATTGATATTTCTCATTTAAATGTTTTCTTCTCTGCAATCACCCTCTGTGTTTCTTTACTCTTCTAACTTTATTGAGGCTTTCAGCGGCTAAGTCAAAGCTTTCTCTTGTTAAATGTCATACTGCACTTGAAAATAGGTGGGTTATTTTCAAATATCTTTTCATCGCTAACATACTTCCATGGTAATAAGAGAATAGACTCTATGACTTCAACACCTTTAGACCATGAAATTTCTGTACCTGGTCTTATGTCTCTGATTATGATCCAGTGTCTCCTAGTTTATAGTCTATATAGGAACTTGAATAGAATTTGTATCCTACTGTTGTGTGAAAATTGTATAGATCTCAACGATGTTGAATTGGTTCGTAATGCTTTTCAGGTCTACTATATTTTCCTGCTTCTCTGTACATTCATTCTGTTAATTTTTGAGAGTTTGATATTGAAGCACCAACTAAAAATCTTAACATATCTACTTGAAACAGATAATTGTAATATATAATGGAACAATATGTAACTTTGTTCTGTATTTTTCAAGTCTCCTTGAAATAATAAATATTATTGTATTTTTGTAATTTAATAAAAAATAAAGATTTTTTTAATTGGTAAGAAAAAAAAAAAAAAAAGATGCCAGGGGTCATGTCTTCAAAATGCCAGGGGCATAAGCATCCTCTGGAGAGCCTGGTAAAAGTACCCTTTTCTGGGCTCATCCAGACTGTGATTCAGTGAGCTGAAACAAACCCAGGGATCTAAGTTTTAACAAAACCCCAGGAGCCTGAGGCAAGCGGTCTCTCTGGAAGATGCTATCTAAGACTCGATCAAGTGAAGGAAGAAGGCATGCAATGCAGATGGGTGTGTCCTGTTCAGCATGCAGCTTGGCCGATCCTCCGTAGAGCTTTTAGAAGATGGAGAGGATCTGACCTTCACCCCCTCCCAAGGCAGCTCCTCCTAAACTATCTTTCCATTGTGCTGCTGTTACATGGGTGTCAAAGACATTCAACATCCTCCCATCACCTCATGGGGAAAGGCTGACTTCTCAGTTAGCATTTGAGCCTCCAGGTCCAGTCATTCTCTTTCACACTCGCCTGTTCTCTGCATGGCCATCCATGAACCCTCTCCTCTGCATGGCTGGAGATCCTCTCTGTCTGTAATCAACCACGGTTTCCTGCTCCCCAGCGTCTGTGTGAGCCCTCTCCCCAACCTAGGACACGCTTCCTGCTTCTCTAAGCCTCTGTGGTCACCACTCGTTCCTGGCGACCCTCTCAAGCTCCACCTTCTAAAAGCCCTCGCTCCCCACCCTGGTCCCAGGGGACCTCGCTTCCTCCAAGTTCAGGTTAGGGTCGCTTTGTGTCAGGTGACTGAAATTGACAAAGGGTTTCCTGTCCCTCTGAATCAGAAGAAGGTCAGAGGGTCAATGAGGAGAACTCCATTCTAACTGTCTGACCTGGAAAGACTGGAGTGGACTGGTAGTGGCTGCGGTGGGCAGATTCATAGACCAACTCTGAGCTGGACTGGGAGGGTCTCCAGCCCATGCACGGGTTCTCAGTGGCGCAATGGGCATCTCGGTTCAACCCTAAGCCTAAAGGTGAACAACTGCGCTNGCCTCTCCCCAGTCTTCTCTCCTGCAAGCTGCATGCCACCCACCTGCCCTTGGATCCAATGTCATTGCCCAGTCATCCAGAGGCCCAAACATAACTAAGGCCACCTTAGTTCCTCAGGTGGATCCCAAACAGACAGAATGAACTGGAACTGGTGTGAACCCAACAAAGATGAAAGCCACCCGCCCACCCCCTTCTCTCCAAGGAGGGAGCACAGAGAAATCACTCTGCAGAGTAGCAATAACAGAAAAAGATGCTGGCTTTAGGATCACATGGAACTGAGTTAGCAACATGACTTTTTTTAACCTAAAACGATGTGGCCTGCACTTTCATCTCTCCAATTCTGTTGTTTATAGGAACATGATAAGAAAACACCTACCCCATTGTGTATCTCAGGATAAAGGTAGATAGTGTTTGTCTCTTGTTTGTCACATGAGCCTCAGACAGTAGCTAGCATCATCTTCCATCATCCTCATCAGTCATGTTGGAGACGAAGTATTTGAGCTGTCCCTGAAGCGTCTCTCCATCAATCATCACACTACCACATCTCCTCTGGGGTGGCTCCACATCCAGTCCCTGGTCCACCAAGAAAAACAAAGGCAAGTGCCTTGGCCAGGACCCCAGGAGCCTAAGTGCAGAGAGAATTCCTCTCAGTGGAAAGAGGCAAGATTTTGACTATGCTATTCCCTCGAGTCCTTGTATCAGTGAGACTTGGCAGTGAAAACAAATCACTGTAAGTCTCAGCGGCTTAAAACAAGAACCATTTATGATTTCTCAAGAGTCCAGCAGTTAGCTGGATGCTTCTAGGCCAAGATCAACTGATCTTGGCTGGCCTTAATTAAAGGTTTTGTTCCGAAAGATTTCTGGAGGCCTTACTCAGAACTGATATGACATCACTCCTGCCACAAAGCCTATTGGTCAGAGCAAGTCATAAGGCCAGTCCAGGTTCAAGTGATGGGGAAGTACCTCCCCACTCCATCTCTCCATGAGAATGACCTAGTATTATACATTACAGCCATGTCTGCAATCAACCACAGGCCTCAAGCTTTTCTCTGCATCCCTTATAGTTTCTGGTTATGGCTTGAAGTGAAAAAACTCTGTTATAAAATAAAGATGGGTGGACAGTTGGGAGGATGGACAGAGGGTAGCTCGGTGGATGGGCGCCACTGCGTATGAGTGGGTAGATGGGTGAACGGGTAGAGGCAAGATGCATTCAGTGGTGAAGTGTGACAGGGCGAGTGAATGGAGTTGGTCTGCATGGGTGGTGGGCAGAAGCCACACATCCTACTCTCATCCTTAGAGTCAAGGGGCATGGTCACACAGGAACAAGAAGACCATGCTTCCATCCTACATCCCTTGCAATCTCCTGGTGGGCAAGTGAGTCACCCTGCTGCACACCGCACCGCACTGGAATCTCATTGCTCCTGGGCAGACTGGCCACGCCCAGGGCCTGTTATCATGACTGCCTGTCTCTCCTTTCCCTCATGATGACACCCCTTAAACTTCTCAACGCTCCCCATTTCCTACAAGATAGAAGCCAAGTAACTTGCTGCAGCATCGAAGGCTCCCCACGGCCTGGCCCCACTTGTCTCCCCAGCGTTTTCTTCTGCTATGGCAGACCATGCCTTTCCTCTCCCACCTGCCCCTCCAGGCATGCTGCTCCACATGATGCTCCCCCACTTTCCTTGAAGACGCCAAGCTTTCCTACACCTCCCTGATTTTGTATGTGCTGTTCCCTCTTGGAAGTGATCCCTTTGCCTTCAGTCAAGTGGACGTTTGCTTACTTGTCCTCTAAGACTTCATCCCTGTGCTCCATCGCCATCTTGTCCTTGAGGGCATCTTGTACCAGCCTACACTTGTTACATTTCTGTCTCCCCCCCAGACTTACCTTCCTTGGGGTCATGTCTGTCTCAACGGCATTGTCCTCAGCATCTGGCCCAGTTCCAGGAGCCTAGAAGGTACCCAGTGTTTGCTGAAAGGATCCATCCCTTGTACCTTTGACAGGTTCCCCCTCTGCCCTGTTCTCTCAGCGAGTGTCCACTGTGTGTCCACTTCCTGACCAGGTGTTGGACTAGCCACAAACCACTGACAGTCTCATGGAGGGAGCGAAAGCAGGCATACACACATGTGCACATGTGATCTCCCAGAAATCAAAGCTGTGTCCACCAGAGGCAGCATGACACCAACACCTCTGGGAGAGCTCAGGGCACCCAGAATTCATGGAAGAGATCACAGTGAAATTGGGACATGGGGACTTTGATGGGTGAGGAAGAGGAGAAGCCTTTGGGGGCCAAGGATCTGCATGAGTGAGGCTTGGCTGGGAAGACACATAAGAGCCAGCCACCAGCCCAAGAAGGTGACTTATGGGGAAACAAATATAGGGCTGGGAAAAGATGCTGAGGTCAGATGGTCAAGGGTCTCAAATGACAAGGACAAGAAGGAAGCTAGAATTTATTGAGGGTGAGAAGGCCAGGTTCCTCAAAACTGTTCTGTGAGGTAAAGGTTCAGAGACATTAAGCGACTTACCCAAGATAATACAGTTAGCAAATGGTAGGCCTGGGATTCAAAACCAGTCTGACTCTAAAATCCACCTCCTCAAAACTAAAAACAGAGCTACTATATGATCCAGCAATCCCACTGCTGGGCATATATTCAGAGAAAACCTGGTTCAAAAGGATCCATGCAGCCCACTGCTCATTGCAACACTGTTACGATAGCCAAGACATGGAAGCAACCTAAATATCCATCGAGAGAGAGTAGATAAAGAAGATGCAGTACGTATATAAAATGGAAATATTACTCAGCCATAAAAAATAATGTCATTTGCAGCAACATGGATGAACCTAAAGGATATCATACTAAGTAAAGTCAGACAGAGAAAGACAAACATATGATATCCCTTATATGCTGAATCTAAAAAGGATGATACAAATGAATTTATTTACAAAACAGAATCAGACTCACATAGGAAACAAACTTATGGTTACCAAAGGGGAAAGGTGGGCGGCAGGGGAGGGATAAATTGGGAGTTTGGGGCTGACATATACACACCACTATATGTAAAATAGATAATCAGTGAGGACCTACTGTATAACACAGGAACTCTGCTCAATATTCTATAATAAGCTAAATGGAAAAAAATGTTTTTAAAGAATAGATATATATGAACCTGAACCACTTTCCTGTACACCTGAAACTAACACAATATGTTAATCAACTACACTATAAAATAAAAACTTTTAAAATAAAATAATACCCATGTCTTCATTCCACTGGACTCTTTATCAGTCAGGAGGCAGAGGGTAAGGTGTAGTAGGAAGGGAGGTTATGGATGAGATGGGTCTTTACAAATATTGATATTGCTATTCGGACTGTGTTCTCTGTCCCTGAATCAATGAACTCCTGGCCTATTTCTTCTCTTGTTGGAAGCAAAACCCCCTATGAGCCACCAAAAATGTGTGTTTACCTCCGCTGCTTCTAAGGAGACAGGACAGAGACCCAGGCGTTGAGGTTAGGTCTGGACTGAACAGGTGACTGCAGCCCACCCTACCCCATTGGGCCTCCCTGCCAAGGCCGCCCCACCTCCCACCAGCACCGTTGGATCTGTGTTCATTCTCAGGGAAGTCCTCAGAGGACAGGTCACGTGCTGCCTGGAAATCATTGTGTTTGACCAGTTGCTTCCCTTTCATCTTTTCATTGTATAATTCTGCCCCCCGAAGGCAAAAACACTGGTCTGGCAAGATTTGTTCTTTTTAAATCTGGCTGGAGCCTCACTAAAGTCCATTAATCTTTAACTTTTTACAGATTTTTCTGCTTAGAATATATGCTCTGGGCTTACATTTCACATGGAGATTCAAGCTTTGCTTCCATATAGATGATGACTCTGAAGACTTATGTTCTCTCTGGGATTTTGTTCTGTGGGCTTATATATCAGTGCCAGCATGCCAAGAACCCCATAGATCTCTGCCTCATTCAGGAGACAACCAGTGGCTAAGACCCTGGGCCTCAGGTCACACAGAGCCAGACACAAATCCAGTCTCAGCCCTGCCATTCTACCTGTTCAACCGCAAGCAAGTCACATGCGTCTCTAAGGCTCATTGAAAATGAAGACCCAAGGGACTCATATCTCACCTGGGCTTGTATAATCAGCACAAAGCCCATATATGGCCATAACAATTACTGTTGAAGAGTCCTTGACTCTGCAAGGACACCAGCTCCTTACCCCATCCCTTACCTTTTTTCCAGTCTCCCCTTTTCGTCCAAGAATAACTGCTGGCTCTTTGTCTACTAAGTCAGCCTTTCAATGCCACCTCTCATCCTCCCTTCTAACCAGCATCTCTGTTTAACCTCATAAGAAGGTCTAGAGTAAAGTACACAGAATCATGGTCCTCTGTAAAAAAGACAAGGAGATGGGAAAAATTTTGATATGTACAAGGCAGTTTTTTCAAATTTATTACTGGCCCAAACTATATTTAAAGAGTATCATCATGTGTGTGTGTGTATATATATATATATATGTATAACTGAATCACTTTGCCATACAGCAGCAATTAACACAACACTGTAAGTCAACTATTCTTCAATTTTAAAAAGAGTATCATCAAAGTGAAAACACAAAATTTATAAATCTTTTTTTAAATCTCAAATCAACAAGGCCGAATACACCAAGTACTTGCAAAAGACAGCTTAAGAGAAGTGATTTAAAAATAGCAACAACAACACTGGCCACCTCTCCCCAGACACCGGCCACATTAGCCTACTGAAACAACAGCAAACACCATGTGGGTCAAGAATCTGCCTACACCTATTTTCTGTCTAAAAGTTGGCAAGGACTGCTCTTAGTTGCCGAACTTCAAGATAAGCCGTGCCCCTCCCCACATTAGGCCTTTTGTGGGCATGTCCTAGGGGAGGTATACTGACTGGCCACCAGTAGACAGATAAATTATATGAACCCTTTTCCCACCTTTTGGTGACTCTGGCTTAACCTAATTGCTAATGACAAATCATTTAAAAATTCCTTTACTAATTGCTTCTGACCAAAACCATTCCCACTTCACTGTCTTGATACTGTGAGGCATGGAACCTTGACATCTCTAGTCTTTCCACCCACCATGTCTCCCATTGCATGAAATGGCCACTTAAAGACCGAAATCAGACTGGAAGTCAAAGACTGACTTTTGATTTCCTACCAGCTACATCTCTATTTTAGATGCTATTTTTCAGCCAAACCAGTATTCTGGAGGACCATCCTGTCAGACATCTGTGAGAGTGAAAGCATTAGTCGCTCAGTCATGTCTGACTCTGTGCAGCCCATGGACTGTATCCATCCAGGCTCCTCTGTCCATGGAATTCTCCAGACAAGAATATGGAGTGGGTAGCCATTCCCTCCTCTAGGGATCTTACCAATCCAAGGACTGAACCCAGGTCTCCTGCATAGCAGGTGGATTCTTTACCATCTGAGCCACCAGGGTGACTGAGGGACATGTCAAAGGAATGATTTCAATGAGCCCAGAATCTTGCATCTTTTATATATACAAAAGTGCTAAATTCATTAAATTGAGATGCCTGCTTTATTTTAATTAACAGTAATCTTTTGATGTTCTAATTACCTGGTCTTTGTTGCAAAAACTCCTATAAATCATGGCTCCTCCCTTACATCTTTGGAACAGTTCCTTAAAATTGTCTGGAAGGCTGTGTCCTGGGCTTAAGACCTCAGTTTTGTCCACGGAAAACATAGTTCTCAACCTGTGCTTTTTTTTTTTTTTTAGTCAACACAGCTTATGGGTAATCCCCTCCACATGACATCTATGCCTGCCCCACAGAAATCACAGGATTCCACAGTACCCAGATTTCATTTTCTAGGAAGCATTTTCCTTGCAAATATATGGCTGTGTGGTTGGATCCCTGGATTGGAAAGATCCCCTGGAGGGCATGGCAACCCACTCCAATATTCTTGCCTAGAGTATCCCATGGACAGAGGAACCTGGCTGGCTACAGTCCATAAGATCGCAGAGTCGGACATGACTGAAGTAATTTAGCTGATTGTGCAGAGCCTCCAGATTAGACAGTTGGGACCCAGGTATCTTTGCGGAAGGATGTTGGGCTGGGGAGGTGGGCTGAGGTAGGTAAGTACAGCTGTCCTTCACAAACTACCACAACCAACATCTCCTCACTGAGTGTCCTGGATCTACTCACTGGACCAATGTCCTCACTATGGGAAAACTGAAACAAAAATTAAGAGATGAGTAAGCACTTTCTGGGTATTTGATAATATTTAGAAATTAATATTATTGGTTATTAGCTGCGATAATGATGCTGTGGTGTTTTTCTTTTAAGTCTATCTTTTAGAGATACTTCTTGAAATGTTTCCAGATGATGCAATATAATGTCTGGTATTTGACTCAAGATAATTTTGGAAAATGGGGAGTGGGCGGGGATATAGATGAAACCAGATCAGCCATGGGTTAATAATTGTTGAAGCTGGTGATGGATCCATGGGAGGTCTATGTACAATTATCTCTCTGTTCATGGAAGTTTAAAACGTTGCCATAATAAAATAGTTAAGGAAACAAACAAAAAACAGAGAAAAGAAAGGAAGGAAGAAGGAGCGGGGGAGGGAGAAAGGAGAGGAAAGAAATGAAGAAACACTTCCCATGCAGTGTATATCACAATCTGTAGAAACAACTGTCATGTGTCGATGAAAAGTAACTGACCCACTCTGCAGAACCATTTTCTGGACAGAAATAAATCCCCGGGCCACCTCCCCAAAGTGGGTTTAAGATTCTGGGGCTTGTAGACCTGGTGTTTCATTTGCATATCTGCATATTCATGGATGCGTTAAAGAGGAGTATCCTGAGCACACCTCGGTGCCCCCTCAGCACCTGTGGCCTCTTGACAAGCCCTCTCACTTCGGAACACAGTGGACACAGGGAGGCAGCTTTGTTGAGCCACCCTCATCCTTTCAGAAATTAAGCTCACAGATGGCTTGGTAGTAGCTTGGGAACTGGAGTAAGGTGGTTCTCTACAACATAACTCAAGACACATATTTGAACACAGGAAGAGAGAAGATTTTACAAGTCTCTAAAATAAAATGAGCTGTTGAGAAGAGAAACAAGGATGAAGGAAGAAACAAGGATGAAGGAGGTTTCATTATCAGCAAGAGGCAGAAGTATGAGCCACCTGTCCCCTCCTAGGAGACTCAGTCTGGGATGGCGAGACCCAGAAAAGAGGACGGACACTAGAAGGCATCTCCTGCCCCACCTCTTGTGAGGAGCATCTCTGGAGGAGGGACAGGACTCAGGGTCTGTCCCAGGGCTGTCTGCTCCAACCCCACTGCCCTCCAGAAGCTCTACTGCCCCATGGCTGGGTACACAAGGGCCAGTTGCTTGACCATTCAGTGAAACAAGACAGGATCTCCCACCTCGCACGGAGATTGTAAGGATCATGGGAAATCCAGGCACTGATTCATCGAAATGGCTCTCTGAGCTCTGATTTATCTCCATGGAGCTCATGGCTTATCCCCATTTACCTTCCCCTCCTCCTGGGAGGAGACACAGCAGGGCAGGCATACACTTAGCCACTGGGAGACTAAACAAAGGCAGATAGGAACCAGGAAAAAGCAGGCCAAAGTGTCATGCGCCCAACCAGCCAGCTCAGAAGACTGAGGGTAGGTGAACAGGAGGTGTCTAAAGTGGCCAGGGGAGGGAGGAGTGGCCAGATCTCGGTTCTTGGGAACGGACAGCAGAGGACCCACTGGAAGGGTAGGAGAGGGGCAGACCTCTGCCTGGAGCATGAGGTGACCTCTCTGGGCATGCAAAGAGCCAGCAGTGACTTGGCCTTTTTTATATGACAGGCACTGTGCTGGACATTCGACATAAACACCTCAGGAGACTCTGCACAAAGGTGGGGGAGGGTGAGAAATCCCCCTGCCTGAGATGAATGATGTAGAGAGCAGGGAGAGGAGTGACTAGTCAAGGGTGACCAAGGAACAGTCAGTTCACTGCTTAAGCCTTTGGCTGATCCTCTGTTCTAGTGAGTCAGGCTAACAAGGAAGTTCAGGGCCATGGCTGGTCCTGATTAGATGCCTTCAGTTCAGTTCAGTTCAGCTCAGTTCAGTCACTCAGTCATGTTCGACTCTGCGACCCCATGAAGCGCAGCATGCCAGGCCTCCCTGTCCATCACCAACTCCTGGAGTTTACTCAGACTCACATCCCTCGAGTCAGTGATGCCATCCAGCCATCTCATCCTCGGTCGTCCCCTTCTCCTCCTGCCCCCAATCCCTCCCAGCATCAGAGTCTTTTCCAATGAGTCAACTCTTTGCATGAGGTGGCCAAAGTACTGGAGTTTCAGCTTCAGCATCATTCCCTCCAAAGAAATCCCAGGGCAGATCTCCTTCAGAATGGACTGGTTGGATCTCTTTGCAGTCCAAGGGACTCT